>LR755158.1:0-56178 GCA_902729485.2 Mus minutoides | reverse complement strand
GGGACGAACCCTGGGGAATTTGGTATAGTGTGATGGATAGGGCTGGGATAAATTTCAACTGACCAGAGTAGTATGGGCAGACACCTGGACAGCACAATTCTAAAGACACCAAGGACAAAGTTGTAATTGGTGACAGAGTGACCTTAGAAATTCTATAAGTAGTCTTCCCACAGGAAAAGTCCCCTCACCATAAGACTCTTGAACATTTCACAGATAATTCTACAAAAGACAGTCAAAGGAGAGGCCGAAACCACATCATCACAACTAGGAAGATTATTTCACTTTATTTTAAAGTTTTAAAACTTTGTATTTCTGCCGGGCGTGGTGGCGCATGCCTTTAATCCCAGCACTCGGGAGGCAGAGGCAGGCGGATTTCTGAGTTCGAGGCCAGCCTGGTCTACAAAGTGAGTTCCAGGACAGCCAGGGCTATACAGAGAAACCCTGTCTCGAAAAACCACAAAAAAAAAAAAACTTTGTATTTCTTACTATAATTGTCCAGTTAGTGTTTTAGCTTGCATCTTGCTCAAATTGGCTTTCATGGATGCCCTTTCTAATTCATTTCCATGTGTGAATACATATGGTATCTGCTTGTGTTTGTGTGTGACAGGAGGATGCAAAAAGCTGATAAAGATGTCAGGTCTCCTGCTCCATCATGTTTTACCTTTGAAATAGGGTCACTCACTGAAGCTCAGATTTCATCTAGGTCAATGGGCCAGCAAGCCTCAAGGCCTGCCTGACTCTTCTCTTCCTTCCAATGCTAAAATTACAGGCATGATGGTCCGGCCTGACTTTTACGTGAATGCTAGGGATTCAAACTCAGGTTCTCATTTTGGCACAGTGAGTACTCTTACCCTCTGAGCCATCCTCCTCAGCCCAAATGACCTCTTCTTTCTCTGCACATAATATAAAGTATTTTCTCATACTGCTATGCCATATACTTTTCTCTCCTTCTTCTCCCTACCCCATTCTCTCACTTTACTACTTAAACTACATTTCCCCCAATCAGTATTCTAGTACTGTTACCTCTGAATCTTATAGGCAGCATAAGTGAGTATGAATGTGTCTCCTAGTCCAAGTTCACACTGGGGATGCTGTCAAGTTATTTTGCTACAGCAGTGACCATAAATCTAAGTAAAGACAACTCACCAAGAAGATTCACATAAAATAAGAAAAAAGGGAAAAAATGAAAGCTATCCAGTCATCCCAAGAGAAGTACAAAACATAATAAAGAAACACAAACACACAAATGAAACGATCCACTGTACAAATGGAAACTAAAAATGACATCTTTCAAATGCTAGAAAAAAACCTGGAATTTCTACTTTCAAAAGGGATCAATGACCACTTCCAGGACTGAAGCAGATGGATGAAAAGGAAGAAATCACTTCAGTACCTAGACAAGAGCAGATGAATTAGTCAGTAATTTGGTGGAGAAAAACATGAAGGAAATTTTTAGAAAATAAAGACTGAAAAAGAACTACAGAAATGCTGGAAATGGAAGTACTAATTTAAAAAAAAACAGTGGAAAGTATCATCAGAAGATAAGGTCAGACAGAACAAAGTTAAAGGCTGAGGGTTAAGGTCACATGTTAGGAAAAAAAGTATGACTACAACTTTCAAGATAATGGTGACATGATCGTCATCTAAGAATCTGTGGAGTAGAAGAGTCTAAGGTACTCTAAAGACACAGATAATATAGTACATAAAATTGTAGCAAGAAATAACTGAACAAAATATAGAGAAAAATATGGACATCCAAACAAATGATATTTTGAGTATGACTATGAAAGAACCTCTAAACAACACAGCAGTTAAAATGTCAAATATGTAAAGAAAATAATATTAAAGAGTTGTAAGGAAAATGCCAACTCACAAAGGGAAACATAACAGGATAGTATTAAGTCTCTCATCAGCAACCGTAAAAGCCAAGAAAGCATGAAATGGTATATTTCAATACCTAAATCAAAGCAAACAGTGTAGACCAAGATTGTTATGCCCAAAAGCTATCTCTCAGAATTGATGAAAAACATGAATATTTTAAAGACAAACACAAACTAAAGCAACTCATGACAAGAAATCTGCCTTGCAGCAAACACAAGGATAATATAGAGGAAAAAGAAGAAAATTTATGAAAGCACAGAAAAGAACGTATCTCATAAGAGAAAAGAAAGAACAAAGAAGAGCCATGTGATGCTCAGCACAGCAAACCACAACAACTGGGGTCTTCCTGATTGGCTCATATGAAGTGGGAAGATCTGCCCTAAATCTGGGCCACACCTTCTGGTGGCAACACACTTATAAGGCCATTACACAGTCTTGTGCTTTTGGCTTGCTTGCCTTCACTGCTATTGCCTTTGCTGCTGCCACTGAAACATCCTTCACCGGCGTTAGAATCTACTCCCTTGGGACTCTAACCAGACCTGAGTCCAGCTGAGATATTCAGCTTTGGGGACTGAAAAATAAAACCACCAGATTGTTGGCCTTTCTACTAGGAAGAGTAGCTAGACTACAGCTTTTAAGACTTTTAACAAATCCTCTTTTAATATTTAGATAGGTTCATCCTAGCACTTCTGTTCCGCTAAAGACCCTGACCAATACAAATTCTTCATAGCTTTATAGGCTATATTTTTTTCAATGGCTGTATAGATATTTCTTAAAGTCTTACTTAAAACCAGACCAAACTTACCCTTTTCTTTTCAAAAGTATAACAGCAGAATTCTAAATCAAGGCAAAACTGATTAATTGTATAAAGATCAGAAATATGTAAGGAGGGATCCTTCTGATTTCCGTCTGCACTGGGAGCTGATCCCCTGTCACAGCACTCCATACCCAAATACTTTGAGGAGAGAGCTGGTCTTCCAAGAGTGCTGAAATACCTGTGAGCACAGATAAGACCACCATTTCTGCTCAAATTCCTGGCCTAAAAGGGACCTGCTCAGACCCATCATGACACAGGAACCAAGAAACATCATGGGATAGGATCCTTCCCATTTCCATCTGCACCCCAGAGCTGACCCTGTGCTACAGCTCTCCATACCCAAATTTCTTCCAGTGAGAACTGGTCTCCCAGGAGTTCTGACACACAAGCTTGCAGAAGGGAGAAGCCACAGACAAGAGACAGCAAGACCAGCTAACAACACAGATAACCAGATGGCAAGAGGCGAGGGCAAGAACATAAGCAACAGAACCAAGGTTACTTGGAATCATAACTCAGTTCTCCCACCAGTGAGCCCTGGATACCCCCAACACACCAGAAAAGCAAGACTCTGATTTAAAATCACATCTCATGATGATGATAGAGGAGTTTAAGAAGGACATAAATAACCCCCTTAAAGAAACACAGGAGAACACAGGTAAACAGCTAAAAGCCCTTAAAGAGAAGACACAAACAGCCCTTAAAGAAAAAACACAAAAAGCCCTTTAAAGAATTACAGGAAAACACAATCAAACAGGCAAAGGAAATGAACAAAAACATCCAGAATCTAAAAATGGAATTAAAAACAATAAAGAAATCACAAAAACAGGACACGACCACTCCAGGGAGACAACCCTGGAGTTAGAAAACCTAGAAAAGAGATCAGGAGTCAAACATCACCAACAGAATACAAGAGACAGAAGAGATCTCAGGTGCAGAAGATACCATAGAAAACACTGACACAACAGTCAAAGAAAATGCAAAATGCTCCTAACCCAAAATATCCAGGACAAAATGAGAAGACCAAACCTAAGGATAATAGGTATAGAAGAGAGTGAAGATTCCCAACTTAAAGGGCCAGTAAATATCTTCAACAAAATTATAGAAGAAAACTTCCCTAACCTAAAGAAAGAGATGCCCATAAACATACAAGAAGCCTACAGAATTCTAAATAGATTGGACCAGAAAAGAAATTCCTCCTGTTACATAATAGTCAAAACACCAAATGTACTAAACAACGAAAGAATATTAAAATCAGTAAGGGAAAAGGGTCAAGTAACATATAAAGGCAGGCCTATCGGAATTACACCAGACTTCTCACCAGAGACTATGAAAGCTAGAAGATCCTGGGCATATGCCATACAGACCACCCTAGGAAAACACAAATGCTAGCCCAGGATATTATACCCAGCAAAACTCTCAATTACCATAGATGGAGAAACCAAGATATTCCATGACAAAACCAAATTTACACAATATCTTTCCATCCAGCCCTATAAGGGATAATAGATGGAAAATGACAACACAGGGAGGGAAACTACACCCTAGAAAAAGCAAGAAGGTAATCTTCTTTCAACAAACCCAAAAGAAGATAGTCACACAAACATAAAAATAACATCAAAAATAACAGGAAGCCACAATCATTATTCCTTAATATCTCTTCACATCAGTGGACTCAATTCCCCAATTAAAAAGCCATAGACTAACAGACTGGATATGTAAACAGGACCCAGCATTTTGTTGCATACAGAAAATGCACCTCACTGACAAACACAGACACTATCTCAGAGTAAAGGAGTAGAAAATAATTTTTCAAGCAAATGGTCCCAAGAAACAAGCTGAAGTAGCCATTCTAATGTCAAATAAAATCAACTTTCAACCAAAAGTTATCAAAAAAGATAAGGAAGTTCACTTCATACTCATTAAAAGAAAAATCCACCAAGAACTCCTCTCAATTCTGAACATCTATACTTCAAATGCAAGGGCACCCACACTCATAAAAGAAATTTTACTAAAGTTCAAAATATACATTGCACCTCACACAATAAAAGTAGGAGAATATGCCACTCTCATCAATGGACATATCCTGGTAACACAAACTAAACAGAGACATTGAAAATAACAAGTTATGAACTAAATACATTTAACAGGTAATCCCATGCATCCTATCAGATCACCATGGACTAAGGCTGGTCTTCAATAACAAAAACAACAGAAAGCCGACATACACGTGGAAGCTGAACAACACTCTACTCAATGATAACTTGGTCAAGGAAGAAATAAAGAAATTAAAGACTTTTTAGAATTCAATGAAAATGAAGGCACAACATACCCAAACTATGAGATACAGTGAAAGCACTGCTAAAAGGAAAACTCAGTTCTGAGTGTCTCCAAAAAAGAAACTGGAGAGAGCATACACTACCAGCTTAACAACACACCTGAAAGCTCTAGAACAAAACAAACAAACAAAAACAAATACACCCAAGAGAAGTAGATGGCAGGAAATAATCAAACTCAGGGCTGAAATCAACCAAGCAGAAACAAAAAGAACTTTTATACAAAGAATCAACATAACCAGACTTGCTTGCTAAAAGACCCTCACCACCATACTTGTAAAATGCATGAGGATTTTACTTATCCAACATGTTGGGGAACCCCCTCTCAGCACGCAGGCAGGAGGAGAGACCCAGAACAAAGAAAGAACACTCTTTGTATACCTCTGTAAGGGCCAGATATAGGCACCAGGGTAGTTTGGCTTATTTTAATTGGTGTAGCCAATAATTTTTTTAGACATTGGTTGGTTTGTACAGGATGACTCTTCTTTTGTCTATCCTTGTGTTTTTTTACAGTGAGGTTGGGCAGAGGGATTGTTACTCTTGTTTTTTACCATTAAAACTATGTTTTTATATTTGTTTAATCAGCCAGCTTTTTATCTGGCTCTGTACTTGGCCTGCTAGTACAGTTTGGAAAGTCCTTTTGAAGGGGGAAGGTACGGGTAGTCTTGAATTTATTTAGAATATTACAGTTCTTTGAGAAAAATCAACATGGTAGAAAAACCCTTACCAAGACTAACCAGAGGGCACAGAGACAGTATCCAAATTAACAAAATCAGAAATAAAAAGGGAGATATAACAAACTGAGGAAATTAAAAAACTCATCAGCTCTTACTACAAAAGCCTATATTCGACAAAACTGGAAAATCTGGATGAAATGCCAATTCTGTAGACAGATACCAAATATCTAAGTTAAGTCAGGATCAGATAAACCATCTAAACAGTCCCATAACCCCAAAGAAATAGAAGCAGTCATTACAAGTCTCCTGACCAATGAAAAATCCCAGGACCAGATGAATTTAGTGCAGAATTCTATCAGACCTTCAAAGAAGACCTAATACCAATACTCTTCAAACGATTCCACAAAATAGAAACAGAAGGAACACTACTCAATTCTCTCTACAAAGGCACAGTTACACTGCATATTCTCCCTTGGAGATGGGATGGCTTCTGTCTAGTCAGGAACCTGTCACAATTTCCTTTCACAGAGGATTTCATAAAAGATTTTTTTCTACTTTTATCACATTTAATTTCCCAAATAGATTTTAAAAACTTAAGAAAAAAAAAAAAAGAAAGAAATATGTAAGAATTCAGGAGGAGAGATGTACATCTCTAAGGCAGAGACAGGTGAATCTCTTGAGTTTGAGGTCAGTATGGTCCACAGAGAAAATTCCAGGATGACCAGGGATACACAGAGAAATCCTATCTCAAAAACACAAAAAGAAAAACAAAACGAAATAGCAACAACAATAATAGTAACTCATTCAAACCTACAGAGGAGCTCCACACACCCCCAGCAATGGACAAAAAGACATCGTGTTGGTGGTGGTGTTCTTGTATCCGTCAAGAGCAGAGCAGGTGGCAGTCCTTTTATATGCTTCCTGTACATTGACATTTGTATTGGTGGTTTAAAAGTTGTGGTGCTCACCATGTGTCTTGTTAAGTATCAAGATGATGTGTTTTAGTTACTGTTCTATTGCTGTGAAAACACTATGACCGAAGTAACTTTTATAAAGGAAAGCATTTAATTGGTGACTTGCTTACAGTTTTTGAGAGTTAGTCCATGATCATCATGGTGGGAAACAAACAGGCAAAGTACTAGAGCTGAGAACTTTACATCCTGATCCGCAGGCAGCAGGCAGGGAGAGACTGCAGGACCTGAAGTCGGTCTCTGAAATCTCAACATCAACACCCTGTCCCCTCCAGCACACTTTTTCCCTCAAGGCCATACTTCCTAATCCTTCCCAAACAGTTCCATTGCCTGTGGCCTAAGCATTCAAATATATGAGCCTTTGGAGGCTATTCTCATCCAAAGTACCACATGGTGTCTCATGGCCACATGGTGGCATTGGATTACATTTAACTCTTCGGTATATGGTAAGTAAAACACAGTTAAGTCAGGAGAAGTGCCTTGTGAGTTGCTTACCTAACAGAAAGAAAGAAAGAAAGAAAGAAAGAAAGAAAGAAAGAAAGAAAGAAAGAAAGAAAGAAAAGAAAAGATAGATTACATTTTTACTTGAAAGAATAACTGATAAATCATATTTATCCAGACTCAGAAATTCCACTGGAAAGGAAAAAAAGTAAATTTATCACTTCAAGAAATGTACCTTATCAGTACTTTTTACTATCAAAAAATTAGAACTTTTAAACAGAAATTATAATTGAAGATTACTGGCCACCTATGCCTAACTTTACAGTATTTACAGACTTTCTGGTTATTGACATTCGCAAGTATGTTGGGTTTTTTGGGGGCGAGGTAATACTGTATATAAGGAAAAGTATCAATAATGAGAAGATTTGTATAATTCAATAAACTGCAGAGTGAAATGGACTAGGGGTTCATGGAGCATGCTTTTAAAACCACTGCTTTCAATGGACAAATAAGTCCCGTAAGCAATAGATAAGTGGGTACAAAGTAATCTTAAATCCATGAATAGATCTTAAACTAGCCTATGAGAATTATTCAGCTAGCTATAAAATATTATTTATATATGTGTTATTTATTTTATATATTATATAATTATATATAACACATAACACATAATGTTATATATTATAACAGGTATTATTTATATATAAATAATAAAAGTAATATTATTATAGCCAATAATCTTACTAATAATTCTTACTAATCTTGAAGGTAAAATCTAAACCCTTGGAATAACCTGCTCACTAAAACAAAACAAAACAAAAAAAACAAAACAGAAAAAAACTCAGGCCTTTGTCTAGGCCTAAGTTTAAACAACAAGATTTACGTTCAGAACTTTAGGCCTCACAGCATCTGATTTACCTACAAAGAAGATGAAGATTAAGATCAGTCACATAGATGGCTGACCCTACCTATAACTGATCACCCAATAAAATCACTGTACACCAAAGTTCAGGTGGGTATTACTGGTTAGTGAACCTCTGCAAGTTTTGTCTTACACCACTGTTGGGAGAAGTAACTATTCCTTGACTACATTAACTTTATAGAAAGAGGACAACTAATGCCTTATGCCTGAAAGTTTCCTGGACCAATACCTGTGCATCTTTGCCTACTAATGGGTTAAACCTGCATTCCTCTGATATAATAAACCACCTTGTAATTCTACTCAAGACCAAACACTTCTATGTACCCATGAATGCACACATAATCAAGATGTGGACTGTGCTGACAAGCAGATTGTTTTTAGAGAAAGGTTCCTCATCTCAGCAATATCCAATTTTAAATCAGATAGTCCTTCCCACCCCCACTCATGTGGGGTGTGTGTGTGTGTGTGTGTGTGTGTGTGTGTGTGTGTGTGTTATTGCACTCACCTGTGTGGGCATGTACAAGGTGAATTCCAACAATAAGCACAAAAGGAATTCCTAATTGGGGTGCTTGATGGCTTATCACTAAATATGCAAGGTTGTGTAGAAACCAACCAGATTATTTAGGCAATTGCTATTAGTAACTTTATAATGAAAGCTCATCTTATTGTCTGACATAAGCATTTCTATGTCTGAGGTGGTGTTTTCTATCTGTAACTCAACAGCCTCACCTTTCATATTATTTAACCTATTCTTCACCTTTGGATAGCAGCCCAGAATGCAAACTTGTGGGATCACTGAAGATGCTGTAATGTGAAATCTTAGTTGTCATTCCTTAAGATTTTTATTATTATTTGTGTATATATATATGTATTTGTATGGACTGTGTATGCAAGGGTGCCATGAAGGCCAGATAATAGTGTTGGGGAGTTATGAGTGGCTGTGAGCTGCTAGATGTGGGTGCTAGGAACTGAACTCAAGTCCTCTGCAAGAGCAGGAAGTATTCTTAACCACTGAGCTAATACTCTAGACTCTTATACCTTACTTTTTGAGAAAAGATTATCACTAAACCTAACTCACTACTTTGGTTAGACTAGTTGGCCAGAAAGCCCCTGAGAATTGTTGCTCTTGACCCTTAGCACTGGTTTACAAACACATACCACCATACCTGGCTTTTATATGGTGTTGGGGAGCTAAATTCATGTTTATGCAGCAAGTACTTGACATGAACCATTTTCCCAGATGGTTCCTTTTGTTGTTGTTTATTCGAGACAGGGTTTCTCTGTATAGCCCTGGCTGTCCTGGAACTCACTCTGAATAGACCGAGCTGGCCTCAAACTCAGAAATCAGCCTGCCTCTGCCTCCCAAGTGCTGGGATTAAAGGCATGTGCCACCACTGCCTGGCAGATGGTTCTTTATTAAAAGGAACTGTCCCATTAAGGAACTATCCCAATCACTGCAAAATCTGAACCACATTTCTGGTCTATGTCCATTAGATGGACACTAGTAGCACTTTTTCCTCTCCCACTTTTTAACAATCAAAGAATGCTCCCACATATTGCCAAAAATGAGCAAGAGGGGAAAAAAAAGAAAAAACTGGGAAGTGTTCTTGATGTAAACTCTAAGATTCGACTTCACCTTTTTAACAAGAAAACAAACCGGGGCTAGGTAGCTCAGAGCTTTTGCTACTCTCACAGAAGACCAAGGTTCAGTTCCCAACACTTACATGGTGTCTCACAACTGTCTGTAACTGCAGTTCTAGAGCATCTAACACCCTTTTCTGGCCTCTGTAAGCACCAGGCACACATGTAGTACTCTTACATACCTGCAGGCAACACACACACACACACACACATTTTTAAGTGAATAAACTCATTTTAAGTCCATCTGTCCACCTCTCCTAAACTTAATTATCAGATGATGGAGAACAATTATGTTTGGGTTCCTACATATAAGCAGTATTTCAGTAATAGTGACTAAGTCTTCCTTCTAGGAAATCCAGTCAGGCTACCAATTCCAAGTGAGTCAACATCTAACAGTGATCTTTCAGTAAAGACAGTATTTATCATGTGCTTCTTAGGCACATTATTAAGCCACAGAGGGAAGACAAGCTCATTTAACCTTGAGACCAAGGTACTTCTAAAAAATACATGTGCTGGGTCGTAGCATTCATCCATCCACCTTTATCTGAATGTCACTGTATGTAAAACATTGTTATAAATGATAATGGTGTATGGAAGCCCCAGCCCATATAAACATGTGCCAAAGAAATATTATCATTTCAGATGAGGCTACTGGGAAATAAAACAATAGGCTCTATTTCTCTCTGTTCTTAGTATGTTCCATAGACATGTCTTTAAAGTACTGAATGTAATAGGTGAAAATGTTATTTTGATTTACATGTAGGAAGATCATGTCATAATTATGTGCTTAAATTCAAATTTCTTTGTTATGTATTTGGTGCTGGGCAAAATTATGACCTACCTCCCCCCTTTCTGATATAATAAAGTTTTTGCTCAGGACTGAGCAAATCCCCCATTGCTTCAAGTCTAACTTTTATTAGTCAGAAAACAAAAACACGAAAACAAAAAAGCAGTATGCTAAACTCCAAAGCCAAGAAAGTTTACACAAAACCAACTTCTGTCCTTTAGGGCAGTCCAGGATAAGGTCTGTAGAAATCACTCAAAGTAGGTGGTAGTGCAAATAAATACCTTTGGCACATACTGTTAACAGAATATGGCAAGACTAAAAGGGGGAATGTTTCTCCCTTTCACTTTGGACATGAGAAACTGGCAGTGCAAACTAGGAATTAATACATTTTCTGACCAGTTTTTCCTTAGAAGCAAAGCAATGTCTCTTGAACATTTGAATGGATAAAAACTAGTAAAGATAAAGGACATCAAGTAACACTTCCTTGTCAATGACAAAACTACCGACAGGTCACTACTAATATATGTTTAGCCTCTCCTTAAGAGAAAGATTAGACATCAAAGGATGATTTGTTCCTTCAGTACATACATCCCCATTCCACATATACAAACACAAGACTATTGTGGTTCCCCCAACTGTTGTGGCACATGGTGAGCTTCCACAATTCCTTCTATATAAAATTCACTGAACTTTGCCAAAAAATGTAATTTTTTAATAAATAATGCATACATGTGTTTCCATACATGTTGGCGTACATGCACTCATATGTGCAAGTGCACATATGTGCACATGGAGGCCAGAAGACAACCTTAGTTGTCACCCTCAAGAATGCCATCTCCTTCAAGACAGGCTCTTATAAGCTTAGAATTCATTAATAAGGCTAAACTTGCTGGCCAGTAAGCCCTAACCATCCTCCTGTCTTGCCATAACTGGCACTTTTACATGTGATCTGGAGATAGAACTGAGAACTTCATGTTTGCAAGGCAAACACTGTACCTCCTGAGCCATTCCCCACAACTCCCAAATCTGTAAATATTTATGCCTTCAAGTAACTACCTGGATGAAATTAGCCAAAATACTAAGGAAATAACAGAGAAAGGGCGAGATTATCTTTCTACAGCTTCTCTAAACAAAGTCATTTCCTCAAAGCTCAAACCTAAAGGGATAATGAGCCTGGAGTCTCACGAAACTTCTGACTGTTTGAAGTGCTGAGACTGTTAAAGACTATGGAAAGTTTGGAAGTTGGCCTAAATGCATTCTGAGATGATCATGGGCCTATGGGGCCCAGGTGGTAATTTGAATGAAAAAAATCTTCCTTATGGGCTCAGGGACAAAAAGTAAAATACAGTCAAATACTAAAGGAAATTCTTCAGGATGAAACCAGGTAGTAGCTGGAATTCATATGAAGAAAATGCAAAACTGCCAAAGACCACTGCAGATAAAGAAAAAGTGTAAATAGTACATCCTATTTTTATTCTCTCTCTAATGTAAAAGTGTATTGAAGGAAAGAAATATAACTGCACTATTGGTCGTTTATATAAATATGTATATACATACAGAAACAACAAAGAAAAGGGGAGTTATATAATAAAAGATGTATTAATGAAAAAAGAATGACAGTAGGTAGTTAACTTGAATCTAAGAATAAAGATTATAGGTTAATAAAAATATTACTAATCAGACTGCCATGAAGTTATTATTAATGAACATAACATATATAACAATGATAGCACTAAGAAAAGAGGAAATGGAGTTAGCTACACTGAGACATTAATAGCATTCATAAATAGTACACTGCAATAAATAAGACAAGTGCTTAATACATGGAACAAAAAGACAAAAATAGTTTTTGAAAATCAAAATCAAAAATGATAAAATAGGAAGAGATATCACACACGAATTAAAAGATAAAAGGATTAAGTCTGAAGATAAAGCTCACTAGTTAAGAAGTCACACTTCTCTTGCAGAGGTGCCAAGTTTGGTTCCCAGCACCCATACCTGGTAGCTCACAGACACACATACTTTGGACATACCATCACTCACAAACACATACCCACTCAGAGACACATATATACCCATGCACTTAAAAATGAAAAATTTTTAAAATAAGTGGATTAAGCTCTCCTTTAAAAGAGGTTTAATTACCTAAGGGCCAGTCTGATGACACAGCACTTGTGTCACAAACCTGATTGTTGAGTCCAACTCCAGATCTCACAATAGATGGAAAGTATAGATCCCAAAACTATCCTCTGACCTCCACAGGTAAACCATATGACAAGCATATCCATACCAAAAGACACATCATAGATACACACACAAGATTTTTTTTAAAAAGACAGATTGTTTGATTGTATTCTAGAAAGAAATACCCAATACACTCAGGAATCAAAGTACTGAGGAAGCTGAAAACAGGAAGACCACTAGGTTCCAGACCAATGTGAGCTCTTACTGAGGCCCTGTCTCAAAACACACCACCCACAAAGCAATACCAAATAAATCATTGATTACATTCCTACAAGAGACATTTCAGATTCAAACTCATCATAAAAACAATGCTAAGAAACAATCACTGAAAATAAAATGTAAAGTTTTTTTAAAGGAGACAAAGGTATTTTACACTATTAAAACTGAATTAAGCAGAAAGGTTCAAATATAAATGTATGCACTTAATTAAAAATCCCCAAATAGGCAACTTTTTTTTTAAAGAAATGATAGATGAAATTGCCAAGTTAAAGGTTATAGGTAGATGTCACTCTTGTCTGCAATAATAAAAGTATAGGAAGGAAATTAGAAAAGATAATGAGGATTTGAACTTCACTACCAACTAATCTGACCCAAAAGACACCTGAAAGAATCCAACAATACCAAAATGCAAACAATGTTTGTTAAGTCCCACAGACCATTTTCCAAACCATGTCAGTGATACAAAGAACATCTCCAATCATAATCTAAGTGACATAGAAATAAAAAACAAAAGAATATTTGAAAATCAAAAACAAAAGAAACAAAAAAAACTAGGGTCAAAAATGGCATCACAAAGTAACTCAGAATATACTTTAGGTTGAATAAAAATAAGATAGCACAAGCTTAAGACACAATTAACAATGTTTATAGAAGGCAATTTATAACTAAATATGAAAATTTTCAAACAAATTTCTACCTTAAGAATTAGAAAGAGAAAAGTAAGCTAAACCCAAAGCTAGAAGAATATGGTATCAGCTGGTTCTGCAGACACAAAGCTGCAGGATCTATGACACAGGGCCACACCAGGACCTCCTAGAAGAGCCCTCATGAGAATCCAGTACTGACAGTGTAGCAGAAACCAGAGGCCTTGAAACAGACCAATGATTCATTGTAATGATCATTTTCAAGTAAAGAAGTGTGGCTAAAAGGGTGTATGGGACACACTGGGACACACTGCAGCTTGCATGAGATGTTTTGTTTTGTTTATTTTTAATTTTCTTTTGGGGGGAAGTTGCAAGGGTGGGGGGATACAAAGGGATGGGGAGAGGACTGGGATTGGGGTGCATGATGTGAAATTAACAAACAATCAATACATTTTTTTTTAAAAAGACCTTTTCACAAATGCAGATACTCAAATATGATGTATGACAATGAAAACTGTTTTCACTAATTACTGAAGTAAGTTGTATTTTTAAAGTTGTACTACAATCAGTACATAGCACATTTAAGTAATAAACTGAATTCTAGCTAAGAAGCATGATAGAATATGCCTGCAATCTCTGCACTTGGAGCAGCTGAGGCAGAAGGATCTTAAGTTTAAGGACAGCCTATGCTAAATACAAAACAAATTAGAATAAACAAAACTAATCTGAGTACTATAATGAGCATTCCTACCTGTTTTTTTTTTTTTTTTGTCCTGCCTGAGTATTACAGTATTGCTAACAGACATAGTATATACAGACACTGATATGGAACAATATGTAAGAAGGGGGTAAGAATTAAAAACAAAAATAAGGGATTATTTATCTAAATTTCAGTTAATATAAGATTAAGAATATATTCTGGTGGGAGGGGAAAGAATGTTAGTTTCCTTGAGCCAAAATAAAGAAGGGAGGGTTGAACTTATATAATGCCCAAGAGCCTGTGTTCAATCTCTACAAAAAGGAGGGGGAGGGGAGGAGAATGGCAAACTGAGAGTAACACCAGTAATAAAATTCTATTAAGAGTAAATTTCAAGAAATCATCCCATCTTCACCCTTGGGTGTAATTAGCCACCTCTTTAGTGTTTCCCACTCACGGCTAAAATAACTGTCCATATCTAATTTCATTTCATTCCATCATAAAGCCAATGATACCTTGCTTTATAGATGTAGCCCCAGTATCAAGGACCAACAGATAGCAGACATGAATTTAGTTTTTAATCCAACAATCAGGGAGTTTATTATATCCATTTCCATTAAAAGAATTACAAAGAAAACAATATACAAGAACTGAAGTGTTGAAGACTTGTCTACCATACAAATGAGGTTTTAAACACAAATAACACAAATCAAGAGAAACAGTTATCCCTAGAAAATAATCCAAGGACTTATATTGATGGATATGGACACTACAACAGATAAACTTCCCAAAGTATAGGGTTAGCACAACACTTATTTTTATTTCACACTTACTTAATCCAAAACTCCAGGTTAATGAATGATCACCTCAGAGACTAAGGAAGCTGGAATCTACTCAAGCTGACAGAAGTTCAGGATATGAACCCATCATTTCTAAAGCTGTTCTGGCAACAAATGGGAAATAGGATTATTCAAGGGAGGAAATAAAGTAACACTCAACACTTGGACTAAATTTCCTATCTCCTCCTCCTCCACCACCACCGCCACCATCAAATGCACACATGAAAAAGCGGTAAATATTAGTTAACTGTGGAAGTGATCTTTGGTCTGTGGGTCTAACTAGACTCTCCCAATGTACATTCTAAGAAAAGCTTACAACAATGTATTTGATTATGATGGATACTCAATAGTAATCCCTGTCTTAGGTACTGTAACTATTTGTATAAACTGAAAGCAGTGGAAGGAAAACTCTACTTTCAACCAAGGTCATGTTAGATAGAGCTTTTCTATTTTCTGGACTTTAAGACATTGTTTCTTTAATCAGAGCAATTTATACCTAAGTTAAACAAAGCCCAAGAGAATATAGGTACCACTTGCCAAAGCCTTTTCCCTTTCACCTGTGGCAAGCAATCTCTAGAGGCTTTTTCCTACCTCCTATGGCTTCTCAGAATTCCCTTCCCTCCACCCAGGCTACTTCTCCATTGTAGTCTCTTTGATCATGAGCCCTTCTCATTCTCAAAAATTTCATTTACTTTGATTACTACCTCAAACACTTTTCTATGAAATCAGTCTCATATTTAACAGCTTACTCAAGGATATTTCAATGTTTACAAGCTCCAACTTCAATATTTCCAAAATAAAATTCATCTTACTGGCTAAGGTCAAACCTTATTTCAAATGAATTTAACAGCCTACCAATTCCTGTACTTTATCAATTCTCCAGAATTCATCCAAAATACAAACCTTGTACTGCCTGCTTTGGATAATTCAGTGATAATCCAGAATTAAGTTCCAAGTCGCTAGAACGCAGACTCTCTATGACCTGGTCCCTGTCTCCACCATGGTCACTTCCTCACACTCCATGTGTCCTATGCTTGAACTATATATACTAACATTCTGACAAGGGGGACTGTAGAGGTGTCACTGAGACCAGGTCTTGCCATGTAGTCCTGGTTGGTCTAGTACTCACCATGGCTCAGACTGTCCTTGAATTTGCAGCAATCCTCTTGTCTCAACCTTCCCAAATGCCTGGCCAGATTTCCTGCCAACAATTCTCCAAGTACATTCTTGTATGCTTTACAATCTGGCTATAGAATCTGATGCAAAATAAAATCAGTCGGTCAAAGGAATAATAAACTGTGTTACATCTGGAGTGAATGCAATGAAATGAAATGATCAAATAGGAAAATGTTGGAGAGATCTGAGTTTAAATAAAAACTCAAGTCCATAATCACAAATTTGGGAATCACAATTGAAAAAATGTTTATTTGTGGATGGAAGGGCTCTATCAATAACACTATCTTAGTTGAAACTAAGATTCTTTTTTCTATTCTCATTTTACTCATAGTTACAGTGTGCAGGATGAAACACGTGACATACAAGTTTAAGAAGTCCCCAATATACATTGTGACTGATGGGATAACTAGGATCTCTCCAAAGTGGATCTCACTACTGTTTTCCTCATTCTCACATGCACTTGGAGGTATCCCTCAGTTTGGATGTTTATCATCCATAGGCACAGCAACTTGGGAGCCATTCGATAGGTCTCAAAGCTCTTTGGAGTCAGCACAGAAGGGAAACATCTAAACTGAGACCCAGTCGCTAACAATGAACCATGGGAGCTGATCTAGAGTACCCGCATACAGCACCAACCAGTGCGGTGAGAATAGAGAAGAATGACCACTAACTGTTCCTTCTCCAGACCTGGCAGGTTGTTTTATAGAAGCTAGAAAGAATCCTTCTCTAATTCTTTTGTTTACCTTTTTTCTTTATTTATATATATATGTATATTTCAGTACTTTTTAAAATTTAAAACAAAGCTTTTTCTGTTTTCTTTTTAACAGTCCTTGAGATTAAACCCCAGAGCCTTGAGAATGTTACGCTGATCCAACACTCCTCTCCAGCTTCTTCTTCGTCTCATCTAATAACATTTACCTTGTTTTTTGTTTTTTTATTTTGTAGTCAAATTTTTATCTCTTGTTCTTTTCTTCATTTTTAAACCTCCTCTTTTCATTCTTTTATTAACTCTTCCTTCATAGTTTTAACTTCATAGCTTATTCCACATTGCTCTTTCTTTTTCTATGGTTAAGTGATATAGTAGTCTTTAATTGATTTTTTTATTGTATTTCTATATTTGGTTTACTTGGATATTGCTGCTCTTAGCCACCATTAGCTTTCTTCTCTGAAGAGTCCTGGGAATTGAGTCCTCAAGAAAAGGTTCCTCATTAACACAGTCACATATAAAACTAAAGAGATACACATCCCAATAACTGCACAATCACAGCAGAAAAACAACTTGAAAAAGAAAGATATCAGAATTCCTCGTAAATGGAATAAATCTTCAATAACCAAATTCAAAACTAGGGAAATGGCTGGAATGTTGGGAACACACACAAACACATGCACATGTGCGTGCGATTTTAAAAATCTAATTTTTAAAATGATCAATGACCTCAAAGAGGATTCAAATAAACAAATATTGTAAAGATGTCAATTTATGACTTGGACAAGAAATTCAGCAACCTTAATTCAGCAAATTCATACAGAATTAGGGTGTGGGAGCCCCTAGTAATGAAAAGCTCAATAAATCAAATAGAGCCAATGAAAAGGGTTGAGAATACATTCAGACAGCAACGGGATAGAGAATGTATCATCACCATAACTTTTAAGATTTCTAGGCTATAATTAAGAATCAAGAATACAAGTCTTTAGTACAGAAGGAAGCTCTAAAGCTGGGTGTGATGGTACATGCCTATATTCCCAGTACTTGGGAGTCTGAAGCAGGAAGATCACCACAGTGAGTTCTGCGCCAGCCTAGGCTATATAGCAAGATTTTATCCCCAAAGAAGGGAAGGGAAGAGAGGAGGAGAAATTATTACAGAAAACTCTCTTAGGTTTAAGGAAAGAGAAACATCCAACTATAGGACACATTAGGAATCCCTAATAGTGATCAAAACTCCTCCCAAATCATCTTACATTTGCCCAGAGTCAAAAAAAAAAAGGCTGAAGTTTCAAGGCAGAAGGTACGTTCTTTATAAAATGCTCATTGGAAATCCTAAAGGCTAGAGGAGCATGTGCTAAAGTATTTTACATCCTGAAAGTGACTGCCAACCACAATTTCTGTATCTAGCAAAATTATCTTTGAAATGTTAAGGAAGAATAATAATTTTTTTAAAAAGTCACAATGAGTATAAAGCAAAGCAATTAATGACTATGGAAACAGCAGTGTATACTTCCAGCAATACAACACAAAGAGGAAGACAGAAAGACAAATCACTAAAGCTCAAAGAAAAAAAAAAAAAACCTCACTAGGCAAACAAGCAAAGGAGAATTAGTAAAGAATCAAACTCAATATACCAGCAAACTTCTAAAGTGAATAAGGAAAAATTCTGCATATGACTTTAATAACCCTAGAGGTTTAATCTTTCAACTGAAACACATAAACGGGTTTTGGTTAAAAAAGCAAAAGCCAACTGCGTGCAAGAAAATCACCTTACCAGTGCATGCATCGCAAGCAAACAGAGAACCCAAGAGTAAGCAGGAATAGGTTATATTTGTATATTAAAAATTAAAAGCAAGAAAATCACTGAGCGTTAGGCAGCTACTTGTCCAGCTATGACTGTAAACATCAAAATTTGCACTCAATTTCATCAAATACTACTTGTCTACATATTATAAGATGTGACTTTAATACTCCTCTCTCATGACAGATTATCTAGAGAAAATAAAAATCAACAAAGAAACTTTTGAGTTAAACTATGCCATATATCATATGGCTTTAGTAACACCTATAGAATATCCCATTCAAGAGTTACAGCATACATACTGCTCTTGCCCACCTATGACACTGTCTCCAAAACTGATTACATTTTAGGATATAAAAACAAATATTAGCAAATACAAAAATATTGAGGGCCGGACATGGTGGCGCACGCCTTTAATTCCAGCACTCGGGAGGCAGAGGCAGGCGGATCTCTGAGTTCGAGGCCAGCCTGGTCTACAGAGTGAGTTCCAGGACAGCCAGGGCTATACAGAGAAACCCTGTCTCAAAAAAAACAAACAAACAAAAAATTGAAGTACTTTCTTTTATCTCTCCAAGTCAAAATGAAACCAATACCAAGTGGAACTACAGAAAATATACAAACATATAGAGAATGAACCTGCAAATTTTTAAAGAAATTGAGAGAAATTAGAAATGTCTTACAATCCAATAAAAATGAGAACATATTAAAGCAGGTGAGATACAGCAAAAGCTGTTTTAGGGGAAATTTATAGCTAAGAGTGCACATATCAAAAACCCCACTATCTCGCTAGAATAACCTAATGATTTATCACATAGTCTAGGAAAAACAAAATCTAAAATTAGAAGAAAAGAAAATCAAGGAGAGAAATAAAATGAAGATTAAAGCAACAATAAAAAGGACCAATAAAAACAAAGGCTCACTCTTTGAGAACTTAAGATTAACAAACGCTTATTTAAGCAAGGATAGATGACCCAAATTAATAAAATGAAAGAAAAAAAAAGAGTAGCTTTTAAAAAGAATACCAGTGATATACAAAGGATCATTAGGAATATTCTGAAATCTTGTGTTCCAAAAAGTTGAAATTTTTAGAATAAATTTCTAGATGTGTAACATACCAGAATTGACCCAAGAAGGTAAAAACAAACAAACAAACAAAACCCTCGAAGATCAACAGCAAGCAGTATTACAACAGTAATAAAAAATCTCAACAAGGAAAAATCATATGACCAGATGGAGTCCCGGCTGCACTCTACCAGATCTTTAAAGACCATCAATGCTCCTTGATCTGTTCCATGAGACAGACAGGGAAGGAACACTACAAACTCATCTACTAACCCAGCAGATAAGGAAACAGTAAGAACCACCAACTACAGGCCAATTGCCTTGATCAAACAAACAAACAAAGTCACGTTAAAACATTTGCAGACTAAACAAAAATACATTAAGAGATTATGGCCAAGTCTGTTTTTAGGAATGTAAACATAGCTCAACATACATAAATCAATAAATGTATAAACTTTATCAATAAATAAATCAAAATTGGGTGGGTGGGGGAAATCAACAATCTTAAAAGAAACCTAAAAAGCAAATTCATAAGAACAAATAAAGAATTCATAAAGAACAAATTCATATCTGTTCATAAAAGGCTGTTAGAAACTTGTAATACAAAGATCACTATTAATTAATCATCATCAATACAAAGTATCTCAAAATAGTGAGGTTACTGACAAAAAAACCTACAGCCAACTTGACACTGATAGGGGAAGCACTGAAAGCATCAAGACTGAGACAGGACTGCCCTCTCTCTCCCCAGCACTCTGACAGCAGAGGCAGGTGGGTCGTCTCTTCAAATCCCAGTCTGCTCTGTCCTGGGAGGTCCAGTCCAGCTAGGGATATAGATATAGCAAGACCTTAATCTCAAAAATCAAAACTCCTCAAAAGAAATAAAAATTATATAAACAGTAAAAAAGTAAATTATCTCTATTTACAAGTGACATGAGTCTATACTTAAAAGAGCCCAATGCTCCACCAGAAAACTCAAGATCTGAGAGAACTTTCAGCAAAATAGCAAGATATAAAATCAAAACACTAAAATTAGTAGTCACCTGGGAAATGTAATTTTACCCATCAATAATGAATATGTTGAGAGAAAAAAATCAGGAAAAAACCTCATTCATAATAGCCTGAAAGCAAAGCACCTCCACCAACAAAATAATAAACTTAACTAGATCCCTACAATGAAAGTATAAATGATGAAGAGAATGAAGGAAGCCAACAGAAGATGGAACGACTAACCATGATCCCATGATCACATACCAAGCAATCTGCAGATTTAAAACAATCCCCATCAAAATTCTCACAAAATTCTTCAGGAATTTTTTTAATCAAAAAACTCAGATGATCCGGTGCACGCCTTTAATCCCAGCACTTGGGAGGCAGAGGCAAGTGGATTTCTGAGTTTAAAGGCCAGACTGGTCTACATAGTTCCAGGACAGCCAGGGCTATACAGACAAACCCTGTCTTGAAAGAAAAAAAAAAAAAAAAAAAAAAAACTCGTATGGAAATACAAATAATCAAAGTAATGAAGACAAATTACACTGCAAAGTGACAGTCAAACGGCAGCAGAGTTCAAACACACAGAAGCCAACCGATAACAAGAAAAGACCCAGATATAAACCGACATAACTAACGCCATGTGATTCTCAACACTGGGGCCAAAACATACATTAGCAAAAAGGCAGGCTCTTAATAAATGATACTAAGAAAACTTAGTATCAATATATACAAGGCTGCAACTAGACTCCACTCAGTCACTTTGTGTATAAAAATCAATTCAAAATGTTGCAAAGACCTTAGTTTAAGATAAGAAACTACTAGAATAAAACATTTTCAAGAAAGAAGCATAGGAGAGAACTTTCTAAACAGGACTCCAATAACTCAAGAAATAATAGCAAGAATTGGTAAATGTGATTGCATGAAATTTAAAAGCTTGTGTGCAGCTAAAGAAATAAGTACAGGCAGTGATACACATCTTTTGTCCCAGCACTCGGAAGGCAGAGGCAGTTCAAAGCCAACCTGGTCTTAACTCTGAAACAGCAAGGACTACCTACCCGAGTTCTCAACCTCCCTAATGCTGAAACCTTTAATTCAGTTCCTCACATTGTGGTGACCCCCAACCATGAAATTATTTTCATCGTTACTTCATAACTGTAATTTTGCTATTGTTAGGAATCTTAATTATCTGCTTTCTAATGATCTTAAGTGACTGCTATGAAAAGGTCACTTAACTCTCAAATGGGTCACAACCCACAAGTTGAATACCATTGACCTAGAGAAATTCTGTCTCCAAAGGGGAAATGTTGGTAAGATGGCTCAGAAGTTAAAAGCATTTACTGCTTTTGCAGAAGAACCAGGTTCAATTCCCAGCATCCACACAATGGCTCATTACTATCTATAATTCCAGTTCCAGAGGATCCAATTCTGGTTTCTGAAAGCTCCAGGCATATTGATGATACATAAACAAAATATTTTTTTAAAAAATGAAAGCATTACCAGAATGAAGAGACAGTCTATACAATAGGAAAAATCTCGTCCAAGCAGTTTACCTAATAGATGGTTAATATCCAGAATACAAAATGAAATATATGTATATACACACACACATATAATATCAATACATGTGTAAATGAACAAAACAGACAGTTCTCAAAGAAGCAGGAATAGCCAATAAATAAATGGGAAAAAATGGTCAATATCTTTGTGTTGAGTTTTTTGTCTGTACCCAAAAGTCTAGTTGCCTAAGAGTAAATTCTAACATTTACCAGCTTTTGTTGTGCAAATCTTGCTCCTTAATTTAAAATTACTGCCTAAATAAAAATTGCTACAGCCAGTTACTGGAGGGATTAGAGGTAGGTGGGTTTTGAGTTACCAGGCTGGGGGTTGCAGAGGAGGAAGGAAGAAGGATGCAGCAGAGAGAGGAGGAAGCCACCATGGGAGGAGGTGAACCATGAGCACATGGCCAGGAGAAACAGCAAGTATCTGGGGCACACTGCTGGGGAGGCAGCAAGTCCAGCAGTTAGAAAAGTAGATTAGGGGTTACCCCCTCCCCCCCAATAACTGTCCAAAGCCAAATAAAATAATCATAGTCTGAGACTCATCCATTCATAAGCTAGACGGGTATAAGTTTAGATTGGTTCAGCTACATCTTTGGTCACCTGGGAAGTGAAGTCCCTATAGTAAAATTCCATCTTAACCAGTCAGAATGGCTATCATAAAGAAACACAACAACGACAACAAAAACCTGGCCAGTATGTGAGTGAAAGATCACTACTGTAAATCACTGTTGTGAATATAAATTAATCCAGCTACCATGCAAATCAATATGAAGTTACTCAAAAACAATTAACATATAATTTACTTTCCAACATATACTTTTCAAGTATGCATTCAAAGGAATTAGAGTCAGCACACAGAAGAGATAGATAAATATTTATGTTTATCACAGCACAATAGATATGTTATAGAAGGGAGTGGAGAGCATCATGCTATGCAAAATAACCCAGACTCAGAAAAATGAATACCATGTTTTTTCTTATATGTAGAATCTAGACAGGGAAAAAGAAATCCAAGAAAGATATTTAAGTACATGGGAAAAGCAAGGTGATCAATCAGCAGGGTATGACGAGACAGCAATGGGAAGAGTTGAATATAGTCAAAGTGCTTTCTATGCATGAAAAAGGCCACAATGAAATGTATTAATTTGCACTACACAAGCTAATGAAAATATCAAAATGAAAAAATGTTCTCGCTCCCATTCTACTTCTGCTTTCATATTTAAAGTTTTCAGTTTCTCATAAAATATTTTATGTACGTTGTCCAAATTATAGCACCAGCTACCTAACTGGTCTCGGACATCCACCTCTCTTTTGTAATATGCCCTTCCAAAACTTGCTTCCACATTCCAAGTGCTGGTCTTACAGGCACCAAGCCCATTCCTGTTAAAACTTAAAATGTAGTGATTAAAGGCTGGGTATCCCAGACCCTTCTAGAATCTAGTAAAGTTCAAAAACTATGTACATACACACATGTACAACCTTACTGAAATCTGACTTTATTTGAAGGAGGCTCAGCTATTGCTGTCTAAATTCTCAGCCTAATATTCAAAGTACTCATAACACAGTCACTGATAACTTGGCCATCCTTTACAATCACACTTAACAAGACTGTCTCCTTGTTATTCTAGCATCTTCTTTCTTGGCCTACCACCTCATTTTTCTCTTGACATTTTCAAGCATAACTATTTGCTTCTGACACTGACATATACTTTTGGTGAACCTAAAATAGTTCACTTGCCCCAAGAGTTTCTAACTATAATCTGATGATTCCTGAATACTGAAACATGTTATCTCCATCTTGACACAAGCTATAAGCCACTGATACAAATGAGCTTTAAATTTTCAATTGTCCATTATATTTTCACTTAATATAATCTATGTTTTCCTTCAACTTCTATACATTTTGCACTTGAAGTAACTCACATAAAGTGTATCTATGTAGCCTTTTTTCCTCTTTCAGCTAATATTACCCTTAAGGGCAGAGATTATGCCTATCTCTTTCTTCTGTCCTGTTTATTCTCTAAGACAAAGCAAAAAGAAATCTAATATAGAATACCTGAATATATGAGCATCAATGTTCTTCAGCATTTGATGTATTTTGTAAACATAAGGTATCACAAAGTATTTCAGTCTCTGTTCTATTGCTAAAAAAAAAATAACGATCAAGGCAATTCTTATAAAAGAAAGCATTTAATTGGAGGCTGGCTTACAATTTCAGAGGCTTATAGTCCATTATCGTCATGGTTGGGAGCATGCCTCTGGAATAGCTGTTGAGAGCGACATCCTGACCCACAGACAGAAAGATAAATTGGAACTAGCATGGGCTTTTGAAAGTCAAAGCCCATACCCAGAGACACAGATCCTCCAACAAGGCCACACCTATTCCAACAAGGCCACACTTCCAAACCCTTGTAATCCTTTCAAACAGTTCGACTCCATGGTTACTAAGTATTCAGATCTATGAGCTGGAGGGATCCTTCTTAGTCAAACTACTGCACAAATATTATCTCTTCTTCTTTTCCCTACTCAAGAAAAACCTAATCATGTTCAGTTCTCAGTAGATTCTTGATCAAGTGAGAATTTGTACTACACAAATAAGTTCATTATTAAATTTTATGTAGATTTTAAAATCTATTCTTTTAAAATTCATACATTGTAGCCGGGCGTGGTGGCGCACGCCTTTAATCCCAGCACTCGGGAGGCAGAGGCAGGCGGATCTCTGAGTTCAAGGCCAGCCTGGTCTACAAAGTGAGTTCCAGGACAGCCAGGGCTATACAGAGAAACTCTGTCTCGAAAAACCAAAAAAAAAAAAAAACTCATACCTTGTAACCACACACAGTTCAAAGCCCCTGGTCTACAAGCCAGGTTCCAGGATGGTCAGGGATACAGAGAGACCCTGTCTCAAACTGGCCCCTCCCAACACTCTGTAAATGGTGGTGAGCATCTTTAACTCCATTACTCAGGAGATGTCTGTAAAAGAAGATCTCTGTGAGTTTGAGGCCAACTAGGTCTACACAGCAAGTTCTGGGACAGCCAAGGCTGATGATACCAACCACTGGTCTAATCATCACACATTGTATAATACTTTCAATTATCATATCTCATAATCATGTACCTAATAGGGCCCTAAAATTTTAACATTTTTACATGGAGGAAAAACAGTATTTTAAGAAACCTATATACTAAATACAAGTAGAAAAAACTTTAAAAATCTAAAAATTAAAACCCACTACCCTTTAGTATTACTGTAAAAAAATTTTAACTTCAGTTATAAACAAATTCTGAAAAATAGAAAAACACTACTCCACACTAATGTTAAGTAAGCTTCAGGTGCAAATAAAATGGTCTAAGTATTTTTAAACTTTTTTTTTTTTTGCAAACTCTTGACGATGCTACAAAAGTTTATGGCCATGGTTAGTAATCCAACTCAGTGACTGAATGTCTATTTAGCATAAGACCCTTGGGTTTGAATCCTGCAGCCTTATACAAGACACACAAAGTTATAGCCAACAGACTAATGAAACCTTTACAAAGTATTTTGCAAAATCAAATGAGACATAAAAGGCCATATGCTATATGATTCCATTTAAATTAAATATCCAGAACAGGCAAATTCACAAAAAGTAGATTGTTGATTGCCAGGTGTAGAAAGCAAGAGAAAGTTGAAAATGACTGCTAATTGTCATATGGTTTTCTGGAGTGGTAAAAATGTTCTAGAATTAGTGCTGATTACAGTTTGGTGAAAAGAACTTTTAAAAAACTTTTTTTTTTTGGTTTTTTTTGAGACAGGGTTTCTCTGTATAGCCCTGGCTGTCCTGGAGCTCACTCTGTAGACCAGGCTGGCCTCGAACTCAGAAATCCGCCTGCCTCTGCCTCCTGAGTGCTGGGATTAAAACCACTTATTGTAAGAGTGTAAATTTTATGGTATACAAATTCTAGCTCAATTTTTAAAAAGGTTTATGACCAAGTTGGTAGTGTAGAGGCCCAGATCCAATCCCTGGCTATGCAACACACACACACACACACACACACACACACACACACACACACACACAGAGTAGAGGAGGAAAGGGGGAAGGTAGGGAGGGAAGGGGGAGAAGGGAAGGGGGGATGATGGAGAGGGAGAAGAAGAGGGAGACCACTGTGGCCCTTTTTTTTTTTTTTTTTAAAGAACACTCAGTTTAATATGAGTACCATTTCTGGAGTTTTTCTCCAAATCCTCACAATTATCAGTTAGAAACTAGTTTCATACTAGTCCTCTTTTATAACCTGAGTATTCACTGTTGTTACAGGTAGTTACCAGTTTACTAACATAAATGGATTTTTCCCTAACAATGTGGACTTCTGGTATCCTAAAGAAAAATAGAATTCCAGAAATAGTAGACATACCTGCACAACAGCAAAGGCTTGGGGCTGAGCAGCGATTGGGGCTGAGCAGCGACTAATGGCCCTGCTCTCCACCACTACCCCTCATTTTCTATATACTGAATGAAGGAATGGGGAACCTAAACAAAGACCAACAATCTTTCTTAATAGAACATAATGCTTATGATTTAAAATGTAACTATATATGAGTAATTTTCATCACCTAAGGAGATAAAATAGACTGTGATAACCTCAGGAGAGAAAATTCTGCCACTGTTAAACAAGCCAAAGTGAAGTAATTCAGGAAAAAAGTTCATGTCTGCTGCTACCAACAGAAAACAAGTTTCATTTTACTAACAATTTAAAAAAATATAGGGGGCTGGCGAGATGGCTCAGTGGTTAAGAGCGCCGACTGCTCTTCCGAAGGTCCTGAGTTCAAATCCCAGCAACCATATGGTGGCTCACAACCATCTGTGATGAAATCTGATGCCCTCTTCTGGAGGTGTACTTACATATAATAAATAAATAAATAAATCTTTAAAAGATACAGTAGCAAATGTATAAAAAAAATATATGTTCATCTACTCATAGGCAGAAAGTAATACAGTAATTCTTTCTTATTAGCTTAATTACATGCTGCCACAAAGTAAATGCTGTCTTATTCTGATTACAGAATGAATGAGGACAATTTCCTTTATTTGCTTACTGATTTTATATTTGTCTTCACTATGTGTCTTATACGTGTGTGTATGTGTGTGTGTTCCTGTGGGTGCATATGTGCATGGGAGGCCAGAAGTCAATCTCCAGTGTCATTCCTCAGGAGTAAAGCAGGCTAGGCTGGCTAGTTAGGAAGCCACAGGGATTTACCTGTCTCTGCCTCCCCAGTGTTGAGATTACAAACATGTGCCATTGTGCCCCAGGTTTTTTTACTGAGTTTCAGGAATCAAACTCAGATCCTCATGCTTATGTAGATGGTAAGCTCTTTACTAATTATATCATCTCCTCATCTCTGATTTTATATCTTTACCATGTAGAACCATTTTCATATTTAAAAGTTGAAGAAAATCCTTACTCATGTCTAGTTTCCTTCTACTAGTCTTTGCAAGGTTAAAAAAATTATACTACTTCCTAACTCAAATGTATGTATGTATGTATATATATATATATATATATATATATATATATATATACATATACATATGTGTGTGTGTGTGTGTGTGTATAGCTGTTGAGTTAAAAGCGGTATCAACTATCTTTGAGATTTAAAATCCTGTGTACATATACAGGTCTTCTCACCTTTCCTCCAAAAACTACTTTGTCTAACTGCTATGCTTTCCCTAGAAATGGCAAACACTAAACTATTGAATCCCACCTCACCTCTATCATCACTTCTAATGTCTTGAAACAGATCAATAAACTGATTTCTAAAAACAAGTGCAAGTCCCTTTAAATTAAGAAAAACTCAGTTCTTTGTCTTTCAAAAGAACTACATGAGTCAATTATTTAGTAATACCATAAGTCTTCCCCAGCAATGCCATCTCATTAACTTACTCAAGTATTCTCAAGTTTACAGGTGACATTTTAAAGATCAATATCACCACTGTTAAAGAATAGTACATAAAACTGAATCAGTGTTATGACTGCTTCAAAACTGTAGTTACTAAACACTCGAATGCACAGATGCCAATAGATTTTTATTTTTAATCCATGGGTTTTTTTGTGTTTTTTTGGTTTTTTTTTTTTTTTTTTTGGTTTATCGAGACAGGGTTTCTCTGTATAGCCCTGGCTGTCCTGGAACTCATTCTGTAGACCAGGCCGGCCTCGAACTCAGAAATCCGCCTGCCTCTGCCTCCCTAGTGCTAGGATTAAACGCCCAGCTAATCCATGGTTTTTTATAAAGTAAGATCTTCTAACAGTCTACCAAATCCCTAACACACACAATGACCAAGTCACAAAATACATTTCCAAAAGTGAAGGATTACAACCAAATATTCAGGTACAAAGAGTTACTAGAGTAATAAAGATTAGTTGAAAATCTAGATCTTGAGTTTCATGGTATTAACTACATATGAATTGGATGATTTGGGCTTGAATTCTGCTTGTTATTAACAGGTTTTTTTGTTTTTCCCGACAGAACTTTGTGCAGTGAAAGGCTTTGCTACCCGTGGCTAGTAAGCACTTTTGAAAAGTGTGCTTTTGACTAGCACAGCTAAGAAACTGTGTTTTCTTAATTTTAATCAACTTAAAGATTCTATATGTAGCTAATGGAACATGTTGAACAGTAAAGTGATTCACATAATTTGAAATACAAACTTATCAACCAGAGTTTTTCAAACTTCCATGCCCTATTGTTAATATCAGCTAAAATTCTGCTGATACCAATGACACATAAAGCCAGCATTCAGCCTAAGTAGAATATTCACTTTTTAAATGAGAACTGACATTAGCTAGATTCAGAACCTAAGTTTTAATTGGTAGAAAATTACATTAAAACATTAAGTTTTTCCCTGTCGTTTTTGTTAAGCCTGTGCCCACTTTCTGATTGGTTTCCCAATCCATGCAAGTAACTTTCCCTTCAAATCTGTTCAGTATATCCTATTCAGAAAAACAATGGCAAAAGAGGTACTCAGCTTTAATAGGTTCCCACGACTCCGTAAATTCCACAAGTTAATTTCCCTTTTCTTAAAAGACTCAAACCCTGGGGAGCGTCTTATGATTCACCTTCTCACCTTCCTTTAAGGGTAACAAGCGTTCATTCAGACATAGTTGCGATTTCATTGGTAGATACAGAGATATTTTTCCCAGCCCACAGTGTCAGTCTTCTGAGCACTTCAGGCGTTCTTTGACAAGCTCTTCCTAAGTCAATAAAACTAAGCCAAGATGGTGCAGAATATGCCAAGAGAAAACCAGTCTGGGAATATGCACCGTAACAACCAGTCCCAGCAGAATCCATCGGCGGTGGGTTTGCTTTCGACCGCCACCACCTCTCCGCAGAGACAGTGCGGTGGACCGTGAACCGCCCCACGAAGCGAACCCGAGGGCAAGGTCGTGACCCCAGGTCAGGGCCGCCGCCTGCCCCGCTCCTACTCCGCACCGCAAAGCCACCTGTTAGGCCCGAGCCTCACCTGGCAGGAAAGAGGAGGCGCCTACCCGGCAGCGCGCCGGACGCGAGGGCGGCGAGCGCGGAACCCGCCCCTGTGGCGGCGGCGGCCGCGATCCCCCGGCGGCACGTGGGTTTCTTGGAGCTGGGGCTGCACTGACAGGCGGACGGCCCGCACCGCTCCCGACCCGGGACACCCTCTTCCCTCGCTGCCACCGCACCGAGAGGGCGCCCGGGCGGCCCAAGCCGCTGGTCCACCCTCCTCCGGCTCCTCGGTGGCGCGATCCCGCCCCGCCGCCCCTCACCTACCTGGTCGCGGAGTTTGAGGAACGCCATGGCGGTCGCCGCCGTTCGGCCACTACCCGCGCCGGGCGGGTAGGTGGCCGGCTACGTTGAAGAGAGCGCGGGCAGGGGGCGGCGCCGCCTCCCCGGCCGCCCGCCGCCGCCGCCGCCGCCGCCGCCGCGAAGAGCCCCGCCGGTCCCGCCTCCTCCACCGAGGACTCCCGCCCTCTTTCTTCCGTCCTTTCTCTCTCTCTCTCTCCCTCTCGCTCTCAGCCACCTCCCACACGCCGCCTCCGCCGCCGCCTCACACCCCCTTCCCGAAATACCCCGGCAGCCCCCGCCGCCGCGCCGCTCCAGCCCGCGGCCGCGGCGGCATCCAAACTCCACTCCACAATATTACCACCACCGCCCGCCGTGATTGGCGGCCGCGCGGGGGAGAGGCCAGAGTAAGCCGAGCGCCCATTGGCCACGCCGCCGCGCTCGCTCGCGCTCGGGCTCCGCCTCTCTGCCGAGGGAGGGGCGGGGCACAGGAAGCGGCGGCGCGCGAAGCGGGCGGGCCAGGTGGCGGGGCGTCTGGGCGCGCGCCCCGGGCGCGGTGGGAGGAGCCGGGGCTGGAGGTGGGGAGGGAAGGAAACTGGGTACCGGGTAACGGCCCGGGATGGCACGTGGAGGTGGCGTGCACAAGCTCAGCTCGGTCAGGTGCGGAGAAGGCAGCCGAAGCCGGTGCGAGCGAGGGAGACCTCCGGGCCGATGCTGCTTCCAACAGAGTAGCGAGGGCAGCGGGGAACCGGACTCGCACGTGGAGCTAGAGTGAGAATGTCTCCGCGGGTTTGGGGGGAGAAGTGGTCACCCGGGGGAATGCTGGCACGCGAGACTGAAGGGTGTGGTCTTTATAGCCTGAACAGGTTGTGACCGCAGAACATTTCTCTCCAAAGCTCCCCTTTCAATCTTGCATGTGTTTTTTTCCTCCTTTCTTTATCATCAAAAGGGTTTTTGCCTCCCACTCGAAAGAAATAAAAATTTCAAAAAGATGTGCAGGATTTCCAATAAATAGCATCCTTGGATGGAGAAGAGGAATGACTCCCTCGCCCTGGCACACACACCCACAGCTCAGAAAAGGCTTTTCTTTCTTAGGCAGCCGCACACTGTTACCATTCCAGGCTTGTGTGGGAGAAGATTGTTGTTCTCCGGTGTCTGTCAGCCTGGGCGGCTCCAGCCCCTGTTTAATAAAAGGTACAGATGGTTAGAACACAAACGTGAGATATTGGGTTGGTTTAAAAAACAAAACAAAACCTCATCTTTTTCCTGCATTGGTGTGTCTCTTGGGACAGACTTTATTTAGAGAATCGATTTGAGCCTAATGGCAGTCTAGAAAAATGAGGATCAGTGCCAGGACTGTCAATTTATTATAATGCTACTATTAAAAACGACTCTTTAGCCCCATAAGAACAGAAAACATCGAAGTGCAAGATCAAATGCACTAAGAGCCTTCTGATATCTCTTAACATAACTATGCCATAATTCTGCTGAAACAATTGCTTTTCTAAAATTACATTTTTACCATGGTTGGTATTTGCTACTTTAAAATGGAGGAATTCTCATAACTGATGGAAGAGGCTTAGCCAGAAAAAAAAAAAAAAAGATTCTTGCTTTGCATTTTCTTCAGTACCTAATTCCTTTCTGCATCAACTCTGGCCTATGAAATGAGAATTCTGTTACCCCATGTCTCTTTATCAGTGCACTGAAGGTGAATGAGTTAGCAGTATGAAAGCCTTTGACCTCTCCAAAACAAAGGTGTTATGACAACATTACTACAATATTTTGTGATTATAATTGTCCATGTGCTACAGCCAATTGAGTTTTACCTTCCTCAAGGATGAAAGATTTACTCTCTTCTATATGTATGCCTGTTTAACACTGGATGTTGACTCAGCAATTAATACAACTGAACAAACACACAGCCTCAGTGTGCTCTCCTCTGGGTTAAAGTTCTAGAATTTAAAAGCACAACAGGTACTTGATTAGGAACACAGAACAAACTGATTTGGAGGAGAATACAAGTGGTTTAGAGGGTATGGGTTGAGATAGTGGACCAAATGTGTATTTCAGTGTACTAGGATTGAGGTGATGAAATTTTCTAATGAAGAGTAATTGATGAAAGTATTTTACAGCATTCCGTCTCAGCATTAGAGGGTGTGATCATGCTGCAAAGGTTGTTTCAGTACTGGGTGGGCTCACCTTTCTCCAACTCGAACACGTTAACATCTGGTGTGTCTTACTGTTTATTAAAAAGAAAGATTAGGCATATTACCCAGCCTACTCATATCACACAGTCAAGCAAGGTAGTAATATAAAAAACTGGGAATTCTTAAAGACTATTCAAATTCAAAATTAGTATTTTAACAACTATATTTTCATAGCTGTTGAGATAGTAACAACTATTGATTCTGGAAAAAATAGAAAAAAATTAAAAATATTTGTGTTGAAGGTTTTTTTGTTTGTTTGTTTGTTTTTTGTTGGTTGGTTGGTTGGTTGGTTTTGGTTTTGGTTTTTCGAGGCAGGGTTTCTCTGTATAGCCCTGGCTGTCCTGGATCTCACTCTGTAGACCAGGCTGGCCTCGAACTTAGAAATCCGCCTGCCTCTGCCTCCCGAGTGCTGGGATTAAATGCATATGCCACCACTGCCCGGCCAGGGGGTTCTTAAAATGAGAACAGTTTAAAGTCATTGGAAGAGCTACAAGGAACAAGGTTGGGCTTTTGAAAATAGAAGTCATAAACCACACAACAGAACTCGCATCATACACTGCTACTGATTCCATCAAGCATCAAATACCTAGAGTTCAGCTTTGCTTGATTTTTTTCTGCTTTCTTATTTTTTAATCTTTTTTTAAAGATTTATTTATTTATTTATTTATTTATTATATGTAAGTACATTGTAGCTGTCTTCAGACACTCCAGAAGAGGGCATCAGATTTCGTTACAGATGGTTGTGAGCCACCATGTGGTTGCTGGGATTTGAACTCTGAACCTTCAGAAGAGCAGTAGGCGCTCTTAACTACTGAGCCATCTCGCCAGCCCTTACCTCTGCTTTCAACATCAGTGATAATTTTCTGCTGGAAACCTAACCTTTAATACATCAAAATGGATGCTGTGTGCAAAGTTTGTGCACATCCATTTTTCACATCTCCATTAGTCTATCTAGTTTGCAAAGCCTATACGATAGGCCTAATGCTAGCTGCAAGAGAAGCAGAAAATGAGAATTCTGAATGCTGAATTCAGGGTGGTGAGATTTCCAACCAGGAAGCTATCCTACAATAGAAGGAATATTTAAAATATATGACAGTCTTGTATGTAATAAACTGTTACATGAATGTGTAGCATTTGGAGATACCAAAATTAGGAAAATAAAACATGTAACTTCCAAACCTATAAAGGACAAACATGTTCTAAAGAAAACTTAATTAATAAATCAAGAGGAAAACCAGGTGATGGTGGCACACACCTTTAATACCAGCTCTTGGGAGGCAGAAGCAGGGGGATTTCTGAGTTCAAGGCCATCCTGGTCTACAAAGTGAGTTCCAGGACAGCCAGGGCTATACAGAAAAGCCCTGTCTGGAAAAAACAAAAAAACAAAACAAAAATCAAGAGGAGAGAGAGAAAGGAAAAGACAGAGAAGCCTTGGGGGGGTGGAGGGTGGGAAGGGAGACAAATTAACATCATGACAAATATTTAACTTGATTATGGAAAGAAGTCCAAGTATATAAGTAGTCTAACCCTAACTTAACCCTAACCATAAATATTAATGGGTTACACCTATCTATAAAACTCAACATTGTATACATTCACATTCAGATTCAACTTTAAAAAAATAATAGCTGTAGGAAATGCCAAGTCCAGCTTGGCCATGGCAGGAATGGTGTAACATGGTTCCCACCCCAGCAACAGAGTCAGCAGGGTGTGGGCCCCCACGAATGTCTATGGTTGCTGTGGGCTTAAGGCTTGTTTGTATAAAAAAAATATATATGTTACTTCATGCTCCTTCTTTGGGACATATTCTCCCTGTCAAGGTTATCAGGAAATGTTCACCTTGTCAAGGTTATCAGGAAATGTTCTCCCCGTCAAGGTTATCAGGAAATGTTCTCCCTGTCAAGGTTAATGACTCCAAAGTAATTAGAAATAGCATGAGTCCAGGAGTTGAGAGCATGTCTATGTCTCAGCAAAATGATAAACTCTGAGACCTTCAGGACAGCCCTTAAGGCTGTGGGGGAAAACTCTGAAAACATGAGTTCAAAAATACATAATTTCTCAAACATGCAAAATAGAAAGATGCAATATAAATTGTATAAAGAGCTTCACAGATCTAAAGGAAAAGAGGCAGCTGCACTATGAGGCAGCCTGTCAGAAAGATACAAAGGAAGGAGATAAAGAGATTTAGGGAGTGGTGATTGCAGGGCAAGATCCACCACAGATATGTTGCCCAGACTAGAGTGAAGTGGCTATTCACAAGCTCCATCCCTCTACTGACCAGCATGGGAGTTTTTGACCTGTTCCGTTTCAGACCTGGGCCAGTCCACACCTCTTTAGGCAAGCTGGTGGTCCCCTACTCCCGGGAGGTCATCATATTGATGTGGGACTTAGTTCTGACACCCAATCGGCACAGCTCACCACAGCTCAGAACTCCTAACATCAAGCAATCCTACAGATGTGCGCCACCACACCTGGCTCCCTTTTTCTGAGATCCTTTCTTCTTTTTCCAAGCACTCACTTTTTCTGTAGTGTCCTTCACTTGATCACTCAGAGCTCCAGAGCTCCACGGTAGGCACCACCTATGCAGGAGCCCACCAGCACAAGTTGAATAGTCTCTGAGGAGGGAGTGAGATGATTATAGGAAAGGTAGAAAAAAAGATACAAAGACAAGAGATAGATTTAAGAGGACTGCCAGTGAATACTGTCAAAGCCTCGCATTTATTTTTCATAGCCTTTTTATACCCCACAGTACTATGGGAAGCAAAGCAACAAGCTAACAGAATGTGCTCATCCAGAGGTCTCCTTGTTCCTTCCACTAAGGTGAATAGAATCTTCAGCCCCTTGCCTTGAGCCTCAAGTGTATCTCCACTTATCCTTCCATGCCTCAGTAAGCCAGGATATCTGCCAACAATCCACGGCCTCATCTTAGAGGAGGAGGAGGAGGAGGAGGAGGAGGGAGGGGGACTTGCTTTGCCTTCCAGCCCAGCTAAAAAAAATCAAAAAGCTACAGATTCAGGGAGACAATAAAAAAAAATGTAGAGTGGTGGAAGATGACACCAGATGCACACACGCGCGCGCACGCACACACACACACACACACACACACATGCTCTTTCTCTCTCATACACACACATGCATGCACGCACACAAATGAATAGTGAGAGAGGGATTTCATAACATGACAATCTCACCTATGATAGAGTCAATATATCCAGGGAGGCTGGAAAGATGGCTTCGATATTAAGCTCACTTCCTGCTCTTCCAGAGGACTATACCCATATGCAGACACACACACACACACACACCTACACATAATTTAAAATAACTAAATTTATCCTGTAATTTTTTTATTCCAAGGGAACAAAAGTTGTACACTACAATGTATTAAATGTTGAATTAAGAAACTAAAGGCACAAATAAATGAAAAGCCTGTGCCTATGGATCATATAAACTAATACTGTCAACAACATCCATGCGACCCCAAGCAATAGACAGATTCAGTGAAATCCTTATCAAAATTCCAAGGACACATCAGAGATAGTTTTTGAAATCCTAAATTTTTATGGTACCCAAACAATCTCAAATAGTCAATGCACTTCTAAAGAAGGAAAATATCATTCAAGACCTCACATATACTGATTTAAAGTTATATTATAAAGTTATCATAATCAAAGCAGTATGGCATTAGCATAAAGACAGCTCCAGGTCTGTAGAATGGAGTTAAGAACTCAGAAATAAATCTAAAGGTATATGGGCTCCTTATTCTTGATATACTAGACACTTGATACTCTTGACACACTAGGAACAGATGACCTCAGTAAGTAATAGGAATGTGTGTTTCCATAACCAAATTAATAAATTGGTCCATTGTCTTATACTACATATAAAAATCAACTCAAAATGGAGAAAAGACCTGAAACCATAAACCGTTAGGTGAAACAGAAGAAACCCCTTGGTCCTGGCAATGATGTGGACATCCCATTCAAAAGTTCAGTCTACAAAAGCAGAAATAAATGGAACTGTGCCCAACTGAAAAGTTTCTTCTTGCTAAAGAAAACAATCAACAAAGACATGACCTATGAACTGGGAAAATAGGCAAACTATAAGAAGCTAATGTCTAAATTTAAAAAGATTTTTGTACAAGCCACAATGTAACTGTTTTTGTTGTTGTTTGGTTTTGGTTTTGGTTTTAATCAGTAAGATGGCTGGGACCTGACTTTTAGTAAAGTGCTTTCTGGGAAAGAGTGAGGACTTGAGTTCTGGCTCCTAAGCATTTGTAGTGGTTTGAATATGTTTGGCCCAGGGAATGACACTATTTGAAGATATAGCCTTGGAGTAGGTGTATCATTGTGGGCAGGGGCTTTAAGACCCTCTTCCTAGCTGTCTGGAAGTTAGTCTTTTCCTGTTTGCCTTTGCATTAAGATGTAGAACTCCCAGCTCCTCCTGCACCATGCCTGCCTGGAGGCTGCCATGTTCCTGCCTTGATAATAATTGACTGAACCTCTGAACCTATAAGCCAGCCCAAATTAAATGTTTTTTTAAGAGTTGCTTTGGTCATGGTGTCTGTTCACAGTAGTAAAACCCTAAGATAACATTCAAGTTTTAAAAGTAAAAAACCTGACACAATAGGGCACAGCTATGATCACAGAGACAGGAGGATCCCAGACTAGCCAGATCAGTGAATTCTGGGTTCAGTGAGAGAGCCTGTCTCAAGAAATAAGGTCCAAAGTGATTGAAGAAGACTTAGTTTCTCTGACCTCTACATGCATGTGCACACAAATGCACACACATACACAGAGCATCATCATCATCAGTTTAAGGAGATTCTACTGTTTGCAACGGATGAACTTGAAAGAAATAAGACAGACACAGAAAAGTATTTCATGATTTCACTTCCATAGGAATCTAAAAAACATGCATACAAACAACAAAATCCAGCCAAATATATAGATGTAGATGGTAAGGCACTACTCCCCTGAGCCAGGGAGGAGGGGAAATGGGAGAAGTTAATCAATGCATGCAAAAGATCAAATGTGTATCATGAGTGTGTCTAAAATCGAATGTTCCATAGTTGATAAGGATGCACTGTATTCAGACCTTTTCCTAAATAAATGTTGTAGCTGTTCTTGCAAAAAGATACTTATGTGAGGTGATGGGTGTGTTAGTTTTCTTCATTATATTTTATTATATAGATGTGTCTCCAATATAATATAACATATAATTTTATTATAAATTATTTTTAGATTTTAAATATACAAAAAATAAAATTTGTATTAAAAGGTGTGATTTCAGCACTCCATTTTCAATTGATCAGACAGTTAAGGAACTTGAGACTGACAGCACCATCAATTCAGCTGGTATTTATAGAACATTTCACCAAAGATTCAACACATCATTTCAAAAGGACATCGAAAATCCTCCAGGATAGACCATATGTTAGATCCCAAAATAAATCTCAATAAAATAAAGAGGAGCACATTACATAAAGAATGTCCTCTGATTACAATGGAATTAAGTGAGAGCATGTGAGAGAAAGAAATCTGGGAAAATACCAAGTATTTGGAAATTTAAAAACTCATCTAAGTAACATGTGGTGGAAGAAGTCACAAGGAGGAATAATTAGGTTGAATACAAACTCAACCCAGCAGCATGTGTGCAGCAAGCTGAAGCACTGCCTGGAGGGTATGTGGGGCTGGAAATCCCTGTGTCAGAAGAGACGAAAGGGCTTCAGCGTAGGTCAAGAACCTGCCCCTCTCCTGTAAGGAACCAGAGTGCTGGTGCAAGAGTTCAAACAGCAAAGAGAACAGATGAAGTAATATATTCTGTACCAGACAGTAAATACATAAAATTAAACTCCAAATAGTTCGTGTGTGTGTGTGTGTGTGTGTGTGTGTGTGTGTGTGTGTAGGTGTAATCCAGTTCACTAGACCAAAAACAACAACAAAAACAGCAAACAAAACAACAACAACAAACAAATAAAAAACCCAACATCAACAGCAAACAGAAACGGCATCAATCATTAAAATCAAGAATGAACTCAGGGGTATTGCTGTCAGCTCTGCACACCTTAAAAGCATTACAAAGTCATATTATGAATAGATTAATGGTAGCAAATTAACCAACTTGAATGAAACAGAAAATTTTATAGACTTGTGTAAATTGCTACATTCACATAGGAAGAAACCAAATATTTGAGTAAATTTATAAGGAGAAAAGATATCAATTAAGGATTCAAAATATTCTTGTGAAGAAAAGCCAACACCAGATGGCTTTACTGGTAAAATCTGTAAAATATTGTAAAAAGAAATAATGACAATCCTTCATAAACTATTTCAGAAAAATGGGACATTTCCCAACTTATTTTATGAGTCTAGGACTGCTTTGCTATCCAAGCCAGAGGATATAACAAGATAATTTATTATACACCAATACTTCTCGAGAGTAAAGACATGGAAAGATTCTTCCAAATATTATCAAACTGAAATCAGTAACCTAAAGCAACTACATGCTATTACCAAGTAGGATTTATTAAGGAAATGCAAGGTGAATCTAATATCTCAAAAATCAACTTACATAACAGAAAATATTATTGAGATAAAGAAGGTGGGTGGAATATGTTCTCAATACAGAAAAGAGCCAGCAAGAGAATATGCGGAGTAGGAGAAACAGAGGACTTAAAAGAGTATATTTCAAGAAAGAAGGAACAACCTAGGTAGAGCAGTGCAGCTGCAATCTCAGCACCCTAAGGCTGGGCCAGAAGGATCCCTGGGCTGTAGCTAGAGAGAGCTTGCCTCAAAAACCAGGGGATGTGTAGAAATAAAAATAAAAGGAAGAAAAGAAATGAATGTTTTGCTAGATGATAACACTCTCAACAAAAAAAGGAAACGTCAGCTGAGAATGCAGCTCGTGGTAGAGCACACGCTGAGCAAGAACAAGGTCCTGGGTTCAATCCCCAGCAACCCCAGAAAGAAAGTGAGACTCAGCCACTGAAGTGAGCCACAGAGAGTGATGACAGCCTTAAGTATTTGGGGGGAAAATATTACAAGTGAGAGATGGAGCAAGCTATAAGAGAATGAAGAACAAGTAGACAGAGGGGAAACAGAGAACTTTCCTAGGGGCTCTTGCTTCGAAGGACAGCAGGGAAATGTGTGCAGTGCCCGAGGAAAACAGAAGAGGGTATGGGATACCCACGGAGTACAGCTGTGAGCTGTCTGTCTAACAGGGTGCTTGGAACCAAATTCAGGTCGTTGTAAAGACCGGTATCTCTCTTCACTACTGAGATATCCCTCCCACTCCCCAGGATCAATGTTTTTGCTGGCATATGTGATAGTAGATGCAGGTAAGGGCTTTGTGGGTGAACAGAAGGGAATACTTGCTGTGAGGGGCCGTAGACTGTAGGCTGGATGGAGAGGAGAGTGGAGAGGAGAGTGGAGACAAGGAGGTCGGGGAAAATTGATGCAAAGATCCAGGTTCCGGTGGGACCACAGAATGGTTGGGGTGGGGATGATAATACATAAAGCAGGCAGGAAGGAAATACTCACTGTAATGGAATGCTTTAAGTGAGGATTTCAGGCTGTGCTATAAGAAAGAGCATGGGGGTGGATAGCCCAGGGAGGAGTGGAGAAAAAGGAACACCAGAGGTGAGAACATCAGGAAACAGAGTGGGCAAAATGTCAGCGAGCTCACTTAGCCCTTGTTGAAGTCATGACGAATAGCAGATGGCAGTGGAGAGAAAAACGACAAACCCAGTTCCGAGATGTTCAATAAAGGAGTAGAAGGAACTGCCAAGGTCGGAGATGAGTCCAGCAAAGAAGGATGGGAGCCAGGTGCCATGGGGACCAATCCTTCAGTGAACAAACGTTTGTGTTTGGACAGCACTTTGAGAAACAAATTATCGGCACAACCTCAGGAATCTGTCACTAACTAGAAGATAACATGTACACTCAGTAAAAGTAAAGGACAGGGACTGCGGAGGTGACCCGGCGGGCAAGCGTTTATCGTGCAAGTGTGAATATCTGAGTTCTCATCTCCAGCACTCACGTAAAGCCGGATGTGGCAATGTGTGTCTGTAATCCCGGCATTCCCACTGGGAGATGAGATGGGAGGCAGACAGAGAAGAAGCTCTGGACTGTCTCAAACCAGCTACCTCACATAACCCTAAAGTAACAAACCTTATGCCAAACAGGCAGAAAGACAAGGACTGACGCTCGCTCAGGGTTTTGTCTCAGACCTCCTCAGGTGTGAGGTACTTCCTCCCATTTTCTACTGCTCATCATCGGCACACACAAAGATATAAACTTTAATAACAAAAAAATGTTCAGTAAATGTTGGGGTAACCATTTTTATACTGTGTGAAGGTGTGTCTCTGTATTTTCAGTTGTCACTTCTGTGGTGCATAGAATTTAATGCAAGTAGGATATTGGTATTGTCATTTCTATGGTTCATCACTGACTTTATGTTTGTAAACACTTGTCTCTTCCACATCTGCTCTAATAACTTGAAAGCCAGATAGCCCTCTATGCCCAGAAGCAATCTAGAATTGTATCAGAGATTGTCTCACTGCTGATTGGTTGTAATAAAAATCTGATGGCCAATAGCTGCAGGCAGTAGGGGGGGAGGAGAGAGAGAGAGAGAGAGAGAGAGAGAGAGAGAGAGAGAGAGAGAGAGAGAGAGAGAGAGCAGACACAGGAGAACTGTGAGCCAACACATGGAGGGAATAGATACAGACTGCAGCAGAGTAGAGTGGAAAAGAGCTAGCTAGCCACATGATGGTTTGTGGGCCAGATAGTCAGGTTAAGTTAGATTGGGGGGTGGGGGGGCTGGGAGATTGCCCTAGCAAAAGGCCCAAGCTTTAAACTCTAATAAAAGTCTCAAGTCATTATTAACACCTCTGGCAGGTTGAGAAAGTGCCGTTATAAGTAATAGGAATGTTACATATGATGAAACCAGTCTGAGGCAAAACTTAAGAGTCAGCCCTACCAGCAGTAAGATGTGGGTATAGAAAATCACTTAACCTTAACAGACGCCAGTTTCTTCACTGGACACAGATTAGAAAGTTCCTAAGACTCCTACAGACTTAACATCACACAATGATTATTTCTGGGAACATTAGGAAAAATATTTAATTGTCTGGAAGGTACAGAAAGAAGAAAGTGAAGAACAAAGGACTCCATAACTTGTCCAGTCTTAGACTGCGCTGTAGTGCTTGTTGCTGTCTGTGTCTGAATACACAGGGTGCCGAGCATGGGCTGTAACCTGTGCTTGTATGCATCCACCTTCATAAAGCTGCCTTCTGCTATCTGTCTGTCTCTAGCTGCACCATAACTGCTTATGTCAAAGAAGTAGGATAGCACTAAAAGTATTACAGGAACATCAGGGTATAACACACTCCAGTGTGATCCACACTCCAGTGTGATCCACACTCCAGTGTGATCCACACTCCAGTGTGATACACACTCCAGTGTGATACACACTCCAAGTGATAGATTGTTAAAGATTCTATTATTTTTAATTAAATGTACATGTGTGCATACATGTGTGCATGCATGTGTGTGTGTGTGTGTGTGTGTGTGTGTGTGTGTGTGTGTGTGTGTCTACAGGTGTCTGGGAGGTCAGAGGCAGTTAGGCAGAGTTAGGCAGTTGTGAACTGCCTGATCTGGGTGCTCGGAACCAGACTTGGATTCTCTGGAAGAGCAGCAAGAGCTATTAACCACGTGAGCCTTCTCTCAAACCCCAAATAATACCTTTTTTTTCTCAGGAAGCAAAGAGGAATGTTACAATTCAGGAATCATGCTACTCTGGTGTAGTTATACCTGCATGTATTTATTTCCCTGGCAGTTAACTTAATGAATGAATCAAATAACCCTTGACATCAGTGTGCTTGGGTCTGGGGGTATAGGTCAGTAGTTGAGCACTAAATGGCCATGTACAGGACTTGGCTTCAACCCCCAGCACCACAAGAAAAAATATGAAAAAAAAATCTGTCTAAAACAATGTTGAGGTTGGATTGGAGATCAAGATCTGGAGGACATAATTCTAGTAAAGAAGATATTTTAACAGTCTTTTTCTTTGTAATTGTAATTTTAAGCTGGTATTTTATTATTATTTTCTGAATTTACATTTTAAATGCTATCCCGAAAGTTCCCTCTACCCCCCCCACCCTGCTCCCCTACTCACATACTCCCACTTCTTGGCCCTGGCGTTCCCCTGTTTTGGGGCATATAAAGTTTGCAATATCAAGGGGCCTCTCTTCCCAATGATGGCCGACTAGGCCATCTTCTGCTACATATGCAGCTAGAGACACAAGCTCTGGGGGTTCTGGTTAGTTCATATTGTTGTTCCTCTTATAGGGTTGCAGACCCCTTCAGATTCTGGGATACTTTCTCTAGCTTCTCCATTGGGGGCCCTGTAGGCTGGTATTTTTAAATATGTCTAAGAACATTCAACATACGTTTTAAATTTCATTAGCAAGACAGCTACGTGTTATGTACCCTGTATGAAGGGATATGAAGAGTGAGTCAGGTACACCCCCTTCCTCTCTTTTCTAAGAGGTTTAAAGGGGTCATAAGATACCTCAGCATGTGGGGGCACTTGTCGAACTGCCAGATGACCTGGGCCCCGTCTCTAGTGGTGGACCCAGGTGGTAGAAAAAGAGAACTGTTTTTTTGCAAGCTGACCTCTTACTTCTATACATATTACCATCCTCTCAGTAAGTAGTAGGGGGGCATTTTAGAAGGATGCCATCAGAATGATGAATACCAGGCCCCGGGACTTACCAAGACATCACACAAACACAGGAAAAGTCTCTGTTTGCCTCTGTGCTTCTCTCCCCCATATTCTCTGTGATGGTTTGTATATAGTTGGCCCAGGGAGGGGAACTATTAGGAGGTGTGGCCTTGTTGGAGGAGTAGGTGTAGCCTTGTTGGAGTAGGTATGTCACTGTGGGCATGGACTTTACTCCTCCCCAGGAGAGAAATTATTTTATCAGTAACTATATTTTTAAAATTTCAAAATAGCAAAAACTCTTTGAAGTGAGCAAAAATGCTAATTTTAAGCACAGTGAGAAAAATTATCAATAATATTTCCATGATGTTTGTAGAGCATGATTTTAATATTTTCAACTGTTAATATTAAACAAACAGAATAGCCATTTTAAGATTATACTTTGTTATGTCTTCCTTTTCATTTATGATTTTGTTAATTTGAATACTGTCTCTGTGTCCTCTGGTTAGTCTGGGTAAGGGTTTATCTATCTTGTTGATTTTCTCAAAGAACCAGCTCCTGGTTTTGTTGATTCTTTGTATAGCTCCTTTTGTTTCTTTGGTTTTTCTTTTTTCTTTTTTCTTTTTTGTTTTTCGAGGCAGGGTTTCTCTGTATAGTCCTGGCTGTCCTGGAACTAACTCTGTAGACCAGGCTGGCCTCGAACTCAGAAATCCGCCTGCCTCTGCCTCCCAAGTGCTGAGATTAAAGGCGTGCGCCACCACGCCTGGCTTGCTCCTTTTGTTTCTATTTGGTTAATTTCAGCCCTGAGTTTGATTATTTCTTGCCATCTACTCCTCTTGGGTGTATTTGCTTCTTTTTGTTCTAAAGTTTTCAGGTGTACTGTCAAACTGCTACTGTGTGCTCTCTCTAGTTTCTTTTCGGAGGCACTTAGAGCTGTGTGTTTTCCTCTTACCACTGATGTCATTGTGTCCCATAAGTTTTGGGTATGACATGTCTTCAATTTCATTAAATTCTAAAAAAAAAACCTTTAAATTTTTTTCTTTATTTCTTCCTTGACCAAGTTATCAATAAGTAGAGGATTGTTCAGTTTCCATGTGTATGTGTGCTTTCCCTTGTTTTTGTTGGTATTTAAGACCAGCCTTTGTCTGTGGTGATCTGATAGGGTGCATGGGATTATTTCAATCTTCTTGTACCTGTTGAGACCTGTTTTTGTGACCAATTATATGATCAGTTTTGGAGAAGGTACCATAAGGTGCTGAGAAGGTATATTCTTTTGCTTTAGGATGAAATATTTTAGGATAAAAAATCTACTAGATCCATTTGGTTCATAAGTTCTGTTAGTTTCACTGTGTCTCTGTTTAGTTTCTGTTTCCATGATGACCATTGATGAGAGTGGGGTGTTGAAGACACCCACTATTATTGTATGGGGTGTGACCTGTGCTTTGAGCTTTAGTAAAGTTTCTTTTATGAATGTGGATGCCCCTTGCATATGGAGCATAGATGTTCAGAATTGAGAGTTCATCTTGGTAGATTTTTCCTTTGACCAGTAGGAAGTGTCCTTCCTTATCTTTTTTGATAACTTTTGGTTGAAAGTTGATTTTATTTTATATTAGAATGGCTACTCCAGCTTCTTTCTTGGGACGATTTGCTTAGAAAATTGTTTTACAACTTTTTACTCTGAGGTAGTGTCAGTCTTTGTCATTGAGGTGTGTTTCTTGTATGCAGCAAAATGCTAGGTCCTGTTTACATATCCAGTATGTCAGTCTATCTCTCTCTCTCTCTCTCTCTCTCTCTCTCTCTCTCTCTTTTTTTCTTTTTTTGGATTTTTTTAGAGACAGAGTTTCTCTGTAGAACCCTGGCTCTCCTGGAACTCACTTTGTAGACCAGGCTGGCCTCAAACTCAGAAATCCGCATGCCTCTGCCTCCCAAGTGCTGGGATCAAAGGCTTGTGCCACCACCGCCCGGCTTTTTATATCTTTTTATTGGGAATTGAATCCATTGATGTTAAAAGATTTTTTTTTTAAGTGATTGTTACTTCCTGTTATTTTTGTTGTTAGAGGTGGAATTATGTTCATGTGGGCTTATTGAAAGATTACTTTCTTGCTTTTTCTAAGGGTGTAGTTTCCCTCCTTGTGTTGGTGTTTTCCATTTATTATCCTTTGTAGGGCTGGATTTATGGAAAGATATTGTGTAAATTTGGTTATGTCATGAACTACCTAGGTTTTCGTCTATGGTTATTGAGAGTTTTGCTGGGAATAGTAGCCTGGGCTGGCATTTGTGATGTCTTAGGGTCTGTATGACACCTGCCCAGGATCTTCTAGCTTTCATAGTCTCTGGTGAGAAGTCTGGTGTAATTCCAATAGGTATGCCTTTTTTGTTTTATTTTTTTGTTTTTTGTTTTGTTTTGTTTTTTGAGACAGGGTTTCTCTGTGTAGCCCTGGCTGTTCTGGAACTCACTCTGTAGACCAGGCTGGCCTTGAACTCAGAAATCCACCTGCCTCTGTGCCTGGCATAGGTCTGCCTTTATATGTTACTTGACCTTTTCCCTTACTGCTTTTAATGTTCTGTCTTTTTGTGCATTTGGTATTTTGACTATTAAGTGACAAGTGGAATTTCTTTTCTCGTCCAATTTATTTGGAGTTCTGTCGGCTTCTTTTATGTTTATGGGCATCTCTCTCTCTCCTTTTTTTTTAGGTTAGGGAAGTTTTCTTCTATAATTTTGTTGAAGATATTTACTGGTCCTTTAAGTTGGGAACCTTCACTCTCTTCTATACCTATTATCCTTAGGTTTTGTCTTCTCATTTTGTCCTGGATTTCCTGGATATTTTGGGTTAGGAGCTTTTTGCATTTTGCATTTTCTTTGACTGTTGTGTCAGTGTTTTCTATGGTATCTTCTGCACCTGAGGTTCTCTCTTCTGTCTCTTGTGTTCTGTTGTTGATGGTATCTTCTGCACCGAGGTTCTCTCTTCTGTCTCTTGTATTCTGTTGTTGATGGTATCTTCTGCACTGAGGTTCTCTCTTCTGTCTCTTGTATTCTGTTGTTGATGCTTGCACCTATGACTTGCATCTATCTCTTTCCTAGGTTTTCTAACTCCAGGGCTGTCTCCCTTTATGATTTTTTTTATTATTTCTATTTCCATTTTTAGATCTTGGATGGTTTTGTTCATTTCCTTTTCGGGTTTGATTGTGTTTTTCTGTAATTCTTTAAGGGATTTTTGTGTTTCCTCTTTAAGGGCTTTTAGCTATTTACCTATGTTCTCCTGAATTTCTTTAAGGCAATTATTTATGTCCTTCTTAAAGTCCTCTATCATCATCATAAGAAATGATTTTAGATCTGAATCTTGCTTTTCCAGTGTGATGGTGTATCCAGGACTTGCTATGGTGGGAGAATTGGATTCTGATGATGCCAAGTAACCTTGGTTTCTGTTGCTTATGTTCTTATGCTTGTCTCCTGCCATCTGATTATCTCTGGTGCTACCTGTCCTCACTATATCTGACTGGAGCCTGTCCTTTCTGTGATCCTGGTTGTGTCAGAACTCCCCAGAGTTCAGCTGTCTCTGTGATGCTATGATTCTGGGATCCTGTCATCCTAAGATCTTAGGTGTGTCAGAGCTCCTGGGAGTCAAGCTACCTCTGGGACCCTGAGATCCTGGTGTGACCAAGCTCCTGGGATCCTGGGATCCTGGGCATGTTAGAGCACCTGGGAGTGGAGCTTCTTCTGGGTGTTGTGGAACTGGCTGCAAAGTTTGTGCCCAAGGTCTGTTCAGGATGCCGGCCCAGACCGGAAGGAACCTGTGCCACTGAGGCATGGGCTTTAAGATCCTCATCCTAACTGCCTGGAAGCCAATTTTTCTCCTGTTTGCCTTCAGATGTAGAGCTCTCAGCTCCTCCTGCACCATGCCTGCCTGGATGCTGCCATGCTTCTGCCTTGATAGTAATGGACTGACCCTCTGAATCTGTAAGCCAGCCCCAATTTAATGTTGTTTTTATAAGAGTTGCCTTGGTCATAGTGTCTGTTCACAGCAGTAACACCCTAACTAAGACACCCTCCCAGCCCCATCTGTAGTGACTCCTCTTTCTATTCAATCCCGTGTCCTCTGTTGCTTTATATACATTCCTCTGTGTGCACAGTCAGGCTGGCCTCAAGCTCACTTTGCAGTCAAGACTGGCCTTGAACTCTTGATGCTCCTGCTTGTACTTAAAGCAGTATTCTTGAATTAGCAAGGGGATGGATGAATGAAATAGCTATTATAGGTTTATGTCCTAGGTAGGTGATGGACTTTCCTGTCCATCACAAAACAGGCTTTCTCCCTTTTCGTTGGTAAATGTAACTTCTGCTTCTGACCTCCTTAAGCTTTACCACTATGCACAACTGACTCTAACATAAAAGGAGTTGCTTTGATTCTCAACACTACTGATGCTTTTCACAAGTTCTGCTGAGGCTGGAGTAGGTAACACCAGGGTACATATTTACGACCTATAGACTGCATATAAATGCATTAAAATTGAGATCTTCAGAGAATTAGCTCCAAAGGAGTTTTGTTTATTTAAATATATAAGTTTATTTCTACTGAGTCTATCTTCACCCACCTTTAATCTGAATGGCTTTATAACAAGCTTTTAAAAACATTTTAAAATTATTTTATTCATTTTGTTTATACACAAATGCATTCATGCTGGCAGTGGGAATGGAGAGTGGTGTGTATATAAAGGTCAGAGGACAGTTTGTAGTTGGTTCTCTCTAACTTGTAGGTTCAGGGATCAAACCCAGATAGTTAGGCTTGATAGTGAGTGCCTTAACCCACTGAGCCATTTCAAGGGCATCCTTGTAACTGGCTTTGACCAAAAGAATGCAGTAGTAAAAGTAACTTGGATCTGAGCCTTCAAAGTCCTTGGGACTTCTGAATACCCCACAACAGGATATGGATACCATGCTTAAGACACTTGGTGCCACTACACACAGAGAGAGAAGCTGAGTAGTTAGGTTCTACTGCAGCTGCTTGCAGTGACATATGAGGTGTAGATTAAAGCATCTGGATCCTCTAGTCTCAGACAAGTTGCCCCAACCAACCACACGAGGCAGGAACAAGCCACCAAACACTCCCATGCAAACTGCAAACCTGGAAAATAATAGCAATTTTACTTTCAAGTTACTACTTTGGGGAGTGATTTGTCAGACATCAGGAGAGCTAAGAAAGGATCTGTTTCAAGACTGCTCTTAAGACACAGCCTCTATAAACATAATACAATTTAAAGTAAAAACTTCTGTAACTTGTAGTTAAATTATGAAAGTAATTATTCCTTGTTTTTATAGTTTTTATTCTAAGAATCTATACCAAAGATACCCTGGCAGAATAAAGGGATGCATTAGCTATTTATTCTGTGGTGTGTATGTGTGTGTGTGTGTGTGTGTGTGTGTGTGTGTGTGTGTGTACACAGGTGTGTTTGGAGGCCAGGGGTCAATGCTGGGTCTCTTTCTTGATCACTCTCTACCTTGTATTTTTGAGACAGGATGTCTCACTAAACCTGGATTTCATCAATTCAGCTAAGCTGACTGACCTATGTATGAACTCTGGAGGGTTGCCTCTCTCTGCTTCTCCAGGTGACACGGGTTATAGACAGCTGCTGTGTTAGGCTCTCACCTGAGTGCTGTGGACTTGGACTTATATCCTCAGGCTTGTTTAGCAAGCATTTTACAACTGGCCATTGTTTTTGTTTGGAGACAGTTTGATGTAGCCCAGCCTGATAAATACATACTCAAACTCAGGACCCTCCTGCTTCAGCCTCCTGAGTGCTGGGGTTGTAGTTGTGTACCCCCAAGCTAGACTCTGCTACGTTTTAGATGCCATGAGAGTGTGTCCCCCAAAGTTCACATGATGGGAGGAAGTTCCTTACTGCACAAGTCTAGCTCTTTCCCCTCTTCTCCTCTGTGTTGTGATTCAGCCTTGGGACCCACACCAGGACTCTGGTGCTCTGCTCTTAGAATCTATGAGCTAAATAAACCTATCTTTTAAAAAAATGATTTATTTATCTGGATTTTAGGTGTATTGGTGTTTTGTCTGTGTGGTGGTTTAAATAAGAATGGTCCCCATAGGCGCATGTATTTGAATGCTTGGGTTATTATGGTGTGGCACTACTTAAGAAGGATTAGGAGGTGTGGCCCTATTGGAGGAAGTGTGTCACGGGGGATGGGATTTGAGGTTTCAAAACCCCATACCAGGCTCAGTTTCTCACTCACTCTCTGTCTGCTGCCTATAGATCAGGATGTAGCTCTCGGTTACTTCTTCAGCACCAAGCACACATGTTCCCGTGCTCCCCACCATGATAATAGACTCGCCTCTGAAACTGTAGGCAAATGTCAATGTTTTTCCTTATAAAAATTGCCATTATCGTGTGTGTGTGTGTGTGTGTGTGTGTGTGTGTACCTGGCGGTGCTTCAGGCAGCCAGAGCTCCTGAAATGGAGTTACAGAAGGCTGTAAGCCACCATGTGGGTGTTAGTAATCAAACCTGCCTCCTCTGAAGGAGCAGCCAGCGCTCTTAACCTCCTCTGAGCCATCTCTCCAGCCCCATATGTATTTTTTTCTTAACAAGTACTTAACAAGTACTGTGGTGTACTTGTGGGTACTTAGCTCTCCAATATTTCTTTATTACAAAAGCAAAATGGACTACTCTAACCATGAAATAACAAAGAAGCAATCAAGTCTTTTGAAGGATAGAGAAAGGGACCATCACAGGAGATATAAAGAAGGGGTCCTAGAGCACACTAGGGTGCTGCCTCAGGAGAAGAGGCAACAGCTGGCGTGTGTTTGGCTTAATTGAGAGGAAAGGTGTAACCTGGTAGCTTTCACCTGACAGCATGCCTCCCTTTTCTAATCTCTGTTGGCCTCCTTTCCCCATCAGGTGAGTTCCATGGTCCAGTGACTCTCCAGGTGTGACCCCTGGGTCAGCAGCAGCACAATGGCTTGGAAAGGGTTAATGCAAATGCTAGCTCTGCACACTGACCTACTGAAGCTGAGAGTCTGAAGCCCAGTGACCTGTGTGTTAATAAGCCTTCAGGTGCTGCTGCTGCACACTCAAGTTTAAGAGCCACTGGTTTAGAGAAAATTGGTGGGGGTGGGGGTGGGGTCTGTGAATGCAGCTTAAAAACATCCCCCAAAAGAAGTCTGGTCTTTTACCCAAGCTTTTTTTTTTTTCTTTTTTTCCTGATTGCAGGGGAACATTTTGAGGGAATCTTAGGCAGAGCAGTAGCTGTGAAGAAACCTGTGCTCCCACAAAACAGAACCACAGATACTAGGCTGAGCAGCTACTCTCTGCCATCTAGGAGTTAAGGGCAGACTAGAGAGCCCTAAGGCTTCTGAGCACCAGGCCTCCAGCTCCTTTTTGAGACAGCAGTCCTCAGCCAGGGAAACCAAAAGCCATGGGCTAAGTATAACAACTACTGTCTGAGGATGAGAATAAACAGGACAAACCTGCCTTTCATGAGGCTACTAGAAAATTCTGACCCATGTGGTTCACAGTCATGACTTGTGTTTTATTCCTATTAATACTAGTCAGTAAAGCATTTTATATGAAGGGTGGACAGGAGAACATTGTGGGTTATGTTCTCTTCCAGTCTGTTTTTTTTTTTTTTTTAATTTTGTTTTGTTTTTTTTGAGACAGACTTTCTTTTTGTGGTCCTGGCTGCCCTAGAGTTCACTCTGTAGACTAGGCTGGCCTGGAACTCACAGAGATCCACCTGCCTCTGCCCCCCATGTGCTGGGATTAAAGGCATGTGATACCTCTACCTGACTCGCTTCCAGTTCTTAAGAAGGCTATGGGTATTCAGAAATACAAACCACTGCTTCTTATTTCAATGTCGTTTGGTTTGTACTGTGAAGGGAGCCCGATAATGAAAGCCATTAAAAGCATCCAGAAGACAGATTTGTTAGATCTGTGTCCCCACAAAACAGTTTCCAATTCTAGAAGAATAGATGTTTCTATTGGGAGGGAATATACTGGTGGGTAAAATCTAGAATGTATCAAAATCTGTACCAGTGAGAACATCTCCCATTCCCTGTCTTTATGATTTCATATTTATTTGATCAGGACATTTTTCCCCTCACTGATCACAGACAAAGCAAATGTCCTTATCTGCTGTGCTCGAAGAGGCTAAGTAGCCACAAGGCCTGGAGGCACACTGCAGAAGGAGAGATGCCTGACTCCAAAAACTACTTTTTCATTATGCCACAGGCTTTCTGATTAATATTTACTTTTACTGTGTGTGTGTGTGTGTGTGTGTGTGTACTCGTGCACATTTATGTGTTGGTGGGTGTGCCTGTGTGAAAATGCACATGAAAGCCAGGGAACAACTTCACATGTTCTTCAGACATTGTAAACATTTTTTTTAAAGACAGTGTCTCTCATGGCCTAGAACTTGCCATGTAGGTCAGCATAGCTAACCAGTAAACACTAGCATCTGTCTATCTTTGCCTCTCTAGTGCTAGGATTACAAGAGTACTTTCATATATATATATATATATATATATATATATATATATATATATACATACATACACATACACACACACACACACATACATGCCTGTGCACGTGCATGCAAGTCCCCAGGGAGGCTAAAGAGGCATTGAGTTACAGGTAGGTATGAACTTTGGGATAAGGGTGTTAGGAACCAAACCAGGTCCTCTGTGAGAGAAACAAGTACTCAGAACTGCTGAGCCATCTCTGCAGGCCCCCATTTTTCAAGTGGGTTCTGGGGTCAAACTGAGGCCCTCAGGCTTGTATGGCAAATGCTTCTTTACAAACAGAATTATTCCCCCAAACCTGGCTTTCTGGTTTGTGTAGTATGTATGTATGCATTTTTAAGGCTTTAATTTTCTATTTATGCACTGTGTGTTTGTGTGTGAGTGCATGCTGTGAGTGGGCAGGTGTCACTGAGGCCAGAAAACGGGCTCAGATCCCCTGGAGCTGGAGCCAGAGTTGGCCATGAGCCACCCACTATGAATTGTGGGACTCTTCCTTTGGAAGAACGGCAAGTGCTCTTAACTGCTGAACCATCTCTCCAGCCCAAGACTTATAAATCACTGCCTTCTGAAGTTTGTTAGCACAAATCCATCCCCAAGAATCAGGATACCTTTAATAAGCTGTCAAACTTGCTATCTGACCTAACTATAGAAAGCCAGACTAGTCCAGGAGTGGCTGGGCACAGATGTTTGCTGTCTGCTCCTTTAACTACATGGGGCATCACCCTCAATTCCGGTGCTTTTCTTTGTGAATCTAGACACAGCCTGAAGTCCTTTTTAACAGGATACTCTAGGAAGCCACTGTCACATGATCTGTGAGACAGTACAGTTTTGCAGGCCAGTACAATAGTGACCTAACAAAACCAGCCGCCTTAATGTGCTGCCTCAGAAAAACCGTGGCATCGCTCCCTTTTTAAATTTTTCTCAGAAGGGAAAACTAGGATTGACTACCAATCCAGAAGGTTTGTGGTATACAATGGTGGCCTCCGGGAAGTGGGGTGGAGTGGGGTGGGGGGGGGCTGGCATTTTGGAAAGTTAAGACTCATTAGGATGAGAGAACTCACAGGACATATTTTCTTACTTTTTCAGAAACAAGATGAAAGATTTCTCTAAAGGCTTAGGCTTTTTATATGACAACATATGACTTAGAGGTCACCAGGATGTTTTCATATATAATAGTAATTATGGCTTTTATACCTTGATTATTTCAATCATAAATAACAAGTATGGCTCACAAACAGCGGCTGGAATGAAGTTTTCTTTTTCTTTTTGTAAAAGGGACTCCACAATCTGGGAGGGTCACTCATTAGGAAAAGCCCTTTGCCCTACAAGCCTGGTGACCTGGATTCCATCCTGGAACCCACACAGATGCAGCTAGATGCAGTGGTGTGCACCTATAATCTCAGCATCCCTACGGATAGCTGGGAGACAGGAAGATCACCCGAAGCTGACCAGCTAGACCAACTTAAACAGCAAGGCTTAGACACAGAGACTCTTCCTCCTCAAAAAGGCTGAAGGAGAGAACTGACTCCCAAAAGTTCTCTGATATGTGTGCCCTGGCAGTGATGTGCCCACCCACAGCCATATACATTATATACACACATGCACACATACACAGAACAGAAAATAATAATACTAAAAATTTAAAAGCCCTGCAGAGGAAGGTAAACCTTGAGTTCATGGTGATACCAAGGCTGCTAAGAATGAAGGATGTAAGTTTCTTCTGTCATTTGGCCATTTTTACTGCATAGTTGTGTTGCTTTATGGACTAAGGTGACTATGGAAACACAAGCCTACCAGGGAGGAAGAAGGAAGGACAAACAGATGTGTTCAGTTCTCTGCCTTCTGTTTAAACAGTTAAAGTAAGCAGGATACCGGCTTCCCCAGAGATGTCCACTCTGATCTCACTGTTGTTTATGCTGTATGTCACATAAAGAACATCCCAACATTGACTTAAGTTAGAGATGCAGAGGTAGGGAGATAGTCTCACATTGTCTGGATGGGCCCAATCACAAAGTGTTGGGAGTGGACCCAAGCTTAGAAAGGGTCTGATAATGTGTCAAAGCATGAGAAGTGCTCTGAAGGTAGGCACAGATCAAGCTACTGCTGGTGAGACTTTTTAAACAAGGAAATAAGAATATTTTATCAATGCTTCTAGTGTTCTCAATCTAAATTATTAAATATCAGCCTTGCTTTAAAAATTATCCCTGTGTATTCATGATGCAGAAAAGAGGTTTTGATATTTTACTATCCTTTTTGAGCCAGAGTCATGATATGTAGCCCAGAGCTAGTCTTGCCTTTATAATCTTCCTGTTTTAGCCATCTTGGGCACTGGGATTACGGACATGCACCACCTACTAATTATTAAGATTGCTTTGCACTAGCTCAGTTCACATTGCCATTTTGGTGATTATGTGTTACCATGCAAAATGAAAGCTGTCTGGTTGTTGGCAAGACAAGAAGAAATTCAAAATAGCAGGACTATCCCAACGCTTAAGCCATAGGAGTATAAAGTATAACTAGGGTTCAAAGAAATGATAAAAGTTACAGTCTTATAGACATTTCTGCAATACAAAGCAATAACTCACAGAGCTATGCCAATGCTGAGGGCTGCAGTTGAGATTTTCTGGGTACTCATTTGCCTGGAGAACAGCACAGGTGTGAGTTGCTATATGATGTTTCTCTGGGAAGTATGGCAGCCGACAGCAGACTATCTCAAATCCCCCCCCCCTGCCCCCCGAGACATAAGTCCCTGTCAGTTATAAAGCTGCTAGATACAGATACCTCAGGACTCTGCCTCCTCTTTCTGGGCATTTCTCCTGGCTCTGCCTTCCATTTGCATACTGGCTCTATTTCAGGCTGGCAGGAAATCATGACAGCTGTCCCGGGCATCAAATGCAGACAAGAGCTGCTTTTCTAGAGCCTTCTCAAGACTAAGAAGAAGCCCTCCAGCACACCACCCCTCACCTCTTACTGGCTAGAACTGCATCCCCCAAACACCATAGATAGATGGCATCAAGGGATCAGAATAAAACATTCTCAAGTCGCCCTGTGCATTCTGGGTATAAAGGGTTTAACATAGACTCAGCCTTGGCTGCTGGGAGAGAGGGGTGTGGTAGAACAGAGCTTAGAGACTCAACCTCAGCAGACCTCAGGATGAAAGACTTAGGTGTACATATCCTTAAGTCTGTTCCAGGAAGTTGCTAGAAACCCTGCATCTGCCCATACAGCTACAACTGTTCCCTGAGGAAGTGTTTTGCCATTTCTGTATTTGCCTCGGTTGCTCTCATGATCACAGACCTGGAAAAGGACAGGGTTGGTGACTCTAGGAAGGAAGGTCATGATACCACACTGGCAGCAGGCATTCTAGAACATCCATTCTTGACACAGACCACTGGGATTGCCTTAGGCTTATTTAGGCTTATCCTAGAACCCAGGTGTATGTATGGGGGTGGGGACTGACACCCATCCACTGCCCTCCCAAATTAGGGTATAACTAGCAAGGAACTTAAAAAACAAAAACCAAAAAAGCAAAGCAAAATAAACAACAACACTTCCTTCCTGCTGTGTCAAACTGTAATTATAACTTTCATTGCAAGTAAACATATTTGTTACCAAAGTAGTTACTTATGTACTTTTAAAAGTACGCTGACTAACACTCATCTGTTATATACGTGCCTGTTTTTACCCACACAAAGTACAGTGTCCTGAAAGAAATAAAAAAAAAAGTTCCAGGTTAAACTGTAAGATTGCCATCAGCTGACTGGTAATGTATAATGTTACTAATGTTACTGTACTTGGTAAAAAGTTAATGCTCCTCCATTAGCTCCTCTCCAAACAGCAGGTCAGATTTATTGCTCTGCTGTAGCGACATAGGTAGTACCAGCGTAGTCTCGGCACATTGTAGAATTAATGAACTTATTTACATGGCTGGTGTTTACAGGCTCAGCCATCTCCTCTCTGCTGCTGCTGGCTGTCAGGAGTACATCCCATTTTATTCTATTCTGTTTTCTCAGAGACCACAGGACCAGTTTCCCCTTGGGAAAAAGAAACCTGTTTCTGAACCTGTTTAGAAGCCTGGAAGCCGGAAGAAAGACCCAGGTGTTAGGATGCCGGTTTCTGATACACTCTGGAGAGTAAAACCTTTCTACCAGCGACTCCGAGCTAGGTTGGGGGAGGCTCTCAGGAAGGCTCTGGATGTGAGATGCTTAGCTTCTGTTCCAGAGAGGACCCACAGCTCAGTGTTCCTCCCACTTGCCGCCTCAAATACTCTAGTGTCATATATATTTATAACTGTGCAGTAAAAAAGTGAACTTCACTAGCAGAGATAACTGTCATAATCCAATCGCTTGTACTCTAAGGCACACCTAGGAACTAGAGGCATTGGGATTATGTGTGTTGGGTCAAATCATATATAAGAGGGGCTGGGAAGATTGCTCAGTCGGTAAAGTACCTGTCTCATCAGGCATGAGTGAAAGCCATGTGGAGCCGTGCATTCCAGTAAGCACAGTACTGAGGAGGCAGACAGACAGA
>LR755163.1:250755-278692 GCA_902729485.2 Mus minutoides | reverse complement strand
AAAAATATATATATATATATATATATATATATATATATATATATATATATATATATATATATATTCAGTTCATATACATATATAAATTGTTCCTTAATGGGTTCTTAATTTTATATTTTATTATAAATTAAATTTAATATTAAAAATAACCTGACATATAGATACTTCCTGTGTAAGCAACCTGTAGCATGATTTCTGTAATAAAGTATTTATTTTGAGGGCAATGTTGAGACAGCACATCATGGTCAATTTTTATCACCAAGCCCCAAAAGTGAGGGGTCAATCCTGGAACCCTACATGGTGGGAAAAGTGACTCCCCATGTGAACTTCTGCACACACACACACACACACACACACACACACACACACACACAATATAAAAAGAATTAAAAGAATATGAATGATTTTCTGTACTTTTAGGGGGGGTTCTGAATGACAAATCCACAGATCCAGCTATATGCAGAACCTTCTCTAATTCTACAATCCATCTCTAGCATCAGGTCATTTGAATGCAGCTTTGGCCGATTTTTTTTGTGAGGTAATATGTGAAATATCTTGATTTGTAGCTATGAAGGAAGATAAGACAAGAAGCCAAAGAACACCCATCACTTGCTTGAAATCCACTAAATGAGTAGCTTCAGATGAGCACCCTGAAATGACAGAAGCTACCCTCTCAGCTTGAAACTAAAATATCTTACAGTCCTAAGGCATTGTAAAAACAAGACAGGGGACAAAATGTCTATGACATTACATGAAGATATAGTTGAGTAATCATATAGTTTAATATCTTACTCAAGCATATAAATTAATTAATAATAGTTTGAAAATTACAAAAATTTTCTTAAGTTTCTAAGACTCATCGAATGAATTTTTCTTTTCATGTCCTTTAAAAAAATTAAGAACATTACAAACACACACACACACACACACACACACACACACACACACACACACACATGCACAAATATACACCACATATACCCACTACTTGTTGAGTCAAGGTCTTAATACTTAGTCTAAGCTTACCCCAGTTCTACACAGCTACAAATACAGATTACAAGAGTGCATCACTGTGGATGCCTATAAAATAAAACTTTGTCTCAATTGTCTGACAAAAGTCAGGCTGGGTCCTAAATAAATAGCACATTGCTCTTAACTGTCAGTTAGGTAAGTGTCCTTGGGCAGCACTCTGTGCTTCTCAAGGAAAGAAAGTATGGACTGTATACGACACGGATTTTAAGTGTATTGGTAGTGAACATATCTCAAGATATTGATATCAGCGTTTTATGTAGCCTCAGGTCCTCCTGGCAGAATTTGTCAGCCTCTGTAATAAACACAGAGATACACAAAAATAGTCCATCTTGTTATAAAATGAGACACCACAGACATTTCTACCTTGTCAGAGCATTCACGACAGTGTGCATCCTGAAAAGAAAAAGGAAAGTTAATATCATCATGTCCTCATAAAATGTTTGCTTTTGACAGTCTTTGATAGTAATAAACACTACAGATACTTGAGCACACATATTTCAATTTGTTTCTCATGCATGGCACTTAGCTTTCTTCCTTTTCTTAAGTTATAGTACAGACTTCTATAATGATGGTTATCATCAATTTGTTTTTAATCAATAGAATTTCAGTATATATTTCTGTTGAGGATGAAGCCCTCATGTTTGCAAAAGACATGCATATTTACACTAATTAGCTTATCTTTTATTATTGAAATTTAGAGATAAGGTACTACACTAGGATTAACAACAGAGAAAAAATAATATACATGTTTCGACAGTGAAATGTATTTGGTAATTCAAAATTTCAATGCTTTCTATTTGACATCATCCTGTAATACTTTGGATCCAAAATAGTCAGCTTGTACTTATAATCCAAGTCCATGCCAGTTTCAAGACTTGCTATTCTCTACATTTAGCAGAATATAATAGCAATACTATTAAAGAGCTGTTCAGCTCCTTCACAAGTTTCTACATGCTCTCCCTTCAAGATAACTATTCACAAGTGGGCATGCTATAGACTCTTGGCAAGACAGAAAGCTTTATCATGACTAGCAAATATTCACTTGGGACAGTGGATCAGATATACGAATTGGAACTAAGATACATACTTAATAAAAGATTTCTAGTGTTATCTTTCCTGTAAGATGGGATAAAACAACCAATAGCATTATTACTATAGCGGGAACAGTATTAATTTTAAAACAGAGTTAGCAAAAGTATGCATATAGTATATATAACATGGGCTGCTACCCCAAAACTTACTTCATTTCCAGAAAAGGAAGAGTTAAAATCGAGAGGGATCCTCAAGAAACCAAAGATACTTTAACTGTGAATATTTTTATATGAGCTAGGAAGGACCTTAAAATGTTGATATTGTTTCCAAAGCGCCCCCTCCCCAAATTTCACATTTGCAGGCTTTTACTCTCCCAAGAAAGAGGAAAAGAAAATTTCCAGTGACCCAGCTCCTCCGTGATTTACATACAGAAAGGGTATAAATGAATGGAGTGGGGGATGGGTCACTGAGAAGCAATGTGTTGCCTTTTCAGCCGCAGAAAATAAGATGACTTATGAAGAACATTTTTATCCTCGGTAAATGATTAACCCTTCCGCTATTCAGGAACTCAGTTCCTACAACAAATAAATCGATTACCAAGCTACCTTCTCTTCCCATTTCTAAAACAGACAGATACATAATTTGTAAGCTTCAACAAGAATGAGGTGGAATCCAGGACTAAGGACTTTCCTACCTGACTGTACTCTCTACACACCTTCTGGGTCATTCAGAGAATCTCTAAAGATAAGGACCCAGGATCTTCCCAAAGAAAATAATTTTAGAAGGGAGGTGATGGTCATTCCGTGGTATAAATAAATAAATAAATAAATAAATCGGTTACAGTGTTATAAGCTTCTCAAACAGGCAAGTTCCCCAGTGGCAGTAGATTTCAGCGAGAAAAGAGGAAAGGAGAAGAGAAGAGAGGGATGGAAGCAGAGAAAGAAAGGTTTAGGGAGAGAACTGGGAGGGGAGGTGGTTACCGAAAGAGAAAGGGAGATCAGGCTAATCTTACCCAATCGATCCAGTGATCAGGTGATCGTTTATGCGGTATCAGGACACGAAAATGGCTCGACAATGCAATCCACAACCAAGCTATTTCTTTCTCTAGTTTAGCTTCATAACTGCTGGAATCAAATGCAAGGCAGACATGGCACAGATGGCCACACGTGCACCCCTCCTACCCCACCCCCAGTGGACTAGGGACAGTTCTCGGACTGCCCTAACATCTAGCTTCTTGGAGCATGATCTTTAGCGCAGAGGCTCAGTACTGAAAGCAATTGCCTTAAGCTGCATGATTTAACAAGGAAGTGGGACCTAGGAAGACTGCTGCCGCCTAGGTAACCCATCACCCGCTTCTGGGTCCTCTTGCTAACCCTCCAAAGCATAGCGCCCTGGAAAACTCTGAGTGACTATGACCTTCAACCATTCACCTCCCAGTCCGTGTCAATGCAAAAATCGCTGAGGATTAGAGCAATGCAATGGGACCGGTCCTGCTGGTTTATTTGGGGTGTGTGTTAAGTCGATTGATTTTCTTACTATGCCTCGATCAGTTTTTTGCAAGGGAAAGGGTTGCAGGGAAGTGCTAGTGAAATGCACTGATGGCATACTATTAATCCGAATTATAACGTTCCCAGCGCAGGTAAACTCTGAAAAGAACTGCGAGTGGGAAGATCCTGCAGGATTTCCGAAGCGCTGCTCTCCTGAATTCTCATTGGATCATCCCCAGCAGCCTAAATCAGCGCTGCTGCTCTCTGAAGATGACTACAGCCTAGCTCACTAGTTGTCTACTCCCTGTTTACAACCCATCCTTTCACTTCTCTTTGGAGATCTGTTTGTCTTATTCATCCTATTCTCTCTTGGGTTACCCAGTTTCCTCACTGTTTGTGGTACTCCCAGTTTGGTACATTTGTTCGCCTGAGGATTATCATAAGAAAGGTTTCCACTGTTACCCATTCTCAGAAAAGAAAAAGAAAAAAAAAAAGCACTTCTTTAACATTTTTGCCTCCTTTACTTTTGGGTTCTTGGCCCCTGGAATAAGTGGCTTTCACTTGATTAGATGCCACCAGGACCTACTGAGTGTTTCCAACTCCTACTGTCCTGCAGCTCACCACTCTACACTGCTTTGGAAGATCATGGGATATTTCCTTGAATCGTGGATATGTTTCTCTCACAGTCATCTTGCTTCATTAAATTTCCTCTGGTAAGTATTTCTTTATATGTGATGAGTACTTTATTACTTGTGTTAATTTTTACTTTTTAAAAAATAAGCACTACTTTTTCTTGAATCTCTCTCTGCCTCTGTTTCTGTCTCTCTGCGTTCTGTGTACAGTTAATTTCATATTGCAAATACTTATTTGTGTGACCATTAGTACATGATGGAACTAGTAGGATGTAGCCCATGAAATAACTTACCCCAATACCTCCTTTAAAAAGAAAATCCTCAACTATATTATAAGTTTCTTTCAGGTAATGTGGACATCACCTTCCTGGAATGTTCCCCCCTTGGAACACAGCATTGTACCATTTGAAGGGATTTTTTTTTCTATTAGTCTATGATAATGCCTGTAGGATCGCTATTTCTGAAGGAGAGCTGGCCATGTATGGGTTTGAGAAAGTTCACTAGTCTCTCTGATCTTCAGAAGGTGGTCCAGGTCAGCAAGTGTTCATCTCATCCTAAACAACTGAATGGTTAAGGGAGGACTTTGGTTAAGTGTGTCTATTGATTTAATAGGATCCCAAATACTAGCATGCCACTATATGGCAAGGAAAAGTGTCCCCAGTTTTAAGAGCATCATTCTTTATACAATATCCAATATATTACTGGACACATTGTTCTGGTCATCATGGTTAAGGTCTAGGCAACATTTTGCAATGCATTTAGATTTCATAAATTGTGCTGGGGACAGTTAATTGGTCAGGGAGGTCTCCCTTCAGATGAAGAGAGCTCTCAGAAGCCACTGGTTATCTGGGTTCTAACACATTGAAATTCAGGGAGGGACTTTACATGGAAAATGTAATTGCTTCTGTCTTCACACTTGCCCACCCCTGCCCTCAGTTTTTTAATAAGTATGTTAATATGGTCCCTGTTTTGTGCTTTTATGAACATTTCTATGGTCTTTAACTGATGATCCTTCTCATTCCACCGAGTTGCTTTTAGGAGCATTCAAATGTTGGTTTTCACTTCACATTGGACTAAGAGTTTGGTAATTATCAATCAGAGACATGCACATGTCCATAATCTGTAAAGCACAAATTTTTGCACAACCCCCGCCCCCCTTTATTGGGGTGGATGGAGGTGAGCATCTATTGTTCAAGCCTCTCCTTCTAAGTTATTTTGATTCTTTTTTTCCTTTGGGGGGGTGTTCTTTTTAATTTCTGGGAAAGAACTGTTCCAGTCATTGATGGCTGACGCGACAATCTAAGCAATGATTTCTTTCTTTTTAATTCAAAAGGCTTTAAAGCTTCCAGACATAAAAGTACTCCAGCTGCAGCATCGCACCATCCCCCTCCCCATCCCCCTCCCCATCCCCCTCCTCAGATTCCAGGGCTTCCCCTTTGCTTCCCACCGAGTGCGAGAGGAATTGGGGCTCACACAGTCATCTGCACCTCTTGGCGTCCCTCACCCAGCTCTAGTCTACCTGCTGTCTTTGCCAGTTCAGTTTGGTCCGTCCTGCCTTACCAGCCAGGGCCATTAGCGTCCGTGACTTCATTTGAAGAAAAGAGGCTTTGGTGTAATTCGCCAATTCAAATACCCTCTCTAGAGGACTACTGCTGTTGCGCAAGGGTGGAGAGAGAGAGAGAGAGAGAGAGAGAGAGAGAGAGAGAGAGAGAGAGAGAGAGAGAGAGAGAGAGAGAAGGGAGAAAACTTTCAGTGCAGTCAGACGGTTTTCTGCTTAATCAGTGTGACACCGTGAGGCACAGACGTTCGCTGTCTAGGTAAGTGCGTTTTGCTGTGTTAGAACCCGGAGCTCTGCCTTCTGTGAGGGAAATTGACAGGAGAGACAGGCTCTTGCAGCCAAGAATGCTTTAACCAGTGGCTAGCAACAGGCGAGTGTGTCTTGGAGATTTCGCGACAGCCCTAGGCTATATCTAAGCCTCCTGGGTTCTGGGGACGTGGAGGGCAAAGCGCCTAGTAGCCTGGCTGGTCCAGGGCTCGGTGCTGGTGCGGGAGCGCGAGGGTGGGGATGGAGTCCCGACCCGCTGGCTCAGGCTACGCTCGCTGTCAGCCCTGCGGCTCACGGTGGACATTCGCAGCCCAGGAGAGTGAGGTTCACAAGGGGGTTTCAACCTACCACAACCTCGACTGTCTAGTTTTCCTGGGCTCGCAAACCTCTTCTGTGGGGAAGAAAGACTTGCTTTTCCTGTAATCCCTTAACACTGTTCTGTGTTGCAATTTCTTTATTATTTTCATGAGCTGAATCTAAGCACAGCGCGCGATGCTTCTCCAGGATGCTGATTTAAAAAAAAAAAAAAAAAAAAACCCGATCCTTGCTGTTATCTGCCTGTTTAGTAGAGCTCAGGATAGCTGAAAGACTTTTTTTTTTTTTTTTTTAGATCAGTGTTTAAGTATTGCTAATCATCACTCATGCCTTTCCTTCCTTCACTAACTCAGAGAATCCAGAGGGCGGTCTGGTGAAGTGAGTTGGGTTTCAACTTGGAGTCAGGGCTTGGAATGCTATGTTATCCGCAGTCTGAGGCTCAGCAGATACAACCTTACGTTAAAGCCACTATAAAGTTCTCTTTTGATTTTGCTCACCCCCTTTTCCTGGAGGTGGGGTTGAGAGAAAGAGGACTGATTTCTGGGCTCTCAGCTCCAGTGGTGACCACCAGGGAGGGGGTGGCGCTTCTGGGCTGCGGGTTTCTGCAGCGTCTGTAGCCAAACAGGGGAAGAGAGTTGGAGTCTTTGATGGCTGTTCTCCCAGTCCCTAAGAGTTGAAGCTGAAAGCCTTGTACTTTCCTTTAGGTCCAGAACGTGATTAGTTCTCCAGCAGAGCAGGGACCTCCTTGTAAAAGGAGCCTTGGTGTGGGGATTCAGGGTAGGTTCTACTTGAAAGGATAAAATGCACTTTCTCTTCTATGTGAGCTGTCAAACAGCTGTTGGAAAAGAGGAGGAGGTGACCTGGGTTACAGATTAACCCTAGCATACCTTGCAAAGGATTGCCAGAGAAATATATGTAAGCAAGGAAGGAAACCTGAAGCTGTAAAGCTGTCAGAGCAGCGTGGAGACAGATGATTCAGAATCTGGGGACTTTTTCTTTTGATTTGTTTGTCATCATGCAGTTAACCAGGTAAGGACTGAAGGTCTGTGTGACATCAGCAACCTTATAGTCTGTTATTGACCTATCTTGTGATGATACTTCTATTCTGACCTACAGAAGACATGCATTTTTTTAGATGTTTCTAAGATCCATAACTTCTTAATATTTGCATTCACGAGTATGTTTAATATCATTTAGTGATTCAATGTGCATTCATTTAAATGTTTAATGTGATTTTATTTAAATGTTGAACAGTGGTAGAAAAATCATGAAATGGACCTAGAGGAGAGGCAATGATTGGGAAGGTGTAGAGTTAGAGGAAGGGATGGGTGGTCCTAATGAAATATAGAAGTGGCACTTGCAGAAATGTTTTATACCATGTCTTTTGCTGAGGTCACAAACCTTTCTTTACAGAGGGCAACTGAAGAACTATCTAGGGCCTCTTGAACTAAAAAAAAGTAATTTTGACTACTTGAGAATATGTTTTTGGGGACATCCTTATACTATTTTTTCAATCTTGAAAACAAAAATGCTCGGGTTTGATATTAAATTGATTTATAAAATTGGAAGGGGAAGAGGAGATTACCCCCAAAGGCAAGCTTCTAGATGATCCCTAGGTACAGATACGTCTAAGTCTAAGAAAAACAACTGAAAAACTGAAGAAAAAAAGGAGGGAGGGAGAAAATTATGGAAACACACCTAAAATAAACTTTTTATTTTTAGTCAAAGTTTGGTAGATATATAGATTGAGCATTCGATAGATTTCTTCCACTATCAAATTTAACATAAGTAGAATAATACATAGGCATGGTCTAATGTATTTTTTTATGATTATTACTGTCTTCATTTTGTTATATTCTGGTTAGAGTTGAAGGAGCTGAGAATTTGCAGATAGTGAAGCAGAGAACCCATCAAATTAATAAGACACCATCATAAAGCCATGTCAGTTGCTAATAGCATTTTGTCTAGGAAATTATCTTTACAATATCTGTGGAAATAATTTTAATGCTTGCATTAATTGACTTGGACCTCTGAGTCAATATTTTTCTGCTTGTAAGGCTCCCTGATAAAATATTGAATAAATAAGAATAATTGCTACTTTTGGTTGGAAAGCTGCAAAGTTGTAGTACTTTTCTTAGTTAGAAGCAAGTGACAGTTTTTATCCCACAAGAGAAAGTCATTAACAAATTTCAATTTGCCAGTTCTTTTACATTTTAGTCTCTGGAGGTTGTTGTACAAAGCATGCTCATTATATCTCTATGTGGATGTGTGCATCTGTATTCAATTTTGGATTGATGGAGAATATATCTATGTGAAATGCTGTTTAAGTCATAGTTTTGCAGTGAAATATACAGGAGATCATTTAAGGATCAATTTCATTTACTTTTAACCAAATCAGGTATTATTTCATTCTCTGTGAGCCTATTTTGTTTTAAGAAAACCAACATTATTGTTTAAATGTATGATTCTTAAATTATAGTACCTGTTGCTTGTTTTCAACAAAACTATTGGTGCACTACAGCTAAGCAATCAAATCTAAGTTGAAAGAAGCATCTATATTAAAGCATAGGTGTTTGGACTCATTATATATACATGCACATAGCATCCTTACAATTAACTATATTATTATATTGATGTTATAAAATGCAATGCAATTGCTTTCTCAAATAGTTCTTCATAGGTGTGTTCTGCAAGAGGGAGAAGAAACATAGTTAGGGCCTTTATAACTTCTATTTTTTGCTATTAAAAATTATGTTCATATCATTTTTCAAATGAAAAGATAATGGTTAGAGTAAGATTCAACATTTCTTTAATATAAAAAAATTGACATTAATATTAAATACTTACGGCATAAATGAAACTATGATAAGAGTTATGGGACAAGATTAACATAAATTTATTTTTTAATAAAAGAGAATCACATGTATGTTTGTAATTATGTTTAGGATATAGGATCGATGATACACTTTTTGAAGACTCTTTGCATTACTTACTTCCCCATCTGAAGAGGAAGTTCACAGGAAAAGTTGAATGTTGGAAGACTTTCTCCTGCATCTCCATTTTAGTTCTACATCATTTATATTGTCCTAATAAGACTCGTTCTCACCAGTTTTAACTTATTTTCTTATTTCTCACATGATTAACAAAGAGAGAACATTCCAAGAACAAGTTTCTAAGGACATGGCAAGATAAAATTGAAAGAAGTTAAAGGCAAACATGGTGAAAAAAATACCACAATTCATCTACTCCAAGGATTCCTGTATCTTTGGATTTCTTAGTTTCAGGATAGTGCTGTAACTTCTTAAGAACAAATGTTGACTCAACCATTTTAATGTGACTATGAAGTTTTCTTAGTCTATGGTGTATTGGTGCCACCTGAGTTTTACCATTATTCCATTTTTAAAAAAAGTAAAATAACACACTTGTTGAGACATTGCAGATGTTGTTTTATTGACAGGATATTTACCTTGCATTTTATATTTTTAAGAAAGTACATACAGTTTTAGAAAATGAGGATTTTAATTGACTGCCTTCTTGCTGTCAATGAATGAAGGAAAATGATGATACTTAGTGGATTTATATTTATCAGTTTGATCATCTCCATCCTCAAATGAAATAAAAAATAGTCTCATATAATAATGTTAAAGTAGTAAAACATTAAATTGTAATTTATAGTATATTTTATATATTCATAGTTTACTAAAATGAAGGATGTTCAGTTTACATCTGAACAGTAAGTATTTTAATTTAGTAGCTACTTGGTGAATTTCTTTTAACACTTTGTAGTATTATTCTGGACAGTATTTCAATATATTATTGTGTATATTATATCAGTTTATAACTTCCATATTAAATTATATAAATTCATATTGAGGTCAAAAGATAGAAATACTACTTTCTGTTTAATATTATTGTTTTTTTTGATGGCCTATTTTAATTGTTTAAATAATAAACATTTTTAATAATGTTTATTCTCTTTTATAAAATAGAATCGAGTCTCTGAATTTGGGATTTAATCTGAGTACTAATGGGATTTCTATTCAATCAATGCTCAGAAAGTTTAGCAAGAACTAGTTCATGGCTATCTTAATGGTATCAAATGGCAAACATAACCCCTCACAATGTTCTTCAAATATAATTGACATTTACATTTTAAGACACTTTTATCCTTTTCAAAAATATTTGATGATCCATAAAGAACAATTGTATTCAATTTCTCACAAATATTTCTATCCCATTGAATGGATTTCACAGATAATTATTTTAAATTATGAATCTACTGCTCTTAATATGTTTAAAATAAGTAACACAAAGTGTTTTCAAGTGTTTACTAAATTGTTTTCAAACTAACAATGTTTTCATTCTTTAACAAATGACATAAATCCAATTGTGATCCAGGGTAAATTTATTTTCCCCAAAGATGAATTTACATAATTAATACTTTTTATGGATGGGATACATTAGTACATATTTAGGGATGAAAGTGGTGTTTTGTTTAGAGGTTTATTTTCAATTAAGGAAATACAAATTGTGATGCAGAAAGTAATATACAATCTACATACTTGACAATACAATATCTACTATTTTCAATATTAATTTATTATTTATAAAAGTTTATTATGCCTATAGTTTAAAATATACTTATCCATAGTCTGACTTATTTTACAAATTGTTGTAAGTATTGTTTTAATATATAAACCCTAATTTACCTAGATGCCTTAAGGGCACCCAAAGTATAACAAATTCTCCTTAATAGCTAATAAAGGAACTATCACATTATAGTTCCAGCAAATTAAATCTATAAAATACACATTTATTGATTGGATTAATAAATATATGAACATTACACTCAAATGTATTCTAGCCCTATGCTATGCAAGAATTATTCACTCATAATGGTGTGTTTCATTTAAATTCCATTATAGATTTACTGTGAAGAAATACTTACAGATAGACTTATTCTTCCTGAATTCTATAACAGCCAACCTCATCAGGATTGAGTTAGATTTTATTAACTTTTCTGGACTCTTGCATCTTGTTAATTTTTAAATCTATCTCTAGAATATTACACTATTAAAAAACAATCTCGCGTTGGAAAGAACAGAACTGAGTGAGCATGCATTTTATAGCGCTCAGTGTCAAATGGTGGCCAGTACATCACATGCAATTTTTTTATATATTCACATTTATATTCAAATAGAATTTTTATTTAAAATAATGACATTCACAGACATAAGCTAGTTTGGGGAAATGTTATTTTAAAGAATACACTTGAACATTATGGGTTTATTCAACTGTCATATTCTTGGTGGTTAGTGGTTTTTTGGTTTTGGTTTTGGTTTTTGCCTAAAATCTCCTAATTCAGAAAGCCAAATCTAGGGAATTGTTCTGACTTCAAAGCTAGCTAGTCTATGCTACACAGTTTTACCCCAGTCTCAGATATGAAGTGAGACCTTGTATGAGAAACAAAACTAAATAAAACAAAATAAATCATGTTTATTCTAGTTGTGTATTGTTGTGTGATATATGTACACTTTGAATACAGGAATCTTTGTGAGTGCTATGAGATATGTTAATTAGCACAAGGTCTTCTATCACAGTTAATGTAAATATATAACACAACTATTGCAATTGGGAAGAGTTTGGGATAGATGATAAACTCAAGTGTCTGTTGTGTTTTTAATGAGTAAAAATCCCTATGGTTTAAAATATAATAAATATGTTCTGAAATGGAAATTCTGTAAATGTATATGAAGTAATGAAAAATTTTTTTAAGTAGGAAATTTTATACTTAACTGTGAGTTAATATATTGCTGGAGGCATGCATTTACAATGCTCTCTATCCTCTTCTTTCCATTATAACAATTCATTTCCACAACTTTACCACAAGAACTGACTACCATTATTTTAAATATAAAAAAATTTAAATATTATAAACACAGTACTATATTTGAATAGTAAGCTACATATGGGAAACAAATTTGATAATATATTGTAATGACAGTAAACTCTATTGTGGTGAGGTTTTTTGCATCTTCTTTTTAATCCAACCATAACTCTCATAATATTTAACATGTCTTAGATGAGTTTGTTTGGAAGGTATAAAAATTTCCAGTGTGTTACACATAGGTTGGCAGGAGAGCCAAAGACCACTAATGCCTTTATTGCATTTGAACCCATCCAGATACCAGCTAACTGAAGAATCAATTTTGATTTCAAGGAATAGGCAGCTGCTCCCAAGAACTGTTTTGATGACCTATTAATATACTTGTTTACTTTCAATGATCCATAGTGTATAAGGCAAACAGAAATTTAATCTTCACATCTATTTCCTACATGCTTATTTCAACACAAAACTGGCCAAAATTGGCTATATTTTGCTGCCTTTTAGAGATGTCTGAGATAAACACAACTATTTCCTATCTGTTGATATAATTTGTCCATTAAAATATAGATATTCCTAAGTTAGGCCCCAGGTAAGTGTTATAAATAGCTTTTCCTGTGACTATTATTTGTAAAATAATTTCTGTTATGTTCTATTTAGTTGATTTCCAAATTACTATTCATTTCATAACAACATAACAGAAATATTCAATGGTCACTCTTCTCTAATTATCAGACATAATTTTCCCACTTTATTTTTTTTCTGAATTTTCTTCAAATATTTGATGGTTATGGAAATGTGGAAGCTAAGCTATAGTATATATATATAGATATAGATAATAGATGATAGATAGATAGATAGATAGATAGATAGATAGATAGATAGATGTAAGTATATATATGTATATATACATGTGTATGTGTATATATATATATATATATATATACACACACACACACACATATATATATATATATATATATATATATATATATATATACACACACACACACACACACACACACACATATATATATATATACACACACACACACATATATGTGTTTGTGTGTGTGTGTGTGTATGTGTTATATTTAATGAAAATTTACATTGAGTTTTCTATCCAAATTTAGTGCATCAGCATTTTAACCTAGTAATAGAACTATTATAGGCCTTAAATTAATATTTTTCAGAGTTGTTCTTTAAATTATTAAATTTTCTTAAATTTCTATTTTGAGGAACAGTATACAAGCAGATTCTTTTCATTATTTAAAAAAAAAAAAAAAAAAGTCTTAATTTCAGCTCAGTATATTACTAACATCAGGTGATATGAGACTATTTCATTAGCTAGTATATCTCTCACCCAGGTCAGACATGCTAAGGTTAGTGAAGAGACACCATCATTCAGTTAGAAATATATGTATTTCTGGTATCATCTGTCAGTAGGTGATCAGAAGATACTGGAGAGCACTACCTATTTTTTTTTTTTTTTAACATGTAATTCTGACTTAGTTTTCTTAGGGAGATAACCTGTTATATGTTTTTATTTTTTATTCTTAACAAAACTATGTATTAAAAAGCTGATAATTGTATACATAAAGCCTTGGAAATACAACAGAAACATGGCTGATCTAAGCAATGGTAAGTCAGAGGTCTACAAGTCTTTGTTATCTGAGGTATTCTCAGCATTTATTCAGCCAATAGGAGGGATCTGGTGCTTGTTCCCCCATTTCATTGGCATGAATGTCCAATCTTGATATTGTCAATATATCTCTCTTTAAAGAGGGTGGATTTTTAATGCTTCATCCTAGATGAAGGTCAATTTAAAATATATTTCTATTATGTTTATTAAAGGAAAAAAATCAAACAGACAAAGAAGTCAGGAAACAAGAAAAAAGTGTTAGAATTCTAATTTTACATGATCTCATTCAATGTTTTTCAAAAGAATTTTAGATTCCTTGAATCAAGAATATTTTAATTTAATACTATTTAATTAGTAACTCATTTAGTTTCAATAATTAAAATAAATAAAATCTCAGATTGACACCACAAGGACTTTCTTCACAAATTTTGTGTTATATTATAGCTATGGGTTTATATGTCAAATTCTATAAGGCCTATGACCCTGTGGGACTCAGTTGTTGATACTAAAGTTATACCAGAAAAAAAGAAATAGTCACAGATCCCTGTTCCATGCTGTGTAAACTAGTGTGGAATTACCCTGTGGATAGAGTGGCATCTATAGATAGGAAGAAGACAAAATTGAGAGCTACCAAAAAATTGTGAATACTTCATACTTAATTTTCTTATACTTGGATAATGATTATCTAAAATTCTTATCTGAAAAAAATTATCTTTAATTTTAAGTAATTCTTCTATGATCTGAATAATCCTAAGCTGTTAAACATTTTTAAAAGCTGGGTCTTCCTTGAAAGTTAACTAAATTTAATATTTTCTATGTGTGTAGCCAGAGAACACATTATTATTTACATTTTTTAACAAAATAACTTCTAATTATGCTGTGACCTTTCTTTGCAAATTGGGTAAACTCTGAGGTATTTTTGGTCCTTCACAACACAAATTTTGTCTGTTCAGTGACCCAATTCTAGAGTTTTATGCCTGCATTTTAGTGTACTTATTTAGACTATTTCTAGTATGATTTTAGTTACAACAAGTATTATTTCTTTTGATGAACAAATTTATAGTGATCATTTTGCAGATTGTTTGATAGTAACACTATTTTAAAGCATTTCAACATCCTTGCTAAAAGAAAACTAAGGATGATATTAATGAAAGTAAGAGAAGAATGATCATTATCTATGAGTTATATGATGTAAGACTCTCCAAGAAAGCATGAATGATAAAGCCACCTTGAATCTTAGTGTCTGCAATTGTTATTTCCACTCTGTTTCTACACATATATTTGTTTAACCTTTATCTTAAATTGTCTTCTGTTTCACTGTTCTGAGTTGAGAATATATTAAGTGTAATATATTACCAGTTGGCTCTAAAGTTCTTCATGACACTTGTTTAAAAAAAAAAAAACTGTAAGGTATTATTCAAGGAAGGTTTTAATGGGATTTTATAGTAAGAAAGTAATGTTCGATTCAGTTAACAGAATGAAAAAGCAGAAGATTGTACTAGATGAGTTAGTGGATTTTAAATGAACAGAGGAAAAATCAGATGAAAGAATATACTTGTTTAAAACATTTTTCAACCTTCTTCCAATGTGATGAGACCACACCTAGAAAGTTCAAGAAGAGAAACCCAGACAGATAAGTAGGACATTCCTCTGTGGAAAGCCTGGATTTTGCAAAAGTGTATGTAGCACACAATGCTTGCAAAAATGAAAGCATCAAACACTAAGTCAGGACCTATGAAAACACAATTCAGAGAATCCAGAAGGGAGTCAGATCTAGAATAACTTTATCACAGTTCTCTCATGTTTCTTTAGTTTTTCTTAAGTCATTTTATTTTTCGTGTATGACTGTTTTACTTGCATGGATATGTAGGTACACTTCATGCATCTCTGAAGATCATGGAGGTCAGAAGAGGGCCTCAGCTTCCCTTGAACCAGAGTTATGAGTCTCAAGGGTCACCATGCATATACTGAGAATAAATCCCAGATATTCTTACAAGAGTAACAAATGCTTGAAATGTCCAGGCTCCTCAAATATTCTTTGAAAACTAGAATTGAGTCCAATTGAATCAAAATTAATTTCCCAACAAAAATTTCTGAACAGATTTCATTACACTGTTTTTGTGTGATTCCTTATGATGCTCACTACGAATTTTATAATTTTTTAAATATGCTAACTCATGCTGAAACTCCCATGTATTAAGCTATCTGGTAGCCCAAAGGCTCACACACTTTGTGTTACCAAGAAACATTTCCTAGCTGGCCATGGTGGCACACACCTTTAATCCCAGAACTCAGGGTACAGAGGCAGGCAGATTTCTGAGTTCAAGACCAGCTTGGTCTACAAAGTGAGTTCCAGGACAGCCAGGGCTACACAGAGAAACCCTGTCTCAAAAAACAAAAACAACAACAAGAACAACAACAACAACAAAGAAACATTTTCTCATGTACTGGGCACTGTTAAGGAAAGAGACTCACCTTCTCTTCATTTTTCCTAATCAGTCCTACCATTAGGCAGCAGCATTTAATGCCCTCTTTATTGGTAGGACAAGATTGTATTGACAGGATCAAGCAGGAGATTACTTCCCTCTGCAGTATGTACTTCCCACAGGAATACTCACCCTCATTAAGATGGAGAGCACTTAGAGCTGTAATTCAGAGGCACTGTGTTACCTTCTGAGTTAAAATAAATAAGGAGAAAGGGTCCTCTGGAATAGAGGCTTAGCAGAGCTAAATATATACAAAGATTCTCTTATCTAGGCAGCTTTACCCTATACAATGTGAAGGATGTGAGAACATTCATATTCTAAAGTGGACGGGAGAGACACCAATTAAGGACCTACTCAATACAATTCAGAGAAGCTAGACTGGAATTCTCTGATTAATATACAAGAGTAGGTTTATCAGAGAATTTAAAAATGTAGAATAATGTAGTACTCTTAGATCAACAGAGTGGGAATCTTTAGTATCAGAAGACAGAGGAAAGAGTTAAACTCAGCATGTCTGCTTAAACTTTACTGTGTACAAAATAGCATGTGCAATGTTAGGAGTCACAGAAGGCACTAAGTAAATGCTGAGGAAAAGACTCTATATTCTGAATAGATGAACAAAACTATGAAGAGGCTATCACCAGAATATTGAAACTGTGCAAAATTCCTGAAGAATCAATCGAACACGTCCTTAATTTATTATTCTAATGTGCTCTTAATTTTAATACTTATAACTTATGAAAAATTAATTTGTTAAAGAAGAGTATCTTTATAATTACAAAAGAATTTTATTATCAATGTTTCTTTCGCTGATAATTTTATTTGGTCCACGAATAACTAGCCAGGTTACTCTGATGATCTTTCTCTCTGTGATTTATAGCTGTTTGGATTTAAAAGTTTCACAAATACATTCTAATTGTTGAAAAAAGCTATCAATGCAAAATAAATTAAAATTTTTGTAGTTCTCATTTATGCCAAGGATAGCAGAATAGCTAGTGTTAGAATATTTCCACATTTCATACTTCTTGAAAATCATGTAATCAAGCAATCATTCTACACACCCACTAACGTAAAGAGAAAAAGGAAAGGTAGTCCTTTATGTGTGTAAAATTTATGGGTAAATATTGTAATAGGTTCGTAATTCATTCTGTTAAAAAAATGACAAAATCTAGTTTATTTCACTACATTACAGTTTATTTCCTTTTTAAAAATCCAGTAAATAGTATAAGTAAAACAATTTTAGGATATTTTAAGTCCAAAATTATAGACTATCACTTACATTTCACTAAAGAAATGTAACCTCACAAGTCACTAGGCCACAAAACTGAACACCAAAAAGCACAAACATGTAGAAACATGCATATACACAGAGACACTTGCTGTTTTATGTTTATGTAGGCATGTGTTTTTCAAACTTATCATTTCTCAGTATTTGCTCCAATGCTGATTAATTTATTACAAACTTCATCTTTATAAAGAATACACGGAAACGTACTAACATATGCCACATTGTATATCAAAATAAGAAAATATTAGTGACAGGTTTGTCATATCAGAGGGTTCGGTAGTTATTAATATGGTTGAGAAAACTGTAAAGAGCACACGATTTTGATAGGCATATTCTTTTTCTTCTTATTTATCGAGTTCATTCCAAGTTATCAATCCTTTTGACCTTCTACGGAAAAGGCATTTTAAGCTTTCAAATTTCAGTCTTCATTTTATGATTATCAAAATTAAGAGTAACAACACAGTGCAATATACATTGAGAGCCACACTGAGATCTATTCTTGGTTCTTCTTGAAGAGAATCTGTGTAATGGTAACACATGTTTTTGTTGTTGTTGTTGTTGTTGTTGTTGTTGTTTGTTTTTTGTTTTGGTTTTTTTTTAATCAGTAGAAATTATTTTTTTTTAAAAATGACATAGTCAAAATGTTACTTGTGTTCTCCAATCATGATAACATGCTTGATCTTGATACCCCTTTTCAATAATGTGGTATGGAATATTTAATCACTTTTATACTTGTGTCAATGATTTTTAATACCAAGATTGTTTTGCTTGTGGCTGCAATGATGTCTCTGAATTAAAAGTCCTTGCTGATATAGCAGAGGTACCAGGTTCTGTTTTCAGAACAAAAATATTCCTATAGTATATTCCTCGCCAGAAAATAATGACCTACATGCATCTATAAATTATCACATTTTGCACAATGTAGATAATATTCATCTATATTATGGCTTTTTAAATTATGAGCTATACATGCATCTATAAATTATCACATTTTGCACAATGTAGATAATATTCATCTATATTATGGCTTTTTAAATTATGAGCTATACCACATTGAAATTGAGCAATCACTGTTCAGAAAAAAATGTTGAAAAATTAGAGCTAAATATATACTTTTAACCCATTATTCATTTCTCATAAATTTAGCAGACATTTGTTTCAGGGCCAGTCTTTATTTAATATCCAATAATTAAATTACATTCATGTATTATATAAATTATACCCTATATATTTTAATTTTCAAAATGTTATAAATATATTATTTAATTCTATATTTTTAATGTCTTCTTTAAATGAATATATTTTATATACATGTGTTTCTTAAAATAAATATAGCATTTGCATAGCTAACATATTTATTTTATACTTTCTGTGTTTTATGTTTGCAAACTTCCACATTGTTAAGCATAAAGCAAAGCCTATGGAAGAGTGCACCACTTTCACGAGGCATGATGTTTAAATGCTGCTCTACAGCCTTCTAGAAATATGTGTTCTTTTCATGCCTTTGGCAGCATGGTGTAGGGGAGAGAGAGAATGAGTGATTGAAAGATGTGTTTATTATACTGGTCTGTCAACTTTCCTTGGGTTTTTCTATTGTTGAAATTAAGTAGGAATTTTTTCATGGAATTATTTTATGAAAATATTTATACATGAGCAGAATTCAATCTAAATGAAAATAATATATCTATATGGAGAAATTATACCATTTCCATGTTGTTTTCAAAATAAAAGTTTTTGTTTTTTTTTTATTAACATTCAGTAAGTTAATGAAAAATGCATTTCAGCGAGACTCAGACATGGTCTAAGTTCTAAAGTCTGTAAATCTACATCAGTGAAATTTTTTTTTTTTTTGATTTTTTATTCTTTTCTTTTGTTTTTCCCAATATGATATTTTGACTGATTATTTTAGAATTTCAAAAAAATAAAACAAACAAATAAACAAACCCACAAGTTCAATTGGTATTACCCATATGCTCACTGTAGTATGCTCACTGTAGTATGCTCACTGTAGTATGCTCAAACTCCTATTTGCCTTAAAGAAAACTGAGTTCTTCCCAACCTGCGCTCCTACTAGAAGCCATCATTTGCAGAGAACTACACTTGGGCATCCTTATTACAACTTTTAAAACTTTACTTTTATGGCTTCTTGTCTAGGCTGTTACTTTAGAGGTGGGGAGGACTCATCAAAGGAGCCTTCTATATCCCTCTTTCTAACCTGTGATCCTGCAGTCATAAATAACAGTGCAAAAGTAGCTTCCTTAGAAGATGGCCTGGTTGGCCATCATTGGGAGGAGAGGCCCCTCGGTCATACCGAATTTATATGCCCCAGTACAGGGGAACGCCAGGGCCATTACGTGGGAGGGGGTGGGTAGGGGAGCAGGTCGGGGATGCGGGAGGGTAAGGGGAAATTTCTGGATAACATGTGAAATGTAAATGAAGAAAATATCTAATAAAGAGAAAAAAAAAAAGATAACATTACCAAGACATAATAGAGCTTACTGGAAATAATAAAAGAAATATTCTCAAAAAAAAAAAAAAAAAAAAGTAGCTTCCTTAATGAGTAATCCTTAACATTGGGTTTTATATTCATACTTTCAGTCAAATTACAAATTCAATGGTAATATTATGCAAAAAATTTATAATATTTAAAATTTTATGAATTTCATATATATTTTATATCCTGATTTAGATAAACATAAGGTATTAAAATGGAAGCTAGACACATAAAGTTAAGAAGGAATTGTTAGTGTCTACTTGAATGTCTGTATTATTATTATTATTAATTATTCATTATGGCACATACCATTTTTGTATGTTTTATGGAACATTGATTTTTAAAAGACTTTTGATATTTTGCTAATAAATTTAGAATATATAACACTCAACATAGTATTACTATATGAAATAAAATTTATAACAGCATTATATGTAATACATATTTTTTAAAAAGTGGGAGTTTCTGTATTTACTTCCTTTTGTTATAGAAAGGACATCTTAGCAATATTAATCACAAAAATACATATCATACTAAATGTCATAGTTTTCTATTTGATTTTTATGATATTTTTCTTCATTTTATTTTATTGTTCTCTTTTACAAAAACAAACAAACAAACAAACCCTAGACAATTAAAGGTTCTAAAAAACTTTTGTTTTTGTTTTTGTTTTTTTGTTTTTTGTTTTTCGAGACAGGGTTTCTCTGTATAGCCCTGGCTGCATCGGCAATTCTAGTTCCAATTTTAGTCATTTTTATAGTTATTCATGGAGGTCAAGATCACTTTACAGCTTTTTTTAAACTGAGGAAGGAACTTGATCAATTTGATTATTACCTTATTGATTTTTTTTCCATTATTGGATCCTGTGACAATCTATCTGCAGTTATACATTTATTCTCTGATAATATCTACAACTGTACAAGTAAAATACAGGACAAAGCAGCTCTATGTAGTACTTTAGAAAGTATTTCATAAAACCTTCTTTTATAGAAGGGTGATCCAGTCTATCATTCAGTCCAATAGAGAAAGACCAGTGAGGTGTGCCCAGCCCAAGTGAGGACATCAAGGCACAAGGGCAGATTCAGAACTTACAAAGATGTCACAGCCGTCATGAATTAAAGCAAGATCCTTTAACCAAACCTGGACTTCCCAGATGCTGTAAAATTGTTCTTGAGGAAGTTGAGCATGGTACTGATTTTAAGGTATCATTTTTCCAAGTTATTAGTCACATAAATCATCTTTATTTATATAATTTCAACAGATTAGTCACAAGTATATTTTGCTAATCAGAAAGCCCTGGAAGTCAGTGTGGCTACAGATTTCTTTCAAATCAAAATCATTACCTTTAAGGTTAGATATTTAATGCAGATTTAAAAGAAATAGTGTCTTTAAATGGATGGTCTGAGTTCATTTGTGCAATAGAGATTCTTATTGAAAAAATTTAAAAATCCAATTCTTTTAAAAATAAAGTAGAAATTCATGAATGCTTGGCATAGACTAATAATATATGTTGATTATAAGAATATTACACAATATCCTAAATCAATGAATGCAGATTAACAGCAAAGTTATTAAGATATAGTCCCCATATAAGTGAGACAGTATGTAGATACATTAATTTTACCCAAGACATTTGAAAGTTTTGAACTGACTAATTTGACAGTGATGTTTATAAACTAGCAGTGGCTATGAAATAATTCACATATGTTCCTACTTTTATCATACCATATAGGACCTGGTAATGAACTGCTTTTAAAATACTTCCATGTGATAATTTTCTATGTTGCTTACAAAAGAGTTTTTCTTAATCAGAAGAGTGGAGCTATTTAATGAGATTGGGAAAGTCAATGTATTTTGCAGATACTTTCTGTAAGTTTGTAGAGTTCAAAATTGTGATCCAGGTCATTTGGTTTTGTTATCATTATCATATATTTTTAGGTACAAATTATTTCTAAGTAGCTCTTTTATTGAAGCAGTTTAAGATTAAATAAAATATGGGGAGATGCAGATAGAACAGTAAATTAAGGCTATCAAATTCTCATCTGAATGCGAAGAATGTAAAAGACATGGAAGCAACTACAAAGTAGTTGACTTACTAGTGTGAACTTTGGTTATATTATGAAGGATTCTTCACGATAAAGCTTCTATCTTAAAACTTTCTACCACTGACAATGTGAACTCCTTATAATGTCATTTTAAAGAAAAAGAATGAGAAAGACAACTAAGATCAAGTATTTCTAGAACATGTTGTTCATAATACATAGACATTATACAGTATAGGCAGCCTAGCACAGAATTATTTGTAGGATTACCCATTAGGGGTATTTTGCACGGATTATATGTCTCTTACTTTATTCTTGGAAGGGTATATAGTATTATGTATTTAGTTCCAAAGTTTGTGAATATTCTATATTGTTTAGTTTCTGTGTTCACAAGAACTATATACACTTATGTATGGATAAGACACGGTATATATTTGGATCTCTTAAATCACTGGAAAAGAATTTAATTACAATTTTCCCAGTGATAAAGTCAAAAGTTTAAGTAAATATGAAAAATATATTTCCTTACTAATAGTCCCCTTCTTACACTGTCATAACATTGACCTACCTAGCTATTATCTGTCTATATGCACATGATTGATTATGTACAGACACTTATGTATCCCTGTGTTCTATGAACACTTATTTTATTCCACAATTAGTTAGATAATATAAATATTATCTGAATAATTTACTTAAAATGAATTTCTCAAAACAGCTAAAATAGCTAGGTGTAATGGTGCACACACTAACAAGTCAAGAGACTAAGACAGATTTAGCTGGAGGGTAGTCTGTTCTACATAGATTTTTGTCTCAAAAACAAACATAAGCAGATCCCCTGAAATAATTATAAGAGCTGATTATGCTCAATCAGCTGAATTGGGTTTAATCTCAAAACAAACAAACTATCTAGCAACTTAAGGCAGGAGTGGTAGCATGCACAAATGAAAACCCAACACTCTTATGAAGAGAAGAAAGACAGAGGGGAAATTCAAAAAAGCCTCTAGACAAGTACTATCGGCATTTGTTCAGCCTACCTTAAAGGAAGTGGAGAGCAAGAAGAACACATCTGAGGTTTTTATCAATGTCTACTGATGTACTGTGTTTCATGTACATGTTCATTCAGACACATTAAAGCCACACTCACATACACACACTATATCTATCTATATCTAATATATCTCTATACACATACTAGATCTATCTATATCTAATATATCTCTATCTCTACATATTTATGTAAAGATTTATACACACACACACACACACACATATATATATATATATACATATATATACATATACATATATATGTATATATATGTATATATATGTATATATATGTATATGTATATATATATGTATATATATATATATATATGTGTGTGTGTGTGTGTATATATATATATATATATATATGTAACATTAAAAATAAATTAGAATATAAAATATCAAATACACCTATTGTCAAAATTTATTATGCACTTATTTATTTCTTTACTTAATATAAATTTTATATAGTTTAATATAATAACATAATAAACAAATGCTATTATTTTGACTATATAGAATTTTCCAAATAAATTAGCAGAAAAAAATTGCTCAAGCTCATTATTGCTTAAGACATTTAATGAATACTCCACTGGATGACATTGTTATGACATGGCGTGCAATTAATTTAATGATTTCACTTTCTATTGAAGTAGAAATTTAGTATCAAAGTATAAAAATTATATAGCTCTAAACAAAAGGTAATTTTGTTTTTCTTCTTGTTAAATTCTGCTACAGTCTAATTTAAAAATATTTTAATAGGCTAAGATTAGAAAAGTTTGGCAGCTCAGCACCTCAACAGATATAGTCTCTTGTAGGGTAACTAATTGCCTTTGTATTCTGTCTAGGTGTTGAGGGAAAGCCGAGAGGATGAAGGCTCTAAGTCCCCAGTGGAAGCATGATATGGCGGCGCAGAGCTGGTGCTGAATTGTCCTCTCTGATGGCTCTATGGGAGTGGATAGTACTGAGTCTTCATTGCTGGGTTTTAGCGGTAGCTGCTGTCTCTGACCAGCATGCCACAAGCCCCTTCGACTGGCTCCTCTCTGATAAGGGACCCTTCCATCGCTCACAGGAATACACAGATTTTGTGGACAGAAGCCGACAGGGATTTAGCACAAGATACAAGATATACAGGTATGAAAGAAAGGCAATTACACATATCATATTTGGAGGTTGTGTGTAAATAAAGGCTGTTCCGATGAACAGTAACAGAAGGGTTATTACTTTTAAAAACTTTTATTAGTCTTCAGCCTAAATGGGAATAAAAACCTTGTTATTAGTCACTGAGAAGTTTTGTCAACTTGTCTACGTTTACAAGAAAGTAATTGTATATTCTTAAGCTTGAAAAAAGTGAAAGTATTAATATAAATGAGCAACACACAGATGCATATGATAGGAAACAGGACAAAAAGTTCTCAGATATGTTTGCTAATGTTTTTTTTTTTTTTTTAAACGTGAAGTCTAAGTTGTACAAAAGAAGTCATATATTGGAACAAGCAAAAGCTGCTTATTCCCACACAGCCCAGAGATCCATTGAGCAGATGATTACTAGAGGTCACTTAAATGAATTAGAGCATATTTATATTTGCCATTAATGATGTTTATGCAAATTATTGCTTGGGATTGTTTCTTTGGGGAAGACTTGGCAACTCCCAGTTTTTGGCATTTGTGAAGAATAAATTTTAGCTTAACCTTTTTCTGTCTGTGACTACTCAGATAATGTTCTATAAATATTTTATTTTATACAGTATGTGCACCAGAGGGCAGTGTGTTTCAGGTCTGTGAATAGTCTTATATAGAATAAAGAACAAAAATTATAAGCCTTATTTACAGACTATATTTGCATAAGATTCAGAATATATACAAGTTCCATTTATTGTTGAACTGCCTCCCAATGCCTTAGTCCATACAAAGCACATTGTGTCTAAAAAGCAGGAAGAAAAAAGTCTTAGTCTGAATCCTTAAAGACAGTGATATATATTAAGAATCTCCTGTCTAAATTTATCAGATACAGAAAGGGCATGAGATTTCTAGTTGTACATTTTTTTGTGAATATCTGCTGCTTTAAGAAGCTCCTCTTTACAAACTCTGTAAAGATACCGGACTTTAAGACTGAATATCTAACATTTAAGCCATAGAAAAATTTTTGACCGACCGGCAGACTGACAAGAAAGCATTGATCTATGTTGTCCTGGGGGTCTCTCTCTGGAGCTCTAAGATATCCTATGTCCTTGTTCTGGTGGCTTGGTCTATTGGCAAAAATTGTGTGAATAGCAGACTGTTTCCATATGTTTCTTCAGGTTTTTAGTTGAATCAAAATCATTATTTGGGTTATAACATTTAAAAACATGGAAGGAAAAAAATTGAGAGTCTCTGCAAGGTTCTTCTACTGCTTAGTCTTTGGGAATTTTAAAATGACTTTCATTTGTCTTCCTTGTATGTTTTCTTTGTGGCTTAAATAGCATGATCAGATGTTAAGTAGATTTAAAAATCAAAGCTTAAAATTCACCTGTTCTGAAATGGGTGATAGCATTTTAAATGCTTTTGTACTTTTCTAATGATGCAAACTTCATTGATAATTGCTTTGAAATGAATAATACAACCTCTTCATTGGAGATTTTCAGTGTTGGTGAGAGGAGGTACTTGATTTGTCCAAAGGGCATTTAAGTACAGAGGTTGCTATATAACTTTCCACACAATGTCATATATTCAAAAATTTATTTTGAAGACATTGACTTCATTTTTTGAAAGGATATACAATCATTGAATTAGACATTAAAATAACTTTATAGGGGATGTCCTTTTTTGTCCTTTATTTTTCTTAAAAATTAGTTTTAGATGTTGGGCAGTGGTGGCACATGCCTTTATTCCAGAACTCCGAAGGCAGAGATACAGGCATATCTCAGAGTTCAAGGTCAGTCGGGGTCTACAGAGCAAGCATCAGGACTACACAGAGAAATCATGTCTTGCAAAAAATAAAAAAATAAAGTTATATTGACTTTAAAATTTTTATATATTTGCCATAAATACTGATATGGAGATTATAGATATTAACAACACAGATAGAAAATTAATATATTCCACATTATCTACTTGGCTTACATTTTAAAGACCATATGATTTTCTAAAGTAATCATCCACATCTACTATTGCTTATGACTGCCATAAAACCCTTCATGTGGCATATTATATTGCCAAATCTTCCGGAAGACATTAGCTCTGAATTTAGAACATATTAAGCATGTTAACATAATTAGGTCAAATTTCTTTCACGAGTCTTTCTTCATTTCATCTCCCTTTCTGGAAGCATATCTTCTCTTTCACTTCAAATACTAGAACAAGATGAGGTTATTAAAGATCACTGGTTTCACATACCCCAAAACAGTATGAAATTCTTTTCTCCCATTTCAATAAGGTACAATTATTGTTTTTTTTTGCTTATTTTTCAAGAAATAAAAAGGCTTTGTATTTTTTAAAACAAGCAAATATAAAGTACTATTAAATTTTATTCCTGGAAATTATGGGAGCAGTGTCTCATATGAGATTTGTAGCACTCTCTCTCCTGCATAACTCCCCTTGCTGTATAGTAATGATGCAAATAACCTCCTCTACCATGTTAGAAATAAAATTTTACAAATTAAAAATGGTAGACATTTGTATTACTATTATTCACTCTGTAATATTGTGACATATTAAACTGTGAAACTTTTAATATTTATTATTGCATTTTATTTAAACAGTTTGCCTTTTTGGTTGTTGTTTGTTTGTTTGTTTGTTTGTTTACTAAATTGTGCGAGTTTAAACAGAAGTACCTGAGAACGTATACTGAAAATTTTATGAGTAACTCCAGGAGTTCTCCATGGCTGAGGATCTAGAGGATATAGAATATTAGTACAATACTTCTGTCTACTGGTTGTAATTTAAAAATGGAGTTTTAAATGATAATTCATGCTTACATATGGTTTGAAAAGAGAATCAAAGCTTACAACATTAAAAGGTAACATAAGGGTCTGTGGACATATGGCTCCAGAGGACCAAGAATCAATTTCAAACCCTTACATGATGACTCACAATCAACCATACGTGTAGGTCAAAATAATTCAATGCCCTTTTATGATCTCTGTTGGCCTGACATTGGCTTGGGATACATAGGCACATCTAGGCAGAACACCCATAAAAATATACACAAAATAAAGTTAAATTAATCTTCAAAATAACAAAAAAGGAATAAAAGCATTTACAGTATAGACATATTTGCCAGTGAAACATAAAGTAGAAATAAAATTACTTGTTTTTAATAGGAACTTAAAACTTTAATAGGAGCTTTCATAGTTACATGGCAAAGATTTCTAAGGCAGTGAGTCCATCAGTGTTTGTACAAGTTTCTCCAGCACATCAGCTTAACAAGGTATATTGATAAATCTCCACTTAGCAATTTAACAGCTTATAGGAAGTTTTCTATCAATAATGCAAGCTGATGTCTCCCTTGAACCACTCCTGTGTGTTCCAAGCTCACGCCCCTCATAAATGTTGCTCCTTTAATAGAAACTACACAGAGTTTAAACTTTGAATATGGTTTTTAAAAGTTATTTTGACTTTTCCTTATCCCATTCTATAGTAAACCACTTTCAGAAATAAACTGTGATGGTATGTGGATGATTTTCTTAGAATTCAAAATAAGTATAGATAAGCAATACATATATATATATATATATATATATATATATA
>LR755163.1:59269-250655 GCA_902729485.2 Mus minutoides | reverse complement strand
TTGAAGTTTAAATGCAAGAAAGCAATGCTGTTTGCCCAAAACAGCCTCACATAGTCATATCAATGGACTAAAAAATATAGATATAAATGCTACCTTCTGCAATGTCCTTGAGTGTATGCTGTTTCTCTAAAGCCATATATACATATACATATATAATATATATTTCTATAAAGCCATATACACATATACATAAATAATATATATTTATGCATTTTGATAAACATATTTAGAGAAAATAATTTACAAGAAAAATCTTGCAGTGGTTATCTTTCTAGAAAATATGCAGACATACATGACTGCTTCACATGTCACTGAATATGTAACCAATGGGAAAGGGTTGTTGATTCATTAAATCATTGTTTATTAGGAGTGTGATTGCAAAAACATAACTTCAACAATATATTTTATTAGCATATGCATAAATATGTATTTTCATGATAAAATAATGTTCATAAAAACAAAAGATTTCCAGAAGAATAATTTGAATATCTTCACAATATTGGGATTTTAAGGATATCTTACATCATAAACAATACACATGGATCCAGTTATCACTCAGAAATAATAACATTGACATGAATATAGTGAACATTAGTTGCAGGTTGTGCTCTATGAGAAAATCTTAAGTGAAGGAAATACAATATATTTATATATAGTGTGATTAAGCAAAAACAAGCAGCTTGTTAGGAACAACGTTAAAATTATATTATTTATACTGAAATTTAAAAAAATCTAAGATAATGATAACATCATATTTCTCTATATATAGTGGCAATGATCAAATGTTGATGTCTTATGATTAAAGTATGTAGTCATAATACAAACATTGCAAAGAGAATGTTACAAGCTTTGAGTTAAAATAAGACAGTGTCAAAGTGAATTAATAGTTCCTTGGAACTATCTCCAAATTCAATATATACATTTGAAGATTTTTAAATCTTCATAAATTGCACACGAATGTAGTTTTATGAGACACATTTGTTCCCTTATATTTCCATAATAAGTCAATTGTTAAAAGAAATAATCATTTCTTAATTGATAGTTGTTTATAATATATATATTCTACAATTCAAATGAATAAATATTGAAAGATTTTAAATACAAAACAGAATAAATTGGGAAATATGAAAGCATTCATATAAAAAATTGTTGAAATATTTTTTCATAATTACTAAAAATAAAAGTCTTCATGTATAAGTGATTTTATTGGATTGAAATATCCTGATCTTTTAAAATTACTCTACCTGTGTTAAATACATATTGATAGATCTCAGTAAGTTAATATTTTATTTTATTTTATTTTATTTTTTAATTAATCTTTTAAAATAATAAATATATACTGGTGTCAATGACCTAATGAAATTTGTAATTGTTTAAGGTCTCATAATTTGGGGATGATTTTCTATATAAAAATATAATGTATCAAAGTATTATTTATTATGAAGGTAGGTGAGGCAAGGGTTTATATATTCTTTTCTTTTCTTTCTTTGATTAATGAATCCATTCATTTACATCTTAAATGATATCACACTTCTCGGTTACCTCTCCCTCAACTCCTGATCCTACATGTGCCCTCCTCCCTCCCTTTTGCCTGTATGAGGGTGCTTCCCAACCCACCAACATTTTCCTGCCCCACCTCTCCAGATCCTCCTACACTGGGGCATCAAAATTCCTAAGGACCAAGGTCTTCCCCTCCCATAGCTGTCAGGTAAAGCCATCTTCTGTCACATATAACATGGATTATAAAGACGGCATAGATTGGAGAACTGCCGTAATAATTTACACATACTGAAGAAAATTCATGGAGATTGTTTACTTAGTGTCTTTTAAATCCTGAAATAATCTTTTAAAATCTCCAACAAAATAAGATCTACAGTTGATAAGATTAGAACTCAGAACAACACATAAAATAACCTTGATAGTGAAATAATGTCAAGACATGGAAGGAATGTCAGTAGTTTAACAACTGGCAAATCATTTTAAGCTAGACAATAGAGTTGTCTTAACCATCTGGGCAAGAGCGTCAAACAGGAAGTCAATTCAAATTCAGATGTCGGTGTCATCATTGCTTTCCGGTGTCTACAAGCTTAGAAAAGCTGGCATGTGCTTCATAAGAAGGTAGGCAGTCTTCCCTTGTCTGTGGACCTAATTTGTGTTGTAGTCATACTACAATGACTTCTTCATCATATAAGTAGGAAATGATAGAACAATAAAAGGATATAGAAATCTGAAAAATATACTGTATGTTATTTTGTGAAATACATTATTTGTAAAATGGTATTTAATATTGTAATTGATTTTATCATGTTTCTTTACATGTTTATCTGGAAAGTCTAAGAGGAAACAGATAGTGATACTGATCATAATTTCTTAATTAAATGGAGAGGTGGATTTCTAGAACTCAGTTCTAGTGTCCAGAATCCGGAAAAATCCAGGTATGGCCTTGTATTTCCATAAAGTCAGTATGAGATGCTACATCAAAAATAAGCAAGAGATGGATATAGGAAAGTAAATTATGTCAAATTCTGGTCAGTACATGCTTATAAGCTGCATGGGTAAGCACAGCCTACTATGTGCATGCATACACAAAACTATACCATACACATATATAAATACACATGCACACAGAAATATAAAGTGTCTCAGTTCATTTCTTAGCAACATGTAGGTTCTGACAAAATTCACTTTATGAAACCCAATGCAGAGAGATATGATAAGGCAATAACACAGCTGGATTTGTGCTCTACAAATATTTGGGTGAATATCATGGTTACTGAAGTAAGTAAGTAAGAAATGTTTTACCATGGCAGATGAAGAAACTAATAATTATCTTAAACCCTTGTGGTAGGGTTCAGTTTTCATATTCATTGCACACAAACACAGATGTTCCTTAACAATTAAACACACTTGTAAGCATAACATTGCATTTTAAAGTTCTCAAAGTATTACTCTAAAGATGTAATGTTATAAATATACAGAAATTTTACAGATGTAATGTTATAAATATACAGTTAATTTTAAGAAAATTAGTTACTTGCTATGAATTTTGAAAGTACTACAATACTATTGACAACCAATAACATTTCATTTCAGTAATAAGAAAATTTAAAAAAAAAATCTTTCAATGCTCAGTAAAATAACTAAAACTAATCCATAAAAGTTTAGAAAACAATATTTTGTTGAATTATGTTGATGTATTTTTCAAAAAAATGAGCCCAAGTAAAATTAAATTCCAAAACAGTTTCAAATAACTATAAATAAAATTATAAGGCATATCAAAATTATTATAATAAAAGTATAAAAACTAATAAAGATTATGTGTTCCTGATTTTATATTAACTCTTTGTGAATGTAATAATGTTTTATTTCATAGACTGGCCATCCATAAAATACCTTAGAAGTTTTTTAGGAAAAAATATATTTTTGTCACAGAGCAGGAAATAGTAAAGTAGCTTAATCCTGTCTCAGTTGTGTGGTTGTTTTCTTTCACATATGATGCCATTTAGTCCGACATAAAATAATCTTGAATCCCATGTTACAAATCATTATTTGATGGTATGTAACCAATTGACTTTTTTTTTGACCTTTTTATTCTTGAATGTCAATGCAATTTAAACAATTTGTTAATTCATATTAATCAGAATACAGAACTTGATTTTTTTCTTACTTTTATTTTTATCTTTCTATTTATACTTCTATTCCTTGAGCAAGACAATAATTTTCCTATGAAGGACAACTCTTTATATTTACATCTGCCTGACTTAAAACACAAAGCTCATCTCAACAAAATATCATTTGTCACAATGATAAACAGACATTTTAGGTTATTTTTTCTACCCTTTGGGATTAATCAATTCTGTGAAGACAGATTCCTGAGTTTTCAGCATCTTTACTTTTATTATACTTTTGTAACAACATCTGTGAACATAACTACTCAGTTTCATCACTATATTTATATTTCAATGATAAGATCAATTCTCCTATAATAAAAATAAAATGGGAAGACATAAGAATACAGGGGAACACCAGGACCAAGAAGTGGGAGTGGGTGGGTAGGAGAGAGGGCAGGGGCAGCTTAGAGGGAACTTTCCGGATAGCATTTGAAATGTAAATTAAGAAAAGATCTAATAAAAAATTAAAAATGAATTAAAAAAAAAAAGAATGTGTATATCAGCTTTTTAACCCAAGTCAAATTTGGAGCTTTATAACTGTACTTGCTTATCTTTTACAAGTATTTTATAAATATGTCCTTCATAATAACAGGTGAGAGTTTTTATACACTTGTGTGTTCCAGTCTGTTTGCTATAAAACCTATTACTTCTCTTTCCCTGATATCTCCATGTCTTTTGTTTCATATATATGATTTTTCAGTGGTTTTCGTATAATGGAAACTATTAGTCCTAGTGGTTGAATTCTGAAAATTATTTCTTTAGCCTGAAGCACAACACACAGTGCAATGATAAATTATGAATATTCTAGGCAGAGTTTTACACATAAGTAAACACAATTACTGAGCACATTTATTTACTGTATCTACCACTCAGATTAAATCATGTAATTGACTTTAAATTTTGTTAATCTTCATTCAGAACTTAACTCTACCTAGAAATTCATACTGTCAACACCCATTGGAAATATGAGTATAATTCCTTTTAAGCATACATTTATTAATCTATGGCATTAAGGATTATAATTCGATTCCTAAAGAGTCTATTCTTAAATTCAAGTATAAGTAATTTCTTTATTATACTTAAGAATATGCTTTTAAAATAACTACTTAAATTTTATATTTTATTGTTTATTTTATTTATTTACATTTACCCTCCACAACCCGCATCCCATTCTCCTCTCCTGCCTCTATGAAGGTGCTCCCCCTTCAACCCACCCACTTCTTCCTCAATATGCAACAAATTTTATGTTTTATTTTATAATTTAATTCATATATTTTGCTATTGAGATGAAAACATGTAAAAATGCCAGTTCATGTGCTTATTTATGCATGGTTATGAATCATGAACTAAGGATGAATAATTACAACTTTAGTATGAAGTAAGTTGATTATTTGGTGTGTCTGGTTGCATCTCACCATTAACCCTGATTGTCAGTCTATAGGTACTTTTTTCAAACTTAAATAGCCCAAATCATCACTTTTGTCTTTCATCATCACTAGTCTGGGCCTTTTCCCCCCTTTTTTCTTTTCTTTTCTTTTTTTTTTTTTATTGGATATTTTCTTTTTTTACATTTCAAATGTTATCCCCTTTCCAGATTTCCACTCAGGGAACCTCCTGTCCCAACCCTACCCCTGTTTCTTTGAGGGTATTTGCCCACCCACTTACCAACTCACACCTTCCCACCCTAACATTCCCCTATACTGGGTCATTGAGCCTTCACAGGACCAAGGGCCTCTCTAGGCATTGATGCCAGACAAGCCCATCCTCTACTACATATGCAGCTGGGGAGTCCTGGGTCCTTTCATGTGTACTCTTTGGTTGGTGGTTTAATCCCTGGAGCTCTTGGGCGTTGGGGGGGGGGGGTTATTGGTTGATATTTTTGTTCTTTCTATGGAATCGCAAACCCCTTTAAGTTCCTTCAGTCCTTTCTCTAACTCCTCTGTTGGGGAACCCCTTCCTCAGTCCAATGGTTGGCTGCCAGCAAGTGTGGAGCAGAGACTAAAGATAATGCCATCTAGAGTCTGGGTCTTTCAAGATACTTAATTTGGATATTTTGAAGTGGGCAGTACACCAAAACTTACTGAATTTTGTGAGTTTGCAAAACTCTTTTTGCATGCTTACTTTCTTTTCAGGTCTTTGAAAATAGTTTTACACACATACACACACACATATGTATGTACATGTATAATGTGTATGTGTATGTGTATGTGTATGTGTATGTGTATGTGTATGTGTATGTGTGTGTGTGTGTGTGTGTATGTGTATATGTATATGTATATGTATATGTATATGTATATGTATATGTATATGTGTATGTGTATGTGTATGTGTATGTGTATGTGTATGTATATATTTCCCTTTAAAGCAGTTGCGTGAGGCAGTGAGGCAGGAAGACTAGCTTGGCCAGGAATTTGCATGTCCTTTTTCCAGCAGAGATTTTCCTGGCTGCTCACTTAAATAGATATTAACAGCTCGCTAATTAAACTACCTCTTCTGTCAGCCTGAAATTAGCAATAGCTTAAAAAAATAGCAAAGGCTACACTTTGCTCTGTCTCTGTGCTGTGTTATCTTAAAGACACACACAGCTATTATCGAAAAACACACTAGAAAATTAGAGTTAAGTAAACACACTCAATTAAAATGAATTAAAGTATTTCTTTACAAAATGCAATCATTCAAAGACTGCAACATATAAAGTCGTGTTTTTATATAATACTAAATTCAACAATTAAAAGGATTTTTTTCAGATTCAATAGACAAACAAATGGATAGGACATTTTGCAGTTATCATTTCAAAAATAAGAGGTACATTTCCAATAAACTCAAAGAATCTAATGACTGAAGAACTAGAAAACCCAATAGTACTCAATGTAATTGTCTTCAGTCCTCTACAGTACTTCAAGTGATCACCTACCTTAAACATCCTTAAACATCTTGGACTGTATAACATCCCAGGATGACTGAATTCACCCTGATAACATATAGATTTCCTGTAGCTTCTTTCTTCGCATATTACTTTAGAGTAATTAAGATATGTATAGGCATTCAGATTTTTTTTCAGAGTTCTGTATTGATTGGCTTTCTTTATTATCCAAAAAGTCTAACAATTCCAATTTAGAAAGAAAATAATTCAGTCTATCTTAACTTTTCTCCTTGCTACACTAAAACCTGTACATATACAACTTGGGGTGTTTCCTTTCAATTTCGAACACAGAATATTTATTACAAGGAATTCGTTTTTATTAGACATTATTTCTTATCAATATTTTCCAAAATTTTTCTTTGCTTTTTATCCTATAATTCATTGAAACTTATTTTATTTTTCTTAATTTGTATTGTGTATAAAATGTTAACTTACTTATTTGTCATTATTTTAATTTAAACTGTCTCCCTTATAATGGAAAAAAAAAACATAGATCTATAAAGCTAGCTCATAAAGCTAGCTGATTGACTTTGTAGAAATTTTCACTGCAGACTGTTTCATTCCTGTGTGTTCTCTTCCTCAGGTAGCACACATGCTAGGAAATAAAGAAACTCCCTATGCTTACTTCTTCTGCCATTTCGTTAAAGCAAAATTGATCAGTTCATTTTTCTGACAGAATCAGATTCATATTATTGACACCAAGAGGAATTTCACTGTTTATGAAAGGTGAAAGTTCAAAAGTATACAATAGAAAAAATTTAATACTTTTACCTTAGGTTCAATATCAAAATTATTTTGAGCGTTGTTTGACATGAAAACGAATTTAGTGAAATCTAAGGCGTGATGCATTGACCTGATTTTTCCAGTTTATTTCTACATTTTATAAGCAACTTATACCAAGTAAACCCATAATTGCCTCTAAACTATAAAACACATGAATAAGTACAATTAAATCTATCTGATGGCAAAATTAGTTTTAGTGAAGTAAATAGTATTAATTCATTCCAAATTGTACACCAGACTACAGACATGCAAATAGGTCAGATTTTTTATAGTGTATTTTGTGTGAACATTTTTTTAAAGGAGTTATTGGAAAGCATTGCCCTAAGATACCTTGGACATTACACGTAATAATACCAAGTAATAAAGGTCAACAGTAGCAAATGAGAGAAAACCTTATGTTTGTATGGCATAGCTTTGTCAAGTCCAAACTTTCAAATACAAGTATTTGATGTATAAAATTTGGGGAGTTTAGACATGGATAGCTGTGCACCTATAAAGTGTCAGTTTAGGGGCACAGGGGTGTCCTCATGCCTGGTGAGTCCCTTAGAGACTTGTGGAATTGCTCTCTCCTTCATCTCCCACCCAGCTGATCCAGAGACCTGCTTTCATTTACTATATCTCAGTTTGCGTTGTTAATGTTCTACTAATGTAATCTTACATAATTATACTTTTTTTCCTGTCTTCTTTTTCTCATAAATTTAAACTAGTATTCACTCTTGTTATTTATTGACTGGCTTGATAATTTTTAATTCTGATTACTATTGATTGCAGATGTTACAATCTGTTTTATTCACTCATGTCTTCATAAAATTTGGTTTGAGAAATGCCTTCCTTCCTTGCTCCTAACAAGACACACATGCATTCAACTCAAAATACTACTGATAAAGATATGCTATGGTAACAATGAATCTGAATGAGTGGAAAACAAAACAAAACAAAAGAAAAAAATATCCCTGCTAGGTTTATGTTTTGTGGCAGAGGGACAAGAGATTGCAGGGGTTACAAGGAATCTGAAATAAATACTGACCTTGCTCTCTGGAACATAATGGTATATCAGGGAAGGTGATGATGTTCTTGTCAATTTTTCTTGTTATCATTATGCTAAGAGCTGGCAGTATTTGACTTGCGTTATGTCTTCAGGGGAAACCTTTTTTTCAACCTTATAGGGCCCTTCTTCATTGTAGTGATTGGATTTCTCCCTTTATATCCACCAATTTGTCAGTTTCATGTGTACTTCAGGCAGAACTGGTGTTCACGGAGTGAACTTTCGGAATAGCATTTGAAATGCAAATTAAGAAAATATCTAATTAAAAAAAGTGAAAAAAATGGTACAGAATCACATTCATTTCTACATATCTATGTATGGTCCCCGTGAAAGTCATCTTAGTAGCTTTAATATTAAGGATTTAATGGTAAATAAATAAAGATATACTTTTAAAAAATGACTGCTTAAGTGTATGTTTGTGATTCACAAGTATATGGGAGCCTGTAAAGGTCAAAAGAGTGTATTTGATTTTTTTTGAACTTGGAGCTACACCTAGTTGTGAGGCACTATGTGAGTGCAGGAAACTGAACTGTACTCTTCTTCATAAGCAGTAAGTGTTCTTCATAACAGATCCACTTCTCCAGCCCCTTAAGACCTTTACATATTAAAAAAAGACAGCACAGACTATTGGTTTAAATAAATAATGGATTTTGATATTAAAATATGAGTCTCTACAAAGACAGAATCATTATCTTTTTGAAAAGAAACTATGAGAATATTAACTCAGGTGACATTGATGGGGCAAATGTTTTGACTTAATTTACACAAAGAGGGAATAATAACAACCGAACAATAAAAGAGACTTTTTGACAAGATCAGGTCATAATTAAATAACTGAAAAATATTGAAATGATATTTAGGACTCTATCATATGGGCTTATAATAAAAATAAAACAATGATTTTTCATAATTTTGTTTAAAGCAACTGAAGATTATCCTCAATACTAAAGAATGATCAGAAGGTTATTCTGTAATGAAGCTTAAATTTGAGAAGGAAAGTTTAGTTTGGATTCCCTCATTTTATCATTTAATTGTAGTATGAAATTTTGACAAGAAATATATATATATATATATATATATATATATATATATATATATATATATATGTGTGTGTGTGTGTGTGTGTGTGTGTGTGTGTGTGTGTGTGTGTATGTGTGTGTGTGTGTGTGTGTGTGTGTATTTCTTGTCATATATATAAATTTAGTGTTGTCTATTATTATGGAAACAGAGTAGATGGTAAAGTCATGGACATAGTATGTGCTCAATAAACATTCAAACAAGCAGTAAACTTTCAGTAGGTGGCACTGTGCTTTTCGGGCTCAGTCATTTCAACTATCCTCAGCCACTAAATCTCAGGGTCTACTTGTTTAGTGTGATTTCCTATTGAATAGACTGTCATATTCTAGATTTGATTTTATGTTATTATTATATTATGATGATTTATTCAGGTTATTTTACATAACATTTGAAAATTGTATTAAAATAACTACTCACTGAACATTTTGTATTTCCTATTATCTGTTTGTGAATTTATAAGATTGGTATGGCAAAAATGAGAGCTGTCATCAGATAATTTACTTTTATCTCAGAAGGAATTTTGTTTTATCTAAGGAAATTATAGGATTTAACATCCAAAGGATTAGTTGTTGTGCATATAATAGGTAATTGTTTCTAGAATTATTTCTTTTTCTTTCTTTCTTTCTTTTTTTTTTTTTTTTTTTTTTCAAGACAGGGTTTCTCTGTATAGCCCTGGCTGTCCTGGAACTCACTTTGTAGACCAGGCTGGCCTAGAACTCAGAAATCCGCCTACATCTGCCTCTCAAGTGCTGGGATTAAAGGCGTGTGCCACCATGCCCGGCCCAGAATTATTTCTTTAATGATTGGTACAACTGTAGAAATTTATCACTTTTCTTCTTTAGCACACAAATCTAAAGTCTATATACATGAATATTTTTTTTTTTCTAATTCCATAAAACATTAATCATTATTTGTTGAAACAAAATAGGACAAATATATGCCTCAATATGTATACAATTTTTAAAAGTTAATTTGTAAAAGTGGGTATAATACTAACTATAACTACAGAGAAAGTTATAAGGAGAAATATTATTTGCATAATTTCAGTGGAAAAATAAGTTCCAACTAGGTTAAAGAAAAAGTGAACTGAGAGTACGTAAATAAATAAATAAATAAATAAATAAATAAATAGTGTACTCTATTGTGAAAAGAAAACTTTCCTTGCCTTAAAACCTCTCCCACATTCTTAACCATTGTCTACAAGTACAGAACTGTAAAATTATCCAATAGTGTGTAAGGAATGTGACCTTGGAAGTCTTTAAGAGATTAAATTGTTTTAGAGACCCAGAGAGGTAGTCTCTATCTCTTTAAATGTCCAATTTGAATTAATGTTTTCTCCTAAATACATGGAAATATTTTTTAAAAGTTTATTATCTGCCTATGTGATTCACTTTTTAAAAACATCCTTAGCACTCTGGAAATTATTGACTTGGAAGAGAGAGTAGAAAATAGAATAGTAGAGTTGCTATTTGTAGCAATATATACAGAGTATGTGAAGGCTGATAATGGTGGATTTAAAGTAGTTCATGCAAACATAGAAAAGTATAGTTTAGAGTAAATTCAATCTTTGAATTCTTGATCTGTACAAGAACACTATCCAACAGGTTCAGACATTAAAATGTGTCCCAGTTAGAACTGGAAAGATGGCTTTTTAGTTAAAAGACTGTACTATTATTCCATGGAGGCACAGTTTGATTCCCAGTACAGGTTAGTTAGCTTGCAACTACTGTTACTCACTCTTCAGTGTTTCAATGGCTCTGATCTCCTTGGCCATCTGTGCTCATGTGCACATACTCACTCTCACCTAAGCACACCTACAAATCACAATTAAAAATATAAATATTTAAAAAAATATCAATAGCCAAGTAAACTATTTTAAAATGTTTATTAGTCTATACTTCCTATTTTCATAAATTATATTATTTTTCCCAAACTAAAATGAAAACAATGTATTTAAACACTAATTTATAAATTAATTATCAAAAGCAATTGTCTTTTGCATCCTAAGCATATAATGTATCAGTTTAATGAAACCTTAGTTTGTTTGAATTTCTTGAAGTGATGTCACCCTTTGTCCACCTGGCAGATTCAGGCATTTTTAAAAGATGGATTAAACTAGACTTCAGCTGAAAAACCCTAAAAAAGATTAACACTCTAGTCCTGTGGAGAGGCAAACTTTAATTCAATCTCACCTGCTACAATGGGCAGTATAACTGCAAGCTAAAGCAGATAATTCTTATTTCAAGAATTTTAGTGTCTTTCAAGGTAAATTTGTAGACTCTAAGACAAATGTAGAGCACTTGAATTTGTGAGTTTAGAACAAATGGAAGTGAAAGTTCGATAATTAAAATGATTTTCAGTTATGTGTAAATGCAGAGTATGGGGTTTTAGCATTTTGAATGTCCCAAAGTGAGAATAGTAAATTTTTCAATTGGGTTGTCTTATGCACATTGTAGTTAATTTAAATTGCCTTGTATTTTAATTCTTACTTTCAGTTCTAAAATACTAAGCCCTAGAGGTTAAAGAGTTTTTCTATTATCTAGACTAAAATTCTGTGAGCTGAGAAAGCGAGTATGTACTTAAGTTATATGAGTATGGTAAATATGATTCTTGTAACTTGACTTTGGACAGCTAAGTTTCCCACTGCATGAAGAGAACATTTTGCCATCAGAAATGTACCTCTAGACAGCAACTAGATATTTCATCCTTTTGACTTGCAATAAAATCTGTGAACTCTGCTTTTTAGATGAGAGCTAAGCTCAGTGACTCATAATATGACTTATGAATGAGACTAGAAATAAAATTACATCACAGGCACTATTTGTTTCCTTAGAATTCTGTGTCATTTATAAACTTGCCTGTTGTAGCTTTTATTTTCAGAGCATACCAATCCTGATTTGATGTGCATATTTGAATGTTCTTTATCACTGGGTTTTCTTGCCATCTTCAGTAATTCTTCCTAATTATTACTTGCTTGTTTGTTTGTTTTGTAAAACTGTCTTTCCAACAAGATGCTTCTGTTTATTGCCAAATTATATTATTTATTTTAAATTACTATAGAAATACAGCTACCCATTTGGATATCTTAGAAAAAAACTCAATATTGCATGTTTACATTAACATAATTTCTATTATTAGAATACAGGCACAAAGATAGTACAGAGAGGAGCAATAAAACAATGTGGTTAATTGGAGAGTTTTCAAGAATGTCGGTATTTATTTTATTTGTGTTCTTTCTGGATAGAAAAATGAAACAATTTTGTTCAGTTTAATAATCTATTAAAGTAATCATCTTAAAAATAACACTCACAAATGTAAGTTCCATATAAACTGTTACCTTTAAGCTCAAATTTATACATTTGATGCCAATATATACTTATGGAAAATCAATTACATTTTTGGAATCAGTCAATAAAGCAATACCCATTATTGTAATCTGTCTACCAAGTTTAGGCAATATTTTCTTCCATTTTGAGAATTTTTTTTATTTAATATAATATCCCAATCAAGAAAACATACTATACCTTCTAATTGCATCCATTAATTGTCAAAGTGCAGAATTAATCATAACATTTCATCAGTTAATCATTACTGACTGTTTGTAATAATTACCATGTTATCCAATGGTTCAATGAAACATTACATGTCATAAATAATTTTGTAAAGGTATAAAAGTCATATGAATTATATTTTAATAGGATATATTTGAATTGTTCACACCCCTGATATCTCCATTTCTTATAAATTATTCATTAAGTTTGAAGAAATGTATTGAAGATCATCTCTCCAATGGAAAGAAAAGCACTTGAATTATTTGTTTCATAAAGCTATGGCACATTTTTTTTTCTCAATATTTCAACATTCTACACTAAAATGTGAAATGTCATTGCTGCTTTTGAAAATATGAAGGTTTTTAAATGCCACTAAAAATATAAATTGTTTCTTCTTAAAGCTTGAAAATGTGAAATTTTGATGTTAAAAACTCACATAAAGGACACTCAAATGTGCTTTAGCAATAGAGTCCAGTCAGATTTGCAGTACCTGCATTTTCTCTTTCTTGAGAAGTCACCTTCTGACCTTCCTTTTTTTTTTTTTTTCTTTTTTTTTAATTAGATATTTTCTTCATTTACATTTCAAATTTACATTTCAAATGCTATCCTGAAAGATCCCTCTACTCTCCCCCCACCCCCTGCTCCTCTAGCCACCCTCTCCCACTTCTTGGCCCTGGTGTTCCCCTGTTTTGGGGCATATAAAGTTTGCAATACCAAGGGGCCTCTCTTCTCAATGATGGCCGACTAGGGCATCTTCTGCTACATATGTTGCTAGAGACAGGAGCTCTGGGGGCTCTGGTTAGTTCATATTGTTGTTCTTCTTATAGGGTTGGAGACCCTTCAGCTCCTGAGGTACTTTCTCTAGCTTCTCCATTGGGGGCCCTAGGTTCCATTATATAGATGACTGTGAGCATCTACTTCTGTATTTGCTAGGCCCTGGCATAGCATCATATGAGACAGTTATATCAGGGTTCCTTCAGCAAACTCTTGCTGTCCTATGCAATAGTGTCTGGGTTTGGTGGCTGATAATGGGGTGGATCCCCAGGTTGGGTAGTCTCTGGATAGTCCATTCTTTCCTCTTAGGCCCAAACTTTGTCTTTGTAACTCCTTTCATGGGTATTTTGTTCCCTATTCTAAGGAGGAATAAAGTATCCACACGCTGGTCTTCCTTCTTCTTGATTTTCTTGTGTTTTGTAAATTTTATCTTGGGTATTCAAAGATTCTGTTCTAATATCTGCTTATCAGTGAGTGCATATCTAGTGACTTCTTTTGTGATTGGGTTACCTCACTAAGCATGATATCCTCCAGATATATCCATTTGCCCAAGAATTTCATAAATTCACTCTTTTTAATGGCAGAGTAGTACTCCATTGTGTAAATGTACCACATTTTCTGTATCCATTCCTGACCTTTCTCTTTGTCTGAAACATACTCGATCTTTACACAAATCCCCTGCAATTTCTTAGAAATGTGAGAACTGTTAGACCATTAGGATTAGACTGAGGCCTTTTCGCCTTCAAATTTTGCCAGTTAAATTTGACATTCCTCTGGGTCCTGGTTTCCCTAAGTGCCAGTTTGGAGCGAAGTCACCATTAATCTTTGTTGGGAATGGCCTCCCTTTCCTCACTCAACCATGCCACATCCCAAGTTATTTATAGGAATATCTGACAAAATGGCTAATAATTGTTATGACTGTTATTTTAATCAAATCATTAATTTATCAGTAAGATTGAACTTGTTCTGCTCCTGCCTCAGTGTCTTGAATGCTGGAATTACAGATACATATGACCTCACCTGGCCTGACCAACATTAGGTGTTTAAAATATTTTCTTTCTGTAATTTACCTAACCTTGATGAAAGAGAACTTTGAAGTAAATATCTATGTTGAATAACAATGAAGTCATTCATTATGAAGACAAAGAGAAAAGATCAGACTCCAGTGAAGTCAGTTTTCATTAGAATTTTCCAAAGATTCTGATCTATAGGATATTATTCAATGAGATTTTTTTTTTATAGTTTCAAGCAATATGAGCTCTGTTGTAATTGCTCCTGAACATTATCATAAAGATCATGAAAAAAAATGCCTAATGTGTTTTTTTCAGAGACAGGTACACAAAATTAATATTAATGTTGTTCATATAAAGTAAGTTTGTGTCCTTCTGTTGAACCTCAAGAGACAAATGTTTATTTAATTTCATTCTCCAAATGATCTTTGTTGAAAATCCACTGCATTCAATTTTGTTGACATTATGGAAGTAGCTGATCATGTGTTAATTAAAGCTCTAAATTTTCATTATTCCCTTGATATTTTGGTGATTCAAAAGCTTGAGCAAATTATTTAAACTCATTCATTATTTACTTTATCACCATTAAGAGGAGAAGATGGTATTATCTACCTTACAGCTTTCTTATGATGATTCAACAAAATAACGCTTGTCAGAAAACACTTGAATGATGGAAAGCCATAACTTGTTGAAATTGGATTAAGTTCAACTTACCATCTTGCATGATAAGTGCTGCCTTTTATAGTGAGGATAGGATTCCTTCTGCACTTAAGCTGCCATTGATCTATTTACTCTTCTAAAGCTTTTTAGACTCCTTTCTAGTTTCTTTTACCTTACTAATGGACATCCCATTTTAGAAGAAACATTTTAGATACAAGGTCCTGTTCTTAATCACAGTTCTTATCATCTTATCATTCTGACTAAAGCCTTAAACAGTTCTAGACTGATGTAGTGGCCCACAGTTCTAATTTCAGGAGAGGCTTCATGAAGATTGCTGCAAGTCAGAGACCAGTATGGGTTATACAGTCTCTTCTAGGACAGGTAAGTTACAAAATAAGAGTCTGTCTCAAAACCACAAAGCAGCAGTAACAATAAAACAATAAAACTTATATTTTCTTTATTACCCAAACTAAATATATATTCTTGGGAGAACAAGACCCAAATTAAACTCTAAGCAAATGTAATGCAAAACAAGCCAATGATAACTGAGAGTATTAAGGGAATCAAATTGAAGACAGCACATTAAGGTTTGAATTATACCATTTGTACTCATTTTTATAACTCATATTTCCTTTATTTAGAAAGCAACCTTCTGAAAACTGAAATTTATCAGCTGTGTATGATATAGTATAAAGTCTCAGACCACTCATGTCATTTAGACCTTCTACTTTTCTTATGTCATTTGGTTATTTTTATGTAAATGGGCTCCATGTGCTTTTATAGATGACTGCTCTAGTTGCCATTCTACATTGATGGAAATATAAAACAATATAATATTTAAAGACACAAATAAGGAATGATTATGGAATTATTATTTTAATATATTCTATGATTTGTATAGCTCTTATAGCAGAGCAATTTGGTTTTACATTTATTTACTTCCATATGTGTATGTGAACCTGTGTGTGCCTCCACACATACACATGTGTGTGGAGATACATTCACCAAGTATGACACAGAAATTAAGATCAATTCATAGTGCTAAGAGGCATGTATCCTTACTTGCAGAGGAGTATGTACGATCAGCAATTTTAGCTTTGAATTTTCAAATGTCTCTTTTTGTATATTTTCCCTTTCTTCCTAATTTTCAGTATATCTTTGTACTAACTTCCAAAAAGAGACCGTTAACTTGTAAGGAAAATTAGACATTTTTTTTTGATTTTGTATCTCAAAATATGTCAGGCTCTTCATAAAAAGATTATTTAGGTAATTTCCACTGGATTTTATGTCTTCTCACCAATGATCATCTTTCCCTCCAGTTACTCTGTATATGAGCTCCAGACCCATTGGTGTTTGAATTGCACACACTGCACCACTTCAGAGACTAAACATTTTCTGTGTCCTAACCTGGATGCCTTTTGTATATTCTGCAGCTTTCCTGCTGTATATGAAGTATCGGCACAGCAACATTTTACCATCTTAGTAGTTAGGAAAAATGGGTGCCACTTTAGACTTCTATAGCAGGATAAGAAGTGATGTATTCTCCAGGAGAATGACAATTTAAATCAGGGGAAGAGATGAGGCTTTCTTTGTGTGATATGTGTCTGGATGGACAAAAGAGCAGAAGAGTATGCATAGTTCATAAAGCCAAGTACAAAACAAGAACCTAGTGAGAGTAGATTCAAGCGTGTCTAGAAGAAGTAACAAAAAATATTATATATTTTAAACACTTTCAATAATTTCAATGTTCATCAGCTATATGTGCTGAAATAAAATTAATATGTGAATTATTCAGTGAAGACTAATTAAAGTGACTAATTGGAGAATAGTCACTAAATCTAATACATACAAGTCATTGATTATCTCAGAGAGAATAAGTTTGATCAATGTTTTGGAATGGAGTTTGAGAACACATGCTATAACAAGAGAGTTGAAAAGAAAAAACTTCTTAACAAAAATAAATCTTACTGTATAAAATAAAGAGACTAACCAAGACAAATCATTTCAACAAGAAATATATTTTCATGCATGAGTTATTAAGAAGGAAAAGGCATTTTTCAAAATGTAAAGACCATAAGAATTTCTACTCACAAAACATTTTATTATGGCAGATAATTATCCATTGCTGTTATAAAGCATTGGTTTAAAAGAGCACCATTCTTCTAGAATACAATTCAGAATGACAGTTACAAAAAATCAGAAGGTTGAATTTTACTTGAGACTTTTCCCAATGAAAATTCTGATGGCAAAATGTTCTCTTCATGCAGTGGGAAATTTAGCTGTCCAAAGTCAAGTTACAAGAATCATATTTACCATACTCATATAACTTAAGTACATACTCGCTTTCTCAGCTCACAGAATTTTAGTCTAGATAATAGAAAAACTCCTTAACCTCTAGGGCTTAGTATTTTAGAACTGAAAGTAAGAATTAAAATACAAGGCAATTTAAATCGGCATAGCTCCAATACAAAGATAAACAAGTTATCTGGCAGGAAATTTGGAATTTTAGACTACCTTTTATTGTTCCAGGAAGCACTCTGGTATTTTCTATGCAGCATACCCTTTAATTTTTCATATTCACAAAAGAAATAACTATTATTTAGATACTCTAGAGAAAGATGGGAAGCAGTGAAAAAACTTGATCATAATATAAAACTCCAAAATACAAAAGTACACTTGATACTAAATAGGTATTTAGAAGCTGCTTATGAGAAAATGTGTTGACTCCTCACATGGACTCCTGAGGGGCAGGGGGGAACCCTGAAATCCAGCAAGGAAAATTTGCATCCTGAACGTTAACACATTACCAACACCTTATTTTACCATTTAAAAACAGATGATCACATTCCACAGATATGACAATGATGTGTTCATTTTGAGGATAACAGGGATATTAATTCTGCTTAGGCATGCCAAGATTGACTGACACACAAATCATTTTTTTCCTATGTTCTTTGTTAGTACAGTGAATACAAATATGCTATTTCTGCTTTTCAAATCTCTTTGTTTCTTTAATTTGTATACTAGAAACTTGTGCCTGCGCCTTGTCTGTTAGAGTTGTACAAGCCCATTGTTTTGATTTACATATCGCCATCAATATTCTGACAATTTTATTTTTAACAAATTGTTTAATGTCCATATCTATTATTGTTAGTTAATAAAAATTATGGCTAAGAAATAATTATATTGTCTGGATAGAATTTGGTACATATCTATACCTTTCTTTCTAGTGTACTTTATATGTTTATCTATTTTTTAATCAAATTAATGTATTACACATAATTCAGTAAGAGTCTGTAGTAGGCATGAGATTTTAGGATGGCAAAACTTCAGTGGGTTAAAAAGTCAAGCACACATTATTTATATTAGAAACTATTGCCACAGCAACAATGCCATTTCCTTTTGTAACTTTAATTTTATGAAGTGGGCTAAGGAATTAAAGATATAAGATAAGGACATTTCATTTTATCCTGTAGAAACATGCATGAACATTAAGCTGTGGTTATAACACACAGTTTCATCACCATATTATATTTCCCAATTAAGGCATACAAGGAGACATTTACAATCTTCAGACTAACCTGGGTTCTTCTTTATCTTCAAGTCCTATAATGTATATATCAATATACAATTTCAGAACTTTCTTGCATTACTAGACACTGTACATGCCAATACATTTAAAGTTTTGCTGATTAAAAATAAAATTCTAGGCTTTTCATTATTTATTGGCTTTACATGAGAGTCAAATTTATTGGCTTCCTGTTGAAATGAATACTGTTAGAGAGGAAAATTTTACTGCAATGATTTTGTTTGAGCCATTTACCTTTCAGGAAGGCACAAATCAACATTGTTTGGGTATAATGGTTATTGATTTGGAAATAATTCTAACAAGTATACTTCTTTAAGGTCAAAGAAAGGTTTTGCCAACTTAGCTGTTGTACAACATTATACATTGCCTCAGCCTCTTTTCTACAGAATCCATTTAACTTAACTCATTTTATAGTTCGTGTTCCTGGGACAGAAGTGAAATTAAAATCCTTTTAATATTATTCACTATTTCTTGTTAAATAGGCTGATATGTCTTAGAGTAAAAAGGAGTACCATTCATTGCTAATCAACAATTCAGGCATTTAGGAAACAAACTGGCACATCCTTAGTACCAGTGCACTTAATCCTATTGTCTATAATGCGGACATAAACTGATCATTAGAGTAAGGAAGGATAGCCTGGTACTTTGATTATGGGAACATACATAAGTTTATTTGATATACTACCTTTGTTGGCTTCTTAAACTATTTTCAATCACCAGCTTCTCATTTTATTATTTTTTCCATTTGCAGTTATTTGACATTTCAGTTTTGCTTGTGTCTGTCTTCAATATGATTCTCATTTATTGTTGTAGTTCCTTGTTCCCTTGAAGTTTTCTCTCAGATCATCCATCTTATCCTTAATAGAAATTCCCTATTGCCTCTCTGGGTTTCTTGCCTGCATACCATTTTAAAAATACGAAGCCACCATGCATACTTCTTTCAAACATGTGGTACAGTACTTATATTTTTTTTTCTAATTGTATATATATGTATACACACATATATATATATGTATATATATATATATATATATATATATATATATATATATATATATATATATATATATGTGTGTGTGTGTGTGTGTGTGTGGATAGATAGATAGATAGATAGATAGATAGATAGATAGATAGATAGATAGATAGATAGATAGATATTCATTCCTGGAAGATGATTTTTTATTTTTAATAACTTTAAAATATTTATTATTATATTTACATACACTATAGCTGTTCTCAGATACACAGAAGAGGGTGTCAAATCTCATTACAAATGGTTGTGAGCCACCATATGGTTGCTGGAATTTGAACTCAGGACCTTCAGAAGGACAGTCAGTGCTCTTAACCGCTGAGCCATCTCTCCAGCCCCATAGCTTTTATTATTTTGTTTTTTTCTTTTTTATTAGATTTTTCTTCATTTACATTTCAAATGCTATCCCCAAAGCCCTCTATCCCCTCCCCCCACACTGCTCCCCAACCCACCCACTCCTGCTTCTTGGCCCTGGCATTACCCTGTATGGGGCATATGATCTTCGCAAGACCAAGTGCCTCTCTTTCCAATGATGGCCGACTAAGTCATCCTCTGTTACATATGCAACTAGAGACACAGCTCTTGGGGGTACTGGTTTGTTCATATTGTTGCTCCTCTTATAGGGTTGCAGACCCCTTTAGCTCCTTGGGTACTTTCTCTAAATAACAAATGCCTAACACAGATTTTATTTTTGTAAGTAATTATAGAACTTCTCTATAATAGATTTCAAATATTCTAAATTCTTTGAAATCAAAATGATTCAATGCTTATAACCAGTAAATCTGATTGCCCTTAGATCTCCAAATTCTTCTATGGACATCAGAATCTTACATTACAGTTTATCAGGCATTTCCTGATGGCACAGAGCTGAGGTGATATAGTAAGTCATTGTAGAGATAAGAAGCATATGTATGACTATAGATATATAATAATAATGTATGATATAGTTCACAGAGTTAGAATTAAATAGGGTAAATGTTTTCACTATAAAATTATAAAGAAAACCAGTTAAGGTGATAGATGTATCTTGCTTTTTGTTGTTGTTGTTGTTGTTTTTGGTTTTTTTTTTTTTTTTTGGAGACAGGATTTCTCTGTGTAGCCCTGGCTGTTCTGGAACTCACTCTGTAGACCAAGACTGGCCTCGCACTCAGAAATTTACCTGCCTCTGCCTCCCAAGTGCTGTGATTAAAGGCGTGCACCACCATGCCTGGCATATTTGGCCTTAATTAAACATTGCATAATGCATAAGCTATCAAAAGCTCAAATGGTACCTAATAGATATACATGCTTTTGTTATTAGGTAAACTTGCTTTCACTTTAAAGAATCAATCTATATACTCTACATACATTTAGTTATAAAATACTAACAATGTTCTCCACTTTCCATGGCTCTATTGTCCTTAATAAAATTAGTCTGTTCCTATTTTTAAATGACCCTTGTTAGCATCAAGTTTTTTTTTGAAGTTTAGTGTTTCTGAGTGGATATAGAAAATGGGAATGAAAATCATAATAATATTGTTTGAATAATTTTGATTCAATTCAATATAGAAATTGAAGTGTAGAATGTGAGAATACACTAGAATTTAAATATAATAATAATGAGAATGTTTTCTTTTTTAGTTTGAAAATCACCAGTATTTGTAATGATATAATATGTTGGTAAAATTCTATAGCATGTGTAAGCTTTTTAATTATTCCTAATACTTTTATAAATAATAATCTCCATGACTGTTGTATTTTTAAACAATTTAAAGATATAGAACCAAGTTTTTCTGTTTTTTGATATTCATAGATAATTAGAGTGTTATGATCTTTTGAGTTCTAGATTCAAAATATGTGACATCTCTGCATTGAAAATGGCTAATCAATTATGTTTCGAAGACCAGTACTGTGTGAATGGCTATAGGCATAACATTTAACATTCTAAGGATGATATCATTTAACTCTTGAATTGCACCCTAAATATAATGATGACTCTCACTCTTCTAATTGGAAAACTTATGTGTAAAATATTTAATAATTCTTTCCAAGCCATATGTTATTTAGTAACAGAGTTGGAACACAGATCTTGTCCTTTCTTGAAATGTTAGAGTTTCAGGAAAATACAGACAAGAGACAAAAACTTTTTCCTTGAAAAGAGAACAGATTGGCCAACTTATTGAAAAGCCTTTTAAATTCAATGCGCAACATTTTAATAGCTCCAAAAGAAATAAATGTGGTTAGCATTCCTAATAAAATATACAGGAAAACCAGTCACAGGGAATCTAAGATTATGAATAATATATTCATTACTTCATATTCATGCCCACTTTTTCTCTCTGGAAATCCATCTGTGGTACATTTTAAAAATGAAAGTGGAGTTCAGTGAATCTGAAGGATTTGTTCAGAAAAAGAGACCAATGTATATTAGTGTCTGGACTAAAGACCTGTATACCATGTTGTCAAGATCATGTCTAGGAAAAGCTTTCACACCATTGCAGATTTAAAATCAGAGTGATAGCTTTTGTTTTTAAATCTGGATTAATGGGACACAGTTCTCACATTTATTCTGTAAGACCTCAGGACTTTGGCTGCATTTGAAGCTTCCAGATAAAGTAACTTTTGTTCTATCAATGGAACTAATTTAATTCTCTGTTTGGGTGAAGATTTTGTTTAATTATAACTATGTTGAATTTAGAATTATCCTAGGATTTTATGCAAATTGCTGATATCTAATATTTGCAAAAGTTTTAGAAACAATTTGAAAATTTTATTAAAGTTTTTATCTTTTAAAAGAGCCATTTTCCATGAATACACTCTGACATTTATCTGCTAATAAAATTCCATATTTTATTACATTTAACCAAATTTGACATATCTGTTATATGGCAATATTGTATTACAGTGGTCATAACACTGAATTTTATCTATTTCTCTGAGTAAATGTTTTAACATTTAATATGCCATCATAAACAGTCACCACTGATAAAAATGTATAAAATCTTCCAGGACATACTTTCTTTATTTTTTTTTTTATTATTTTGGTTTTGGTTTTTGTTTTTGTTGTTGTTGTTGTTGTTGTTGTTGTTGTTGTTGTTTTGGTTTTTCAAGACAGGGTTTCTCTGTGTAGCCCTGGCTGTCCTGGAACTCACTTTGTAGACCAGGCTGGCCTCGAACTCAGAAATCCGCCTGCCTCTGCCTCTCGAGTGCATACACTTTGTTTTAAGCAGGTAACATTAATTAATTCTACAACCAGAATGCTCTGATTATTTATTTCACTAAAACTTTCAAATATTTATTTGATTAATATAATATTCCAAAAAAATTGAAGTGTGGGGATGTATCCACAATATAAATTGTCTACAAAATTGATATACACACAAATACAAACATACAATTTCACACATCCATTGTCCACATATTCAGTGGTTATTACATTGCAGTAGAACCTACTAAACTTAGGACGAACACTGTAGTAAACAATGACTCTCTAAATGCAGTACCTTGTATTCTTGGCTTTCATAGAAGCTATTATCAGATGATGCAATTAAAGACATCCCACGCATACATAACAATATATTTCTAAGTAAAATTGGAGAAAACAACACATGGTTTAATTTTTAGTATTATATTTAAAGTCTCATACATTAAACAGATTCTCATAGAAGATCTGCACCATTTGACCAGAACCCTATTTCTTTCCTTCCTTATTTCCTTTCATTGCCTTCCATGATAACTCAAATGCTTGAAATAATAATATTAAAAATGTATCAGGCAAATGCATGTTAAAGTAATTTATAGTGGAACACATTATTTTACAGTAATTGTGCATGAATACAATGTTAAAACTTTTAAAAGAAAATTCACTCAAATACCTTTCAGAAATTTAGGTGGATAAGATACATATTGTCATATCATTTCAATTGTATGCACCACAAAAATGAGACATTTATAACGAGAATGAGAGCAGAAGGTGGGGAACCTGTGAAAGAATTCATATTGGGTTACAACGGGAGTACTTTTCTTTTCAGTTGTAATTAATATTGGGTCAGAGCTTTGTACCTTTGCCAGCAGAATCGTTAGCACCTGGACACTAAGCATCCCTCTCTGCATACTGAGAGAGAGTTCTGCAATGATTACATTTGCCAAGGTTATAGTGCAGAGAAATCACAGCTCTACTCTCAAGAGGTTTCACAGAACAAGTTCATTCTGACCTCCTTCTGATATCCAAAATAGAAACTTTAGATTGTGCAAAGTTTGAAATCCCACTGCAAGCCCCACTTTGCTAACAGCCTTGTTCAGCCACAGTGACATAAAATCTTAGCTTTTTTTTTTTTTTTTTTTTTTTTTTTTGGCTGTACACACTTAGGAGGTAGCTCTCACTATAGTTGTGGAAGCTTCTCCTTTCTTGAATGGCAAAATAGATGATGTTTCAAAGGCGCTTAATAGAATTACTGCATTGGAGTTTTTATTTTTTCTAAACAGAAGAAAAACAAAACAAACAAACAAACAAACAAAAAACTGTGTAAATTGTTAGTTATTTGGAAAATTTGTACATTAAAAAGTAACACTACCTAGCCCTGGCATTCCCCTACACTGGGGGCATAGAGCCTTCACAAGGCCAAAGGACTCTACTCCCATTGATGACCGACTAGGTCATCCTCTGTTACGTATGCAGCTGGAACCATGAGTCCCACCATGTGTACTCTTTGGTTGGTGGTTAGGTCCCTGGTTAGTTCATATTGTTTTTCCTCCAATGGTTCTGCAAACCCATTCAGTTCCTTGGGTCCTTTCTCTAGCTCCTTCATTGCGGACCCTGTGCTAAGCCCAATAGTATGCTATGAGCATCCACATTTGTATTTGTCAGGCACTGGTGGATCCTCTCTGGAGACAGCTATAACAGACTTCTGACAGGAATGCCAGGGCCAGGAAGCAGGTGTGGGTGGGTTGGTGAGCATGGGGAGGGAAAGGGGATAGGAAGTTTTAGGAGGGGAAACCAAGAAAGGGGACAACATTTGAAATGTAAATAAAGTGAATATCTATTTTTTTAAAGCAAGTAACACTACAATGTGAGTTTTGACACTTTTGTGAATTGTGGTTTTATTGAAAGAGAACACATGGATCATTTTGGCTAATCCTATATTATAAATAAACAATTTTAAAGACTTGATTTTAGTCTGCTCCTATTATGGAGATAAGAAATCTGACTGCACTGCCTTCCCTTGCTAATTTGATTCTTTATTTTGCCCATGTGCAATCGAAATTTGCATCCTTCCAAGCTTGGATGCTCTCTAATTTTTAGAGACAATCCAAATGCACATTGTAAAATGTAACAGGGAGTTCTTGGTGAAGGTGATTTTCAGGGACAACTGGATATATATAATTGTGGGCAAGTGATTGACAGAAAATGTCATGTTAGTAGACTGGATAATTCTTAGAATACTCAATGTGTCCATTGTTGCTTTAAGACACTAACACATGTTCTTCCTTGAAAAGCCTTCGTTGGGAAGACATGGCCACCTGGGGGACCATCTGCTTGCTTACTGAATCTTATTTAAGATTCACAGATAGATTCATTTTTATAATGAATCTACTTTGGCCTTGAAATTTGGTTTGCTTGAAAACATATACCAACACAGCTGATATTTGTATAACCTCTCAAGAGAAACAAATTATTTTAAAAGACAGATTGTTACTGTCAGTGGTGTGGAACATAGATAGTGTTTCATGCTGTTGCCCTAGGTGTCCTCAAGAGCCCCCTCACTCTATTATGAAACTCAACTTAGGCAAAATCAGGATTCATTGCTTGGCCACAGAGTGGAAATACATGGCTACTATAGAAAGAACAGTTAAAATATTTTAATAATGTTCTTAAACACAAGGTTCATGAAAAAGTAAAGCGTCAACAAAGAAAAGATACTCAAGTATCTATATCCAAGGATAGCTATAATTAATTGTCCTGTAATTATTAATACACACTATTGCTATAGCTCTTAGATTATATATCAAAAAGGTACTGATACATATTTGTGTTGATTTTTTCACCTCTTTTTGTTAATTGAGGTTATAACATATAGTGTGGTTCTAGGGATGAATTAGATACCACTATAGTCTGATAACATATAACAAATAAATGTTGTAGAAGGTGGTGAATAAATATCCTTTCACACTGAAGGGGATTTTGTGTTTATTGGATATTTTACTTATTTGCATTTCAAATGTTATGCTCTTTTCCATTCTCATGTCTCAGTATGTTCCTGCCTTTTCTAAACCACCTCAATTTTAAGTGACATAGACTTAGTAAGCTGAAATGATATATTTTTCTGAAAGGTGTCATTTTGTGATCATTCTCTTATCAGTTTATTGAGTGTTTATTGCATCTGTGCACATTTGTGTGTGTGCATATATGTGGTTGTACATTTGCATGTGTGGGTGCATGTGTGTGTGTATATATTTAAATGTATTTATGAGTATGGCCAGTAAAAAAAAAGACATGATACTAACAAAATGTGTGAAAACTGTACAGAAAAAATACAGTTTTCTATCTTTGTACATTTGATATCAGAAATTTGTATAAGCACTTCTAGCTTTTTTACTCTAATTACATGTGTATTTGAATAAAAATAGAGGACAGCCTAGTCAGACATTAAGGGGATAAGGGGCCATTTGTCCTATGAATGCTCTATACCCCAGTGTAAGGAATGTCAGGGTCAGGAAGCAGGAGTGGGTGGATTGGTGAGCATGAGGAGAGAGTGGAGATAAGGGGAGGGTGTTTTTATGTGGGGAAACCAGAAAAAGGGATAACATTTGAAATGTAAATAAAGAAAATATCCCATAAACAAAAGGAGAAAAAAGAAGTAATCCATGTTTTAAGTACAAAAAATATAGTTTAAAACATATTAAGTAGGTTTCTATTAATAAACATTAAATGCATGATAATTCCACCATATTTCTTTTCATTTTCATAGTTTTTCTTTCTTAGGCTAACAATGGATCACATCAACCTGACCACCATACCAAGGTACTCTGAAAGCCCTGAAGCACATTGGAGTTCATTTTGTTTATTCTAGATTTTATTGTCACGACTGTTTTAGCTTGTTATTACGATTACTGGACTTATATGTTCACTTTTATCTTAGGCATTTCTAGACATGATAATATGTCAGTGTACATAATTGGGTCATCTGTATGAAGATCATGGAGTAACACTCTGTAATGATCTGCAAGCCTCCAGTTAAATGCTTCATTTTTAGTTTCCTTGGTCATATTATCTTCTTCAGTGTAATATAATAATAACTAAGATATCTAGGTTCATTATTATAGAGAAACTTTAATCCAGCAGTATGACTGCTCTGTCATGGGATCACATTCAAAGACTTTCTAGGTCTATTAATCTGGATGGAATACAGACACACCACACCTTTAATCCCCCTAATGCAAGAATACAGAAATGTCCTACATACACACCTTTAATCTCGAACTCTCAAAGTAAGGCTAGTTTGTAGATGGAAGCACCCATATTTGAAAGTGACATCTAATTGAGGAGCAGACAAAATGATGAATCAGAAAAAGATTGGCCAAAGTGAGTCAAAGATCGGATACATCCAGCTCTCACGAGAAGAGTCAGGAATGAGAGGCTAAAAAAGAACAGCACACAGGCAATTACTCAGATCAGTGCAATTCATGTAAATGCAGTCGCATAGGATTATTTTGTGAAGTTCATGCTGTGCAAGTCAGCAGAGGCAGTGGAAGCCAGAAACTAAGTAGGAGCTAAAAGATTAGAACAAATTTCCAGAGTTAGTTTAAGGCCAAGCAGCCAGACTGAACCAATCTGGTTGGAGAGGAATTTGAAGCCGAACAGCTGAGTGGAACCAGCCAGCCAGAGTTCAGAAAGAACTAAAAAGGGTGAGTTTAGTCAGCAGTAAGCCTCTGAGATGATAATTATATATGGATAATAAAAGTTACTTTTACACATTAGTATCTGGAACATTCTTATAGAATCACAATACCATAGTTAAGGTAATACGTACTTATTTTCAATAAAAGGAAAATAATATTCACTAAGGAAAGACAGTTGTGAAAGATATGGAGAAATCTGGGAAATGTAGAAAAAGTGAAAGAGTTAGACTGAACCATATATTTACCTTGACATTGGGTATGTTTTATTTTTATAGACATTTATAAAATAAGAGTAAATTTGTTTACAGATATATCTTTGTGATAAATAGGAATAACAGAAGAATAATTTACATTTGAGACATATCATTATCAACACAAGTCTTTTTCTGGCATTATTCTTCCAGCTTATATTATATATAGCTAACAATGCACATATACCCACTTACATTACAACCGAGCAACGAGTGTGGGAGCAGGACTGGGAGTACTTTAAATATTCAGTATTAGTAACATGACATTAGGATCAAGCATTCTGCAGAGGGAATTTCAATCCCAGAAGTCATTGGGCAGTGACACTGGAATCAGACTGTTGATGACACAATTTCTAAGTGGGCTTGTGTAAGTGAAACAGCAGAAAGGAGATAAAGGACTTTCTAGGTAGGAAAGACAGAGAAATTATGACCTTGGCAATAGGAGATATCAGTAGAGTTAAAAACACTAGGAAGCCATGGCTATCATGCCAAAAGCTATCTACAGGTTCAATGCAATCTCCATGGCTATCATGCCAAAAGCTATCTACAGGTTCAATGCAATCTCCATCAAAATTCAAACTCAATTCTTCAAGGATCTAGAAAAGACAATCAGCAAGTTCATCTGGAATAACAAAAAACCTAGACTAGTGAAAACTCTTCTCAACAATAAAAGAACCTCTGGTGGAATCACCATGCCTGACCTCAAGCTGTACTACAGAGCAATCGTAACAAAAACTGCATGGTACTGGTACAGCAACAGACAGGTAGATCAATGGNGTGGGGCACAGAGTTAAACAAAGAATTCTCAACTGAGGAATACCGAATGGCTGAGAAGCACTTGAAAAAATGTTCAACATCCTTAATCATCAGGGAAATGCAGATCAAAACAACCCTGAGATTCCACCTCACACCAGTAAGAATGGCTAAGATCAAAAATTCAGGTGACAACAGATGCTGGCGTGGGTGTGGAGAAAGGAGAACACTCCTGATTGTTGGTGGGAATGCAAGCTGGTTCCACCACTCTGGAAATCAGTCTGGAGGTTCCTCAGAAAATTGGACATAGTACTACCTGAAGATCCTGCAATACCTCTACTGGGCATATATCCAGAAGATATTCCATCTGGTAACAAGGACACATGTTCCACTATGTTCATAGCAGCCTTATTCATAATAGTCAGAAACTGGAAAGGACCCAGATGTCCCTCAACAGAGGAATGGATACAAAAAAATTGGTATATTTACACAATGGAGTACTACTCAGCTATTAAAAACAATAAATATATGAAATTCCTAGGCAAGTGGATGAATCTGGAGGCCATCATCCTGAGTGAAGTAACCCAATCACAAAAGAACTCACATAACATGTACTCACTGATATGTGGGTATTAGCCCATAAACCTAGACTACCCAAGATACAATTTACTAAACATATGATACTCAAGAAGAAGGAAGATCAAAATGTGGACACGTCACCCCTTCCTAGAATTAAGAACAAAGCACACATTGAAAGAGTTAAAGAGATCATGTGTGAAGCTGATTCCAAAGGATGGACCCAATGACTGCCGCTGCCAGGGATCCATCCCACAATCAGCCACCAAACATAGACACTATAGCATATGCCAGCAAGATAGTGCTGAAAGGGCCCGGATATAGATGTCTCGGGGGAAAATATACCAATGCCTGGCAAACATGGAGGTGGAAGCTCACAGTCAGCTTTTAGATGCAACACAGGGTTCCCAAGGAAGAAGGAGCTAGAGAAAGTACCCAAGGAGCTGAAGGGGTCTTCAACCCTCTAGGTGGAAGAATAACCATGAACTAACTAGTACCCCCTGAGCTCATGTCTCTAGCTGCATATATAGAAGAATATGGCCTAGTTGGCCATCAGTGGGAAGAAAAGCCCCTTGGCCATGCAGACTTTATATGCCCCAATACAGGGGAACACTGGGGCCAAGAAGTGGGAGCGGATGGGTAGGGGAACAGGGCCGGGAGGGGGGGAGGGTATAGGCAACTCTCTGGATAACACTTGAAATGTAAATGAAGAAAATATCTAATAAAAGTTGAAAAAAAACACTAGGAAGCCAATTGCAATCAGTAATGTGTTATGTTGGTGTGCTAGGTACACAAAAGCAGGACACTGTTTTTGCATTTACGTATCATGAAAATATTTATTCATTTGTTGTTCCAAATTGTCTGCACTTGCACACTACTTAAGTTAAAAGGGAAATTCTTCTGTGTGTTTTTACTTACTTGGTTGTTTTTCTGTGTGTCAGAAACAACTTTATTTCAATGTTCTTTTCTAAAAAAGAAGCATTAAATTGTCTGTGTTATAAGTACTAGCATGCATCTCTCAACACTTCTTTCTCCTTTTTTTCATCTTTATATCAAGTATATTCTTTTATTTTTACCAAAAAAGATATACTATCATATCTTTTACAAAAAATAACTCCTCCATTTGCAACAAGCATACATTACAATTTTATTATCTCATCCTTTTTATTTTACTTAAATCCACCTGTATTTTTTTTTCTTCTGAACAAGAGAGGGTTTCATTTTGCACCCCAAGTAAGACAGAAACATTCTTGTAGATGAGAGTGGACAGAGGGTCTCATTTTATACTCTAAACAAGACAGGAACTTTACTTGTCGATGAGACTGGATGTACAATTGTGGCACTTCGTAGGTTTCACCTTTCAAAGTGCTGAGATTACAGGTTCTAAACTACAACAGCTGTTTACTATTTATTTTTAGTTATCTTTAGAAATGGAGGGTTAAATGTTAAGGATTTGCAATATGTTATAGGAAGATGTGTGCACACACACACACACAAACACACATGCATTTATATAATAAAATATATACATTTCATCAAATAGTTTGGTCAGAGCTATATTAACCATAGAAAATATGATCATGATGGGTTGCTTTAATATATAAATACATTTGTCTTGTGGGGTAGAATTGTTAAAACTGTCAGTTAAACATATTCCTTTAACCAGCTCAAGGTGAACTTTTACAAATTGCTTAACATAGACTGAGTAGTCCATATGCACTCAATTATATTTCTTTAATAGAATCTTCTGTTGCTTAGAATTAATCCCAGTGATATAATTTTGCATTATTGCCTACTTTTAATGTAAGTAAAATTTTAATTGTGGAGTAGTTGTGGTAAATAGCTACATAAAGTTTCTGGAAAGGGAATTTTTATTTTAATGGATCTTGATTTATAATGTCCATTAGTTCTCAGCCTGCCAAAAATATAAATATACTCGAATATTTAAGTAAGTATAGAATAGACAATTCAATTTGATTCTTTTCTTCTTTTACTTCTGTTTTATAGTGACTTTTTAAGAAGTCAATGTAAGTAATATGCCTTTGCGAATTATATATAGCTCGTATTATTTTTTTCCTAAAAAATCGTTTTCAGAGGATAACTCATTTGAAAAAAACACAAAACACCTCTTCAGCATGTTTCTTTCAGCAGTTGATCTCGGGTTGTAAGCACACCTGCACTTCTGCCTCTTTCTGGCCACTTTTAGAGTTATTCTGACATTTTGGGCTTCATTATGGCAATGTGTAGCTAGGAGAATTTCTCTCAATTTCAAGGCATAGTGTATCATCACCATCACCATCACTATCACCATCACCATCACCATCACCATCACCATCACCATCATCATCACTTTGCAAGACCCTGCTCCCCTTGGTCTTTCACCTTTACAACTTTAAATGTTACTATTGGGGCTGCAGGCACGACAGACAATGAGCAGGTAAAAAGGCAGTATAGAAAAATCCCCAGCCTCTTATGTGAGTCAATAGGCTTCTGAATGCAATGCTGTAGTTCACAAAGAAGGGTGGGAAATTATCAAGGAAATGATGTAATAGCAACTGCAACTGAAAACAAAACTTGTTTCTCTTTGAATTTAAAACTGCTCCTAGACAGATTTTTTTTTTCTATTTAATCAAATCGCAGAGTATTTTTTGTGCTTTGAAAAGTTGGTGTATACTTGATATCTAATAACCCTTAAATCACCTCTAAAGCAGCTTTATTTGTTTAATTAGCAATTTCATTTTAATGAAGTTTTACTGTACTTTACAAAGTTGTTCTCCGCTTGAATTTAGAAGATTTCATACACTTAACTGTCAGTTTCCTAGCAACAAAAAGAAGGCAAGGCAGCATATAACTAATTTTAGTTTCTGAAATAAGCATGTTCAGTAAATCCTGATCTTAATCCCTTATATAACTTTCTCTGCTTAAGACACAAGGAAGAATATAGAAAAATTCTCTTTCCAAATGGCCTTGACCATTGCATCTTTTCATACTCTGTAAGGTGTCTCATGTTCAGTGTAAGTCATCATCCTCCTGAAGAACAGTCTTCAATCCAAAACTTTACAAATTTGCAAATGATCATTACAACACTGTAATTCCTATTAAATAAAATAATTGATGTGTGATTTGTATGGTGTATGGTGTATTATGGGTTTTTTGGTTTTTTTTTCTTTTGAATTCATTTCTTTTTTATTTCTTTATTTTATATTTTTTTCATTTCATGAAAATATATGTTTTTTTCACACAATATTTCCCAAAAAATGTTTTACATCCTTCTACTCCGCCAACTTTCTTCTTTGCCTCCCAACCAGACCTATCACATTTTTGTCTCTCAGTAGAAAGCAAACAGGTTCTATATGAAAATAAGTAAATAAAATGACAAAATAAAATAAAAGAAGATAAAATAAAATGAACACATCAGAATAGAACAAAACAAGCAGAAGGAAAATATCTCAAGAGAAGGTATAAGCAAATTAGCTCAAGTATAAGCAACATAGACCCACTCATTGGCACAGCCAGAACACCCAGAAAACACCAAACCGGAAGCCATAATATTTATGCAAATCAGTAGAGTAAAAGAAGAGAAGAAAATATATAAATAAAATAAAAAATAATGAGGATTTTTTTTTTTGAAGGAAAATCCATGACAAGACAATACTGACAAGTAACCTACCTGCAAAGGATGCCTTTGGGATACTTTTCCATTGGTCATCTCCTTCTGGCCTTGCTGTCTGGCCTTAAGACTGGTTTGTCACCACAATTGTACCAGTCTAATCTTTTAGTCAGAACAAAATTTTTTCGGAAAACATCTGTGCCTGTGTTGAGGTTTACATTTATTCTTTGGTAGCCTGCAGAGTAACTTTCTGTCCCAAGGAAACGGGCATATAAGGGTGAAAGCTCTCTCTGGACAACAGCTATACTTCTCTATGATTAATGAGAAGTATAGGTGTTGTCTTCAGATATGCATCCTTGAACCTAATATATTGAGAACAACCTATAATCTTGACAACATCGTGGGTTCTTTCAGTGTTCTCATGGGACCATTTTTGGTCAACAAGTCAACTACCTGTAACACAGTCTCAGTACTTGAAGTTTCATTTGGTGAAAAGGGATGGCCACTTGATGCTGTAACCTCTATTATTTGGACATTTCTTTTAGATCTCCATGTGTGTTTATATTTTAAGAAGGTTCTGCTGTATTAGCATACTAGCACTCAAAATGGTCCTAATTTTAGTGATCATCTCCTCATATTCCCTCCCACATCCCTCCCCCTTTTTACTTAATCCTTCTGTCCCAAGCCTTACATCCATCATCCATAACACTCCATTCTATATCTCTTTCCTAGAAAGATCACTTAGAAAGACTCTCCAACCGCAATTCACTTACTCTATACCCAACTTCTGTATTACATCAAATTGTAATTTGTTAAACATTGTCTTATCAGCAAATATTCACATATATTCACATATGAATGAATATGTAACATATATTTTTGGCTATATGAAAATTCATGAAGAATGTTTTCGACCTTCATCTACTTTTGAATATCATTATTTCATTTTTAATGATTACATAATATTTTTAATATATTTATCTGTTGAGGGACATCTAGGTTGTTTTCAATTTCCAGCTATTTTAAATAGAATAGTTATGAACATAGTTGAGCAACAGTCTGTGGATAAAGCATCCTTTGACATAGCTATATCATGATGTGGATTGATTCCTATCTTCCTGAGGACCCACCATATTGGTTAACATAGTGGCTGTAAAAGTACCCAAGGAGCTGAAAGGGTCTGCAACCCTATAGGTGGAACAAAAATATGAACTAACCAGTACCCCCAGAGCTCGTGTCTCTAGCTGCATATGTAGCAGAAGATGGCCTAGTCAGCCAAAATTGGGAAGAGAGGCCACTGGGTCTTGCAAATTTTATATGCCCCAGTACAGGGGAACGCCAGGGTCAAGAAGTGGGAGTAGGTGGGTAGTGAATCAGGGCAGCGGGGTATAGGGAATTTTCAGGATAGCATTTGAAATGTAAATAAAGTATCTAATAAAAAATTAAAAATAAATATATGTAATTTTTAAAACTAAAAAAACAAAACCAAAAATAACAACAACAAAAAAGTTTGCTCTTTCACCAGTAATGGACAAGTGTTTTTTGTATGCCTGCCTGTCTGTCTGTCTGTCTGTCTGTCTGTCTGTCTGTTTGTTTTTTTCCATATCTTCACCACCAGCATGAACTGTCATTTGGTGTCTTGAGCCTAGCCTTTCTAACTGGTATAAGATGAAATCTGAAGGTTATTTTGATTAGCCATTATCTGATGAGTAAGTAGGGATGTTGAACATTTGTTTAAGTGTTTCTCAAGTATTTGAGTTTCCTACGTACAGAATTTTATGTTTAAGTCGGCACCCCATTTTACTTCATTATTTGTTTTCTTGTTATCTGGTTTTTGATTTTTTGATTTTTTGATACTTATGCATATACATCTATATCTCTATACCTACATATCTTTCTATCTATCTGTCTATCTATCTATTTATCATCTATCATCAAAAATATTTTTTCCATTTTGATGCATGCAACTCTGTATGAATGATGTATCATTTGCCAAGCATCTTTTTAAGTTTCATGAGGTCCCATTTATTAGTTGTTGATCTTAGTAACTGTGGTATTGATTGTTTCTTCAGAGGTTGAAATTTTTTTTAAAAAAAGTGTTTCATTAATGTGTGTGTTTGTAAAAGTGCATTAAGTACTAGAGCAAACAGAAGATAGCATCTTATCTTTTAGGACAGAGGTTACATAGCGTTTTCTTCTACCATGTGGGTGCTAGAAATGGAGCCCTGGTTCTCTGAGAGAACAACTGATATTCTCAATAATCTTAAATAAGCCATATTTATGAATAAATGGCAGTTTATTTATTTGTCATAGATTTACACCATGACAGTTACATTGTGAGAACCACATTCTGAGCATGTGTGGCATCTATTGTATTATAGGAATCTTTCTTAGATCAGCCTTCTTGTCTTCTATCTCTAGTTTTAAAATCTAGTTCACTGGAAAAAAATTCTGGATATTTTTTTTTACATTCTTCCAATTTTGGGAATGCTCCTCCGTGTGGTAGCCAAAACTAGAGGAATCCAAAGTACTTTCTTCTATTTACTGCCCAGAAAAAGGCTGGCAAATATATAAAAACCATTGATATAGAGGGTGTACTTATTCATTTAGTAGCCAAATTAAAATTGAAAAAAAAAAAAGGAAAAAAAAGTTTCTACATATCCAAAGCAGACTCGATTACCATTTAGCTTTAGAAATTTATAGACATTTATCACTTATAGATATGAAAGAAATATGAGCAGAACATCAGACGACAGATATGGAAAGGACTGTGTAGTTCTTGGGAATAGTGAATAGAGTTGTGCCCTGGTCTGTCATTATTTATTCAGGGTTTCATGCTGTGTGTTATAAAAAGTCAATTTATTTAGAGAGGGCCTAGACTTAAATTTAAATTCTGGAGAATATTAAATATATGATGGAGAAAGTAGAATGAAATGTGTAAAAGAAGTATTGATTAGAGAGCTAAGTGATAATTAGCTAAAACTTCACTTTTGAATACAGAGTTAAATTTAGATTCTTAATTTTATCATGTTCATATTTTTTCTTTTGAAATTTCTCTCCATATGAAAAAGAGCAATTACATTTAGATAAAAACTGTTCACTAGTTTGGTTTTAGAAAATTTACTATACTTGTCTTTATATTCATTTCTGTACAACTGAGGGCATTGAATGTTAGCTGTCAATACATGTAATGTGTTTTTGAACACTTGCAAACTGGAAGGGGAAAAAATTCACTTTTTGCCTAGTTATGCTTTGCCAAACAAAGAGACTAATTTTGGAGCATTTCAATTTTGACTTGAATGTCACTTATTCCAATAAGCATGTGCTTTACCAAGAAGTTGTTCATTTACCAAACTCAGTTTCCTAAGGATAATATATTGAAGAAATTATACTGAAAAGCTACATGATACTACACAGATATTTGGCAGGCATATTTCCACCTGTACCAATGTAATAAATTTCATTTAAAAGATTTAGATGCATATCTAATTCCTCTTGTTTTACCTACACAATTAGAAAAAATTGAATTACTTTGAACCAAGCATTTAAGTAGAAAATTAGTTTGTTTACATTCAGTTGTAGCTGACAGAGAAGGGCTGTCTTTAGCTCGCCAGAGCAGTCTTTTCATACCCTCCTGACTAGAGGTATATGCTTACTGAAGAACACCATGTCAGCGACTCCTTCAGTGTACCTATAGTCCTACTCATCTTGGGTTTGGAATTCTTAGCCAGTTGTTAATGCAGTATCCACTCTATCTAGAGTGTTGGCATTTTCCCAACTTTGAGGCACTACGTTTCCCTCTCTTCCTGACTAGAATGGTAAGATCAGATGGATTGTTGCATGTATGGCTCCTGAGAGAGACTGGACTCATCCAAGAGTCTTTTCTTCCTCCTCTTTCATTTCTACATAAGCTATTGATCCAGATGATACTTTAAAGTAATCCTTGGCAGGAAACCTTTGCCAAACTAATTTAATGGTAGAGGTAAATATAAAAGCAACCCACAAATTAAAAAAACAAAAAACCCAAAACCCTACAAAATACCTATTTTAATAATTATTCAATTTTGGCTATTGATGTCCAGTGTCTTCATATTAGGTTAATTTTGCAGAATAAAAGAATAGATATTACATTAAATTTACTAAAATAAAAATTTGAAATTAGCAGCCAATACATATAAACTATAGTGATTAATTTGAGCACAAACTGTTACCAATTATGTAAAATAACAAAATTAGAATGTTATGTTTCTTCATCAGTTTGATGACAGAAGATGCAGAAAACTAATTTTTTAGTGTAGTTCCTTAAAGATAGGGGCTTAATTTATAACCTAAAGAAGTGAGAAAATAATTAAGTTTTATTTGAAAATCAAAAGCTAATTCATAATGTGGCATTAATATTTTAAATTTTATTTATTCATTCACCTTAGATCCTAATATCAGCACCCATCTCCTACCAGTACTCTTTCACAGAGATCTTTTCCCCCCTTACCCAAGGAGAACAACCTGGGTATCACTCCCCCACCAATGCCACACACAACTGTCTACCCATCACTGCTGAACTAGGCATCTCACCTCCCAATAAGGCCAGACAGGGCAGCCCAACTAAAAGACTGAGATCCACAGGCAGGCAATAGATTCTGGGACAGTCTCAGCCCAAGCTATTGGGAGACCTACATGAAGACCATCTCTATCATATGTGCAGGAGCCATAGGTCCAGTCCATTCTTGCTCTTTGGTTGGTGTCTCAGTCTCTGTGATCTCCCAACAGTCTATGTTAGTTGACTCTGTGGTCTTATTCTAGAGTCCTTATCATGTTTGGGTCCTTAAGTCCTTCCCTCACCTCTTCCATAAGACCCACTGAACTCCAATTAATGTTTGGCTGTGGGTCTCTGTATCTATATCGATTGGCTTCAGGGTGGAGCAGCTCAGAAGACAATTATTCTAGGATCCTGTCTGCAAGCCTAAAAGAATATCATTAATAGTGATAAGGATTGGTTTGTATCCATGGGGTGTGTCTCAATATGGGTCAGTCATTGGTTGGTCATTCTTGTGTCTCTGCTCTCTTTTCGTTCATGTAGGCCTTGTAGTCAGGACACATTTTGGGTTTAAGGTTTTGTGAGTTGGTTGTTGTCATCATCCCTCCTGCCTGGCTACAGGAAGTGGCCTCTTCAGGATCCATATCCTCCACTCCTAGAAATCAAAGCTAGAATCTCCCACAGAGGTAGCCTGGGACTCACTCATTCCAGGTCTTTGACACTTCCAAGAGAATGTTCCTCCCCCTAGCCAATTTCCATTTCTCTCTCATCTGCTTGTTCTATACCTGATCCCCCATCCCAGCCTCCATACCTTTCCCATCTCCTCTCCCACACACTTCCCTCCACCTACAATATGTATTTTATTTCCTTTTCCGAGAAAGATTCAACTATCATTTCTTAAGTCTTCCTTGTCATTTGGCTTCTTTGGGTCTGTGAATAATAACATGGTTGTCTCCTATTTTATGGCTAATATCCTCTTATAAGTGATTGTACTTTTGGATCTGGGTTACTTCACTCAGGATGATAATTTCCAGTTTCATTCATTTGCTTCCAAAATTCATGATGTTTTTGTTTTTAATATCTGAGTAGTATTCCATTGTGTAGATGGAACACATTTTTTTTTTTTTTTTTTAGAAATTCTTCATTTGCATCTCAAGTGTTATTTTATCTATGTTTTAGGTGAGAGACATCTAGGTTGCTTTCAGTTTCTGGCTTTTACAAATAAAGCTGCTATGAACATATGAGTACTTGTCCTTGTGGAATGGTGGAGCATCTTTGGGGTGTATATGACTAGGAGTAGTGTAGTTGGACCTTGAGGTAGAACTATCCTCAACTTTGAAACAGCCAAATTGATTTCCAGAATAGTTGTACAAGTTTGCACTCCCACCAGCAGTGTAGGTGTGTTCCACTTGCTCCACATCCTCGCCAGCAGGTGATATCACTTCTGGTTTTGATCCTAGCATTTCAGAAGGATGTAAGTTGAAATCTCAGAAAAGTTTTGATTTGCATTTCCCTGATGACTAAAGATTTTGAAGATTTTTAAAGTGCTTCTTGATCAATTGAAATTCTTCTGTTGAGAATTTTCTGTTTAGCTCTGAAATCTATTTCTAATAACATTATTTAAGTTGCCTAGATTCTTGAGTTCTTTATGTGTTTTAGATATTATCTCTATGTCAGATGTAGGGTTGGCGAAAATCTTTTCCCGATATGCAGCTTGTCATTTGTCATATTAACAATGTCCTTTGACTTACACAGCCTTTTCATTTCATGAGGTTCCATTTATTAATTGTTGCTCTTAGTGCCCAAGCCATTGGTATTCTGTTCAGGATGCTGTGTACTGTACCAATGATTTCAAGGCTATTCCCCACTTTCTGTTCTATTAGATTAGTGTATCTGATTTTATGTTGAGGTATTTGATATGCATGGACTTGAGTTTTGTGATAAATATGAGTCTCTTTGCATTATTCTGCATACAGACATCCAGTTAAACCAGCACCAGTTAATAGACATGCCTTTTCCATGATATGACTTTGGCTTCATTCTCAAAAATCAAGTGTCCATATGTGTGCTTTATTTATAGGTTTTTAATTTGATTCCATGGAGTAACCTGACTATTTTTATAGCAATAACATGCAGTTTTATTACTATTGTTTTGTGGTACAGGCTGAAATTACAGATGGTGATACTGCCAGAAATTTTTGTATTGCACAAGATTGGTTTAGATATCCAGGGTTCTTTGGTTCCATCATTAATTTTAATTGTTTAAGTTGCTGTCCACCTTACTTTTTCAAATTTTTTGACATGCAAATATTACAGATTGATAAACAAAATTAAAATAACAATAAAAATTTATAATAAAATTAAAATAATAAAAAATCGTATATATTTATCTAGTTTATGAGAATACTTAATGTCTTAGTTTTCTGTGGGTTCTATGTTACTATAACCTCAAGTTTTAAAACTGTAGAAATATATACTCCTAATATTGACATTGAAATAAATGACACTGCCCTGAAAGGATATGACACAGCTGTGTTTCCTGGAATACTCATGCTGAAATCTCAGGAATATGGTTCCCTAAACAGTACCAGCTAAATTACAGGATCAGTTGGCATGCCAATGTGAACAGAGAAAATTTCATATGCCCTGATCCCTGGATGAAGAGCTACAGGTTGTCAATGGTGCTTAAGGTGCAATCTTTTCTCCAGGAATAAGTTTGCATACAGCATATATTGCCCAATCAAATATGGACAGCTCTAGAAACACTTATATACATATGGCTAAAGCTAAGTAAATTCAATAAATTTAATATCCAATGTGAATATGTATGATATATTTGTGTATTTATATACATATGTAAATACATGAGACAATAATAAAAAAAGGTCTATTTTAATTTGGGAAGAGAGCTATTGAAATTCTAGGGAAAAAGAGAAGTATGGGAATGTTATAGAGACATTTTATGTGTGAAAAAGATAAGATAAAAAAGCTAAAACATAAATAAAATATACAACTAACCTGTGTACTAATTACATTACTCAAAGCCTCAAAGCTATATGCAAAAATGCCTCAAAATCCTACTATATATATATATATATATATATATATATATATATATATATATACACACACACACAAAACCTGTGGTAGGATTTTGAGGCCTTTTTACATATATATATATCATTGCGACGTGTACCTACCATATCTAAGATAACATGTCAATATTAATGCCCATTTACAGAGAAGTAAATTAAATGTGGTAAACATACCCAGTGCTATAATAAACATTTTGAAAGAATGAAAGATGTTTTTATAACATTTGTTGGAAAATGGACAGGTGGAATTTGTGTGATACATTCATAATTGATATAATTAGGATTATAGATAGTTCAATGTATTATATACATGAAAAAAATGTGGATAGAGGGCTAAGATCCAATATATACAAAGAATTTAAAAAGTTAGACTCCAGAAAAACAAATATCCCTATTAAAAATAGGGTACAGAGCTAAACAAAGGAATCTCAACTGAGGAATACCAAATGGCTGAGAAGCACACACACACACACACACACACAAAGTTCAACATCCCTAATCATCAAGGAAATGCAAATCAAAATAACCCTGAGATTCCACCTCACACCAGTTAGAATGGCAAAGATCAAAAACTCAGGTGACAGCAGATGCTATTGAGGATGTGGAGAAAGAGAAACACTCCTCCATTGTCGGTGGGATTGTAAACTGATGCAACCACTCTGGGAATCAGTCTGTCAGTTCCTCAGAAAACTGGACATAATACTACCAGAAGATCTAGCAATATTACTCCTGGGTATTTACCCAGAAGATGTTCCAACTTGTAATAAGGACACATGCTCTACTATGTTCATAGCAGCCTTATTTATAATAGCCAGAAGTTGGAAAGAACTCACATGTCCTCAACAGAGGAATGGATACAGAATATGTGGTACATTTAAACACTGGAGTACTATGCAGCTATTAAAAACAATGATTTTTTTGAAATTCTTAGACAAATGGATGGATCTGGAGGATAGCATCCTAAGTGAGGTAACCCAAAAACAAAAGGACACACATGATATGCACTCACTGATAAGTGGATATTAGCCAAGAAGTTCAGAATACCCAAGATACAATTTGCAAAACAATGAAACTCAAGAAGAAGAAAGACCAAAGTGTGGGTACCTTGATCCTTCTTAGAAGGTGGAACAAAATATCCTTGAAAAGAGTTACACAGACAAAGTTTGAAGCAGAGATTGAAGGAACAACCATCCGAGACTGCCCCACTAGGGGATCCAGCCCATAAACTACCACCTAACTCAGACACTCTTGTCAATGCCAACAAGAGCTTGCTGACAGGATCCTGATAAAGCTGTCTCCTGAGAGGTTCTGCCAGTACCTGATAATTACAGAAGTGGGTACTCATAGCCATACGTTGAGTGGAGCACAAGTTCCCCAATGAAGGAGCTAGAGACAGTACCCAAGGAGCTAATGACGTTTGCAGTACCAAAGGAGGAACAGCAATATGAACTAACCAGTGTCTTCTACATACAAGGATGTTTTCATCGTTCTAATTAACTTGATATATGTCACAGCAGGACAGAATATATCTGAGCCCATTTACAAGCTGTATCAAGTTTTTGAAAAAAGGTAAGGGGAAAGCCAAACTAAAATTCACTCCATTTTATATCACCTTGAGATTAAAAACTGAGTTGTCAGAAGACTCGGGCAGATAGCTCTGACTCTTTCAGTGGCATTTGAATACAGGTTTAGTGAAAATAGTATAATGTGATTTGTGTCAGGCTTTATGAAACATAGTTCACAGAATATTAAAGGATAATGATGCAGAAATTTGAAACATGTTATTTGTTAATTTCTCAGTAAAATGAAACAAAGACTCTAGTGTAAGAGATGTGTCAAAAGATTGGGAGCACTAGAATGAACACACATTCTGAGAAACTGTGTATACAACACCCAGAATTCCACATGTTAAATTTTGTAGCTGTTCACAATAGGTGATTTAACAATTTCAGAACATTTTCTAGTTTATAATAAAATAATTGAAACTAGTTTTGTTATTCTAAAATTCATTAATATTTATAATATAGCTAATAATTTGTAGATATGTAATATTTACTAATAAGAGAAAGAGCAAACATATAGTATAATGCGCCAATATCAGAAATCATTATATACCCTTGAAAGTTATTAAGCACTCTGGTTCTATGATCAAAATAAGATGATAAAAAAGAATGTGTTAACCTTGGTGCCTAATATTTAATAGTAATACCTTGATACATATGAATTAATTTGGTTTGATGTCTGTTCTTAATATATTTTCAGCAATTTAGTTATTATAGAAAAAGATATTTTCAAATGAAATCCATATATCTACCTCTGGAATCCCCAAAGCTTAAATTAAAGACTGAAATTATATTATTGCACAGTTTTTGGTTTATTTTAGAATATTATGTCTGCTATTTCCTCATCTACAGTTTAAATTCTTTTCTCTTTCTTTCTTGGAGATTTGGTATTGATTTATATGATAAGCTTCTAAGCTATATTCTTATTCTCCCAGAATCTTCAGAGATTAAACCATTTACTAGCATTCAAATTAAAAAGTTGTTAAATATCTATGATTCTTTGAAAATATGTTTTATTACTAAAAACTAAAAAATATACTAATATAATTAATTCATAAATAATCTATGTAAAAGATAGGTGTGCTTTTTAATCCTGTTAAAGAATATAAAAAACAATTCATTCATTTTTGTTTCACTTTTTCACATTTGTCTTTCTGCATTACAAATATACTAATTTCTTTGCAGGCATTTTGAAAGCGATTATGCAGATTACTTCATAGCAACAATTTAATTATAGAGTTCAAATGAAACCTTTTTGAAAATTGAGGTAGAGTTACTGTCCAGAGAAGGATATCAGAACAGCCATAAAAAACTTGATGTTGATAATACATAAATGTCACCATAAAACTATGTGGATAATTGGATAGCATATTTAATCTTTTAAAATCTAAATTTGCTCAACCATAAAATTAGGTTAATAATTTATATTTTCTGAAAAACTTGCAGGGCTTTTCTATGGCTGTGTGATATAGTATAAGAAACAGCCTTCAAAATTTTCAACTACTTGACAAATATAATGTAATATTATTATTTACTTGGTTCTTTGATTTTATCTGGAGATCATGTTTCCTGTCATGTGCTCAACATACCTTATCTTTGTTAAAATATAAATATTAAAATGAAATGTCTAAGCAATTAAATTCACCTAAGTAAAGAGAAGTATGCATATCAATAAATTATGTTTTCTAATTTATAAACTATCTGTAATGTTTGCTAGGATATATTTGTTTTTGTTTTTTTAATATGTTTCAGTACTTTGTATTTATCCAATTATGTGCTTGTGAAGTATACATAGAAATCCAAAAAGGGTTCTTGATTCTATTTAATTGGAACTATGGATGGTTGTACCACACTGGGTGATTTGACATGCTCCTCACAGGTTTATACATTTGAGTACTAGGTCCTCAGCTGGCACAGCTCTTTAGAAAATATGAGGAAGAGTTATGGAAGAAGTTTGTCACTAGAGATGGGTTTTGACATTTTAGTTCTCACTTTGATTTATGCTTGTGGATAAAGATAAAGTTTCTCAGCTACTGCTCAGAGTTATCTGCACCTAACAGGGTGCTTTCCAATTCAAATCTAGCCCTTAGGACCTGCTAGTCCCAGATTATTATTGTTGTTATTGTTACTTTTGTTCTTGTTGTTGCTGTTGCTTTTGAAGTCGTCTTGGTCATAGATTTTTGACATGATAATAGAAAAATCACATCAGCATGTCTGTACCAAAACTAAACCTAGTCTGGCTGTAAGAACTGCCAAAGCTTGTAAGCATTAAAACATACTTTCCCCCAGCATCGTTAATATTTTATGACTGGTCAAATAGCTTTATATATAATAGATGCCAAATGAAAATAATGTAAATATATAACACTTCATAAATGGGTCAAGAAATTGTGTTATATCCATATAGTAGATTTTTTTGGAGCAATCAAAAGACATGCAGCACTGATAAATGCTGTAGTGGATGAATTTGAAAAATGGTATCAAAGAACAAACACATATTTTTTATCACAATTTCATTTTTTCCAACTAATCAAATTTACTTTTAGAACGTATAGATTATTTTCATAGAATTTTATCGTCCATGTCGTGGAATTTTTTAATATTATATTATGTTCTGAAAGTTTTTTTTTTTATAATTTGATTTTATTTGACAATGATATACAGGAACTTAATATACCTTGATTCCTTCATCTTCTCTCTCCTCATCAGAATCAAATGCCCTCACCCCAGTCATCTGATTAAGGCTAAAAGTAGTGTTTATCAATGTGTATACAAATCAATATTTAAAAGGCAGCTTGGCCCAGTGTACCATTCTCTAAATAAAAATATCCAGGTGACATCGCAAACTTACAATTTTCTTCACTATTTTTTATATAAGATTTAGATTATTGAACATGGAATTTTTACTGTGGATCCAAAATTCCAATAAAAAACCAGTTGATTACTCTCTTAACTCTATTGCCACTATTGAGTATATAAATTCATCTTCCTTTTATGAGTTAAAGGATTGATAACTGGGTAAGACCATCAATGAACATTTTCTCACAGAGGACCCATCTAACATCATCCACAATTTTGAAAGCTTCTAGGAAGAGTCTTGTAAGCAAGCTCAGTGCTCCATTGTTTGTTCTCTGCCATACCCTCTAGACATGTAGTCCCTTTAGCAGTTATGTGTTATGTGTTAAAATATATCGATTATTTTCTTAGACCAAGATTTTAATTTCTAATTTCCATAATTTTTCTGTTATACCATAGTGTCCAAAATTATTTAAGGAATGAAAAAGCTGGTTCTATCAAACCAATATGTATATATAGTGTTTCAATCAAGTGAATATGGGTATAATAATTAAGAATGTCAAGAAACATAAAGAACATTTTATAAAATAGTAGATAATTTAAACTGCTTCCAAATAAAAATTAAATTAAAAATATACAATCCTTTTAAAGTTACAACCAAAACACATAACTAACACAGAAGTCAGTTGTTCTTAATTTGTATCTTTGAACCCAAATCATATGATATTATCAATTCCTTTTGTTATGCAAGATTCTGTCAGTTGATATGATCATGCAGCTTCTATATTCACTCACGTAAAAAATAGAATCAAGCCTGGGGCTATACAACTGTGCCAGTATTTCCATTAGGATTCAAGTGATTTGCTTAGCACAAATTAAAATGAGTTACCTGATTACAATCTAAATAAGTCATCACCACATAAGCTAGTTTATCATATTTTAGCTTGGATGGAATTCTATCATAGTCTATTTATTTGTGCTCATCACCCTAGAACAAAAGAAAATGAATATTTAAGTAACTTTTGTATAGTTTGTTAGTTCAGAAGTTTATGTTGTCATGACAGCAGGAACAAGACTGGGAAATAGATCGAAAAATATGGTGTTATTTATTATCCTATATGTCCAGTGGAAATATTTTTGGCTCTTTATGGGGTAACTTCATTGAAGCTCTAATATTCAAGTTTTTGCTTACCTATTTTTTCTTTGTTTTCATTTCACAATGTTTATAATATTGTCCAAATTTTAATATCTTAGGAGAGCATTAAGCACCTATTATATACCATTAACTTTCTTGTATTAATTCTTTTTTTATGTCTTTTTCCTTATCAACTTTTAAAAAAATTATTATTAGGTGTTTACTTGATTTACATTTGAAGTGTTATTCCCTTACCTGTTTCCTCTCTGAAAGCCCCCATATCCCATCCCCCTCCCCCTATTCACTAAACCACCCACTTCTGCTTCCCTGATTTGGTATTTCCCTACACTAGGGCATTGACCCTTCATAGGACCAAGGACCTCTCCACTCACTGATGACCCACAAGGCCGTCCTCTGCTACACTTGTGGAAAGAGCCACTGGTCGCTCCATGTGTACACTTTGGTTGGTGGCTTATTCCCTGGAAGCTCTTGGGTACTGGTTGGTTCATATTTTTGTTCTTCCTCTGGGACTACAAATCGGTTCAGCTCCTTGGGTCCTTTCTCTAGCTCCTCCATTGAGGACCCTGTGTTCAGTCTAATGGATGACTATGAGCATCCACTTCTGTAATTGTCAGGCACTGGTAGAGCCACTCCAGAGTCAGCTAAATTAGGCTCCTGTCAGCATGTACTATTTGGCATCCACAATAGTGCCTGGGTTTGGTGACTGTATATGGGATGGATCTCCAGGTGACACAGTCACTGAATAGGCTTTCCTTCAGGTTCTGCTCCACACTTTGTCTCTCTATCTCCTCCTATGGGTGTTTTGATCCTCCTTCTAAGAAGGACCAAAGTATCTACACTGTGGTCTTTTTTCTTCTTGAGCTTCATGTGGTCTATCAATTTTATCTTGGGTATTCCGAACATCTGTACTAATACTACCCACTTATCAGTGAGTGCAAACCATGTGTGTTCTTTTGTGATTGGGTTATCTCAATCAGGATCATATTTTCTAGTTCCACCCATTTGCCTAAGAATTTCATGAATTCCTTTTTTTTTTTTTTTTTAATAGCTGAGTAGTACTCCATTGGGTAAATAATAAATTTTGTGTATCCATTACTGTGTTGAAGGACATCCGGGTCTTTTCCAGGTTCTGGCTATTATAAATAAGGCTGCTCTGAACACAGTGGAGCATGTGTCCTTCTTACATGTTGGAACATCTTCTGTACATATGCCCTGGAGTGGTATAGCTGAGTCCTCAAGTAGTAGTATGTCCAATTTTCTGAAGAATCGCAAGCTGATTTCCACATTGATTGTACCAGCTTGCTATCCTACCAACAATGAAGTAGTGTTTCTCTTCCTCCACCTTGCCAGCATAAGAAAGTTTTTAGTGTTAACTAACATTCCCAAATGGCATTCTATATTTACTTTACTTTTTCTACTCCAAACTTCTACATTGGATTGGAACAATTCCTGCTCTGCTCCATTATTTCCCTTCCCACGTAATATCACTGCAATCTGTATCTCCTCTCTCTCTCTCTCTCTCTCTCTCTCTCTCTCTCTCTCTCTCTCTCTCAGATTTTGGAGACAGTAACTGACAGCTGCCATGATAAAGGGAGTGAGCTTTCTTTAAAGGTGTGACCCTTGGTAGGTCTAGCAGGCTCTGTGGATGGCAACACACCTAAAACAATCTAAGAAGCAGTGATGGAATTCAATCTATTTTTTTTTAATAAAATTAATGACACAAAATATGGTGGCCATAGAATAAGCGATGAGTCTGCAGGATATGGGAATAAAAAATGAGTATTATCAAACATTATAAATGAAAATTTAGATAATTAATAATTAATAAAATATTTTAATATTAAAATTGTTTTATAATTATTTAATTCAATAGACTTTTGATGTCTTTTATGTTAGAAAGTCAGCACATCATTTTTCATTGTGTTGCTCTTATTATAAGTTTAAAAACTTTTATCCGGCCATAGTATAGAAACATTAAATATGAGTGGTGTGTTGTAAAGAATAATGTAAATTTCCTAATAAGTTTAGCACTTCTATATGAACCTGAAACATTTTCATCTACTGTATGAATGGATAATTTTATTGGCACCATCCTCTGTGGAAGCTTCTAAGAGATTTTAATATAAAGCTTGAAAGAATTTTCTTAAAATAAAATTGAATGTTTAAATTGATAGTTGCTATTAAGTATAAAGCTGATGTAACTAATTATAATTTAGAATAAGAAGAGCTGTTATAGTCCATTAACATTTGAATGCTCATTTGTTTAACGTCTTCCCAACTGATGGATGTGAGAACATATTAATTGAATTTATGTATATAATTTTTAAAAGTCCTCATATTTTCATAGTGTAAAGTCAAATATATTTTTGCTTAATTTTTTTTGCTTAATTTGAATATGATTTACTTTAGTCCTTTTATAGTAAAATATCTTTTGGGTATATTTGGGTATAATGTAAAGTCAAATATATTTTTTGCTTAATTTTTTTTTCATATTCGGACCTTCAGGATTTTTTTTTAAATTATTTTTTCTTTATTAGATATTTTCTTCATTTACATTTCAAGTGTTATCCAGAAAGTTCCCCATACCCTCCCCCATCCCCGCCCTGCTCCCCTACCCACCCCCTCCCACATAATGGCCCTGGTGTTCCCCTGTACTGGGGCATATAAAGTCTGCATGACCAAGAGGCCTCTCTTCCCAATGATGGCCAACTAGGCCATCTTCTTCCATATATGCAGCTAGAGACATGAGTGGTTTACTTTAGGCCTTTTATGGTAAAATATCACAAGGCTTAAACTTTATTGTACCACACCTTCTCATACATATATGATAAATACTTATTTTAGAATGTCTCAAAATGATCTGTTGTTAGCAGTAAAAGATATTAACCCTAAAAAATTTAAATAGCTATATGAAAATCTATCGTGTAGTAAGCATCTAAAACATATATAAAACAGAATTTAACTGAAGCTACCATATATAGGATACAGTGCTTTTCCAGAGGCCATATGTCATTGAATAAAAAAGCCAAGTGCAAGGAGTGGAATATTTACTTTCGAGTTGTTTGTCAAGGGTCCCAGATACTCTCAAAACATTATTTTTGATTTCCCACCCACACTTGATGGGGAAATTTTGTCTGTTGCTACCACCTGTATTGGTCACTGGACACGGAAAAATTAGGTTGATATCTACTTGAAGACTCTTTCTTACTTAGTTGCTTTTATATTACAAAAAAAAGTGTTATAGAATATGTGAGATTTATAAGGAAAAAAGAACCAATTGTTCTAAAAGGTAAATATATGCATATGCATATAAATACACATGAATATATATACTTGCTCAGAAGTGTAATCTATTCATTTTTGTGCACTGAAGAACTGAGAGGAAGGGTGAATAATAACTTCAAAGTTTTATTTCAAAAGGTTGCATTAAAAGAATAAAAATTAGGCTAGGTGTGTAGATCTGAGATCATTGGTTCAGGACTTTTATAGCATGCATAAAATCTTAGTTTTAGTCTCTACCACTACAAGAAGAAATTTTTAATAGAATTTATATTTAAACGTATAACGTTTAGCTCTGATATCAGCAACCATATATTTGATGAGTGTAACTGCATCGCTTTCTTTGACAAAAACTTGCCTTTTATTAGGTTGAGTAAATAAGATTGTAATTAGTAAAGTTTTAACAGTATATCATATCTATTCTTCTCAAACTAGGATATGTTTTGAGAGAGATGTCAAGACCAGCATAAGCTTACTGGTATCTACAGGGTTCTTCTGATTCAGTCAGTCTTTACTGTGGCTGAGACCTACCACATTATTAAACTTTCAGGCTCTTTCACTGTCAACATGTCAGAACCTATGGATTAAATAAACAGACACAGTATGCAGTTTAAAGGTGTATACTTCAAGTCACAGTGATGCACTCTTCTTCTAAATGTTTTGCTTTCCTATGCAACACCTGTCAAATTTTGTGTTTTTTCTCAGACAGATTTCCCTCATGCCACAATGTGACAGCAGACAGAAATTGAGACAAAACTCCTTTGTTCACTGTTTGTTTAAAAGAAAGAACTATCAATCATGATCATGGACACAACACTTTTTTTTCTAGTGCCCTCTTGGTCCAACATAGGCATCCATTTAACTCTGAAGAATTAACAAATAGGAAATTACATTATGTTTTAACATTAAGCTAGGGTTTCTGAAACATATCATATATACAAATTTATATAATCTAAATATCTTAAATTAGTCAGAATTCATTGAGCAAATTGTGAGTAAGATCTGTTTTGCTGACTGACACATGCTAACTTCCTTTGTAGGGAAAAAAGGGAACACTACTTGTGGCCTGTTAAAATGATGGAGGAGATAGTGACAAGTACAAAATAATAGTCCTACTTGCTAGTATGAACTGAAATGTGTTGATACATTATTACTTTATTTAAAAACCTTGGAGGAAATAGAGGTAATTTATGATCTACTAGTTAAAGAATATTAAACTATTTTAATATGAATATATTTTTTTTCTAAAATTATATATTTATAAATATAATTATATCATTTCCCCTTATATTCTTCATAATATTATCCTTCTCTCCAAACCCTAACATTTAAATATAATCTCTATCAATTTTTCCATATAAATTATAGCACCTCTAAATTTTTTTTTACCATTGTAATTTACAGGAGAATTTTTACCTATTGTGAAACAATTACAAGGTTCTTTAACATTATTCTAACTTAAATTTGATGTGTTCATAGTTATGTATCGTTAACTTACATATATCATTAATTTATCTGATAATAGTTAAGATCACAAGTTTTAGAAAGCTCCAATGATGATGGAATTTGTAGCATAAATTTCAATTAGAAAAAATAAAGTTCTAGCCACTATGTGTGTTTCATACCAGATATGCTAAGCTAGAGCTCAAGACTGACAATAGGGATACCTCCCCCACTTCTATTGAAATCAACCATTCAGATTAGATTGTCAAGGATGCTTTTACTTCTTTTGAATTAACGAATATATTTTTAATAAAATGTGAAGAATATGTGCATAACCCTAATATTGAAATTGAAGGCTGAATCTGCCCAATCATAAGGTAAAGAAGGTGAAATTTAAATGAACTCAGACAAGCTTAAAGGATTCAAAAAATTAATGATCCGAACAATAATTTTGTTCCTCATCCCAGGAAATGTAATTGAATGAAATTCATATTAATTCGATAGACTTGGAGGAAGGAAATCGCTTTGAAATCCTCATTAAGGATCTCTTTCCAATTCCAACTGCAGCCTAATCCTGTTCCAATAGGGATTTAATGTAGTAAACTGCTACATAATCCGTGTTTACATGCCTGTCTCATGTTCATAAGGCTACTACAGGTTCATTTAATTTGTAAGTACTAAAAACTGTGGGAATCTACACGAGAACTATTTATTGTTATAACAAGGATATATTTCAGTTCATGGCCAAGTTCTGTCACTTCCAGTTTTGGCTTGAAGCCATAGTGACTTGAAAGGTCACAAAGAATCACAGATTAGCTCCTCTGGGAAAACGCTTTCAGAACTTTCAGAGCTTCAATAAAAATAAAAACAATAAATAAATAACAGCCAACGAAATAAATAAATCAACCCAAGAAATAAAACTACTAAACTATTCTAAAAATGTCCTCTATTCTTTAGAATGATAATATTTGTGGACTTGTTCATTGTTTGATGGAATGAAATATTTACCTTTCATAAATTAAATTAGGTAAAAGTGTGTAAGAAAAAGAAAATGCCTATGGAATAAAAAGATAATAAGTGAAAATATGAACAATAAATGAAATGTGTGGGTATAGAAACTCACAGTCATTTTATATTTTACATTTTAATACTGATTATTAAATGTGAAATGTTTCCTGTTATATTATTTTGCTGAATGAAAGCTCTCTTATTTAGGATATAAAAAGTTGATATATAAGAAAATATATGAAATAAATTCTATGTATATGCATATGTGTGTGGATTGCTATTTGAAGAATGTTATGGAACTTAGTTTATTGTTTTTTATTGTTTTGTTTTGTTTTTCATTTATTTAATCTAGTTTGGTAGCCTCAAAAAATGTGGAAGTAACTTGTTATCCAGAAAGAACTCAGCATGTCTGGCAAAAATAGGTATAAAAGTCTGTCATTTTATGTGCTATTTTTCTTTGTGTCTTTTGTTTTTCCTCCTTTTTTTTTTCTTAGATATTTTCATCATTTGCATTTCAAATGCTATCCCAAAAGGCCCGAAACCCTCCCCCTGCCCTGATATCCTACCCACCCGCTCCCACTTCTTGGGCCTGGCATTCCCTTGTACTGGGGCATATAAAGTTTGCTAGACCAAGGGGCCTCTTTTCCCAATAATGGCCAACTAGGCCATCATCTAATACATATGCAGCTAGAGACACGAGCCTTGGGGGTTCTGATTAGTTCATATTGTTGTTCCACACATAGGGTTGCAGATACCTTCAGCTCTTGGGTATTCTCTCTAGCTCCTACATTGGGGACCCTGTGTTCCTTCCTAGAGATGACTGTGAGCGTCCACTTCTGTATTTGCCAGGCACTGAGAAAGCCTCGCAGGAGACAACTATATCAGGGTCCTCTCACCAAAATCTTTCTGGTGTATGCAGTAGTGACTGCTTTTGGTGGCTGATTATGGGATGGACCCCTGGGTGGGGCAGTCTTGGATGGTCCATCCTTTTGTCTTAACTCCAAACTTTGTCTCTGCAACTCCTTCCATGGATATTTTATTCCCTATTCTAGGGAAGAATGAAATATCCACAAGTTGGTCTTCCTTCTTCATTTTCTTGTGTTTTGGAAGTTATATCTTGGGTATTCAAGGTTTATAGGCTAATTTCCAATTATCAGTAAGAGCATATTAAGTGACTACTTTTGTAATTGAGTTATCACACTCAGCATGATATCCTCCAGATACATCCATTTGCCCAAGAATTTCATAAATTCATTGTTTTTAATAGCTGAGTAGTACTCCATTGTGTAAATGTACCACATTTTCTGTATCCATTCCTCTGTTGAAGGACATCTGGGTTCTTTCCAGCTTCTGGCTATTATAAATAAGGCTGCTATAAACATAGTGGAGCATTTGTCCTTATTACCAGTTGGAACATCTGGGTATATGCCCAGAAGAGGTATTGCTGGATTCTCTGTTAGTACTATGTCCAATTTTCTGAGAAACCACCAGACTGATTTCCAGAGTGGTTGTACAAGCTTGCAATCCCAACAAACAATGGAGTAGGGTTCCTCTTTCTCCACATCTTCGCCAACATCGGCTGTCATCTGAATTTTTGATCTTAGCCATTCTGACTGGAGTGAGGTGGAATCTCAGGGTTGTTTTGATTTGCATATCCCTGATGATTAAAGATGTTGAACATTTTTTCAAGTGCTTCTCAGCCCTTAGGTATTCCTCAGTTGACAATTCTTTGTTTAGCTCTGTACCCCATTTTTAATGGGGTTATTTGAATTTCCGGAGTTCAGCTTTTTTGAGCTCTTTTTATATATTGGATATTAGCCCCCTATCAGATTTAGGACTGGTAAAAATTCTTTCCCAAAACCTTGGTGGCCTTTTTGTCTTATTGACAGTATCTTTTGTCCTACAGAAGCTCTGCAATTTTATGAGGTCCCATTTTTGATCTTACAGCACAGGCCATTGCTGTTCTGTTAGGAATTTTACCCCTGTGCCCATATCTTTGAGAGTTTCCCCACTTTCTGCTCTATAAATTTCAGTCTCTCTGGTTTTACAGGGAGTTCTTTGATCCACTTAGACTTGAGCTTTGTAAAAGGAGATAAGAAAGGATCAATTCGCATTCTTCTGCATGTCGACCACCAGTTGTGCCAGCACTATTTCTTGAAAATGCTGTCTTTTTTCCACTGGATGGTCTTAGCTCCCTTGGCAAAGATAAGGTGACCAAAGGTATGTGGGTTCATTTCTGGGTCTTAAATTCTATTCCATTGATCTACCTGTCTGTTGCTGTACCAGTACCATGCAGTTTTTATCAAGATTGCTCTGTAGTACAGTGTGAAGTTAGGCATGTTGATTCCACCAGAGGTTCTTTTATTGTTGAAAATAATTTTTGCTATTCTAGGTTTTTTGTTATTCCAGATGAACTTTCCAATTGCCCTTTCTATCTCAGTGAAGAATTGAGTTGGAATTTTGATGGGGATTGCATTGAATCTGTAGATTGCTTTTGGCAGGATAGCCATTTTGACTACATTAATCCAGCCAATCCATGAGCATGGGAGATCTTTCAATCTTCTGAGATCTTCAATTTCTTTCTTCAGAGACTTGAAGTTCTTTTCATACAGATCTTTCCCTTCCTTAGTTAAAGTCACACCAAGGTATTTTATATTATTTGTGACTATTGTGAAGGGTGTTGTTTCCCTAATTTCTTTCTTATCCTGTTTATCTTCTCTGTAGGAAAGGCCATTGATTTGTTTTAGTTAATTTCATATCCAGCCACTGCACTGAAGCTGTTTATCAGGTTTAGGAGTTCTCTAGTAGAATTTTTAGGGACACACACACACACACACACACACACACACACACACACACATATATATATATATATATATATATATATATATATATATATATATACTATCATATCATCTGCAAATGTGGGTCTAGGTACCATAAGTTTTCCCCAGGAGACCTCTATCCAGGAGAGTGGGAAGGCCTCAGTGAAGGAAGTGAGTGCAGGCAGGGAGAGAAATCCTATGCTGTACTTTCCAGGTAGCTCTGTAACTCTGAGCCTGGGTCCTCAAGAAGCCTACAATCCAGTGAGGAATGCTGAGGGACTCTGGCATGGTTCTTTGGGAGAGAAGATCTCTTCCCAAATGTTAGAGCTCTTAGAACAAAAGAGGCAGACAAAGAGATACTTCTCGCATTCCTTCAATTCCCTGCATGGCTCACCCTATATACCATTCTGGCCATAATTTAGAGTTTGACAGCAAGTCCCCCTCATTGGTTTGGGCTGAGAGTTTGGGAGAAACCTTATTTGCATGTGAATGGGCTTGGTGCTGTTCCTAAGTGGCTGATAGCCAAGCCTCTCCTGTGGGAGTTTTGGGGGCGGTTACTCCTGCAGGAGCCAGGGTCCAGGAGACATGAGAGAACTCCTTCCATCCCATGTAAGTGAATTATCACTACAGGGTACCAGGGTTCAAGATTTAGCCTGGACTGGAAACCAGGCTGTCTGCACATAGCCCATTGCCCCACGTGCAAATAATGATATTTTTACTTCTTCCTTTCCAATTTTTATCTCCTTGATCTCCTTTCATTGTCAAATTGCTCTGGCTAGGAATTCAAGTACTATATTGAATAGGTAGGGAGAAAGTGTGCAGCCTTGTTTAGTTCCTGATTTTAGTGGGATTGCTTCCAGTTTCTCTCCATTTACTTTGATGTTGGTTACTGGTTTGCTGTATATTGCTTTTGTTATGTTTAGGTGTGTGTGTATGTGTGTGTGTGTGTGTGTGTGTGTGTGTGTGTATAGATAAACACTACCTGCTAAGTATGTATAATTTTACTTGCATATGTATATTTTCAGAGCTGATCATCGGCTCTTGGATAATATTTGATATTTAGTGTGCTCCTACTTTGGGAAAAGTTTCTCCTTCTTTTCAACAATGTGTAGTTGCCCATAATTTTTTGAGTAGTGTTGAAATCTACTGATCCCCCATTGTCCACCTTAGCATGTCTATTGTGATCCTTAATCAGCTCATGATTAGGAAGTCACATTGGTGAGACTCAATGCGAGTAGCTCTGGCATTTCTAGGAGAAACAATCTCACAGTGAATTTCCTAGTTAGCTGGTTCTTATAACTTTCCCAACTCTCTCCCTCAATGCTGCCACAGGAAGCAGTGCAGGACTTGTGTTGTGCATAGTTGTAGATGGTTAACTTGCTCCTCATTGCTTTTTATACTAGAAAAGAAGAGCTACTGAAGAAGGTACCTGTTTTTCATCAAGTAGGGTGTAAGTTTTTAACTGAATAAAAAGGAGAAAATGATCCACAAAGAATGAATACTTCATCCAACTAATGTGAACATCCTGTTTACATATCAGTTACTCTCAGGTCAGTGATATAAACCTCATGTACATAATGAAATTAAAATGAACACAAATATAACATTGTGCTTAGGATACCAGAGAAGCTCAAAAGTGTGAGTTATTTTAAATTTGTATCTGTCATATTTCATGAGTACTTTTTGTTTGGCATACAGTTTTTCTGTTAAGGCAGAACCCTTGTTATCACTGTTGATCTCTAGAGTCTGGAGGCACATAAGGGGGCCACAGTCTATGGATCTGCCTTATTAGTAAGAAGAGCAGCAAGGCCCAGAAGTGGCATGATGGAAATTTGGTTCAGAATGTAGCCAAATTTAGTATAAACCAGGGGGGAAAGACAATGATAGTGTTATTCAGTGGCAAGTCTCAGATGACATGAGCTCTATTCTACTAGAGTGACAAACAGCAGCAGCCTTCTGGCTTCTCCTTTGCCTCCTGGCTTCCTCTCTGCTCTGCTCTTCCAAGTGAAATGTAGTTTCTGATGGAAAAAAAGTTAATGGAAATAAAAACATTTGCAATTTTTGTATTTATATGTTGAAATTATGACATTCTAAGCACTCTACTAAAAAAATCTCCCTGAAAGTGCAATTTTTTAATGAGTCCTTTCCTTTCTGGAATCAATTCATTTTATTATACACTAGGTCCATGTGCTCTCCAAAAATCATGGAAAATCATGATTTAAGTGAATATTTGTAAGGCATATTTTGTAAGTACAAGAATATGAAAATAATATAAATATTTAGGTGGTAATAATTTACTTCAAAATAAAAGTTAATGAGCTTGGGAATATAATATTTAAAAGAAAAAAATTCATAGTAAAATGCAATATGTCCTTACCTTTAATTAATTTCTACTTTTTGATCCTCTTTGCTAGATTTAATTTTAGCATTGCTTCTTATAGCTGTCAATACACATCACTTCAGCAACTTTATTCAAAGGCAGGAAAAGGCACATGAGACAGTTGCTTCATAACTGCTAAAGAAGTTTGTGCAGTTTGCAATAATACACATGTAGTAGTTTCGACTTTTTGTCACATGTATCTTCATTATCTCTTTACAAAAGAGAATTAGCAGTTGATAAAACAGTTGAACGAACACATTACCAGTGTTATTGGTAATAATGTTTTGTTTTGTTTTGTTTTGTTTTTTTCTGGTTTTTCAAGACAGGGTTTCTCTGTATAGCCCTGGTTATCCTGGAACTCACTTTGGAGACCAGGCTGGCCTTGAAATCAGAAATCTGCCTGCCTCTGCCTCTCAAGTGCTGGGATTAAAGGTGTGCACCACCACGCCTGGCTATAATGTTTTTTTTTAATTGTGCTATGTTTAATAACACTATTTTTATTAAAAAGTAAACTATATTCTGTTTCAACATTCTTAAATACTTCACATTACTTACACCAAATACATTTTAAGAGAGAGAAAGAGGAAAAATATCTTAAAGTAATATGCATTATTATACCTGTGAAAGACTTGACATTTATTTTTAACATTTTGTGCATCTTCTTAATTTAACTTGTTACTCTGAATCCAACCCAAAGGAATTATTATGAACAATTAACCTGCAATAGTTCAAACTCTTGACAGATAAACTATTCAATGGTAACACAAATGACATCAACTGGGTTGTGTCGATTACAGTTGAGTCTAAAATAATAGAACATTTGAAAATTTCTAATTCCTCAACATAAACAGGTTCAATTCAAAGTGAAATGTTAAAATCAAACACTTTACACCATTTCTAAGAATACTTTTCAATTCCTCTAGGGCATAGGAAAATATTTAAATGATTAAAACTAAAATGTTATAGTAAATACACACAACTAGGCATCAAATCCATTTTGAATAATTAAATGCAATTTTTTGTACAACTTTTACCGTTATATATCCAGGCCATAAAATTTAAACAGGATTTTAAATTTAATAGCTAGAACTATAAGCTATATCCAAGAAAACCCCTTTAAAATAAATGTTTCTAGGGTTATTTTTGAACATAAGACTGTATTAGACAATGAAATGGGAGAACAGGGGGATATCAAGTTTATCTGAATATGTGTATCATAAATTGTACACATATGTAGATACCCAGACACACACAGAAACAAAGATATAGAGACAGACACACAGACAGACACACATACACACATGCACACATTCATACTGGTATGTGTTTTATGTATACATATGCAGGCATACATGTTGTGCATATATTAGTGAGATTGATTCCATTTGTATTTTAAAGTAGAGATTTGGTTCATGTGCTAAGTAAGTATATTGATGTATCTGCTAGGATCATGCCAAGTCTAGAATGCTACATACTAATTAACACATGGTATCGTCCATCTTTGTGCAGATCTCCTTTTCATAAGATCCAGTTTGTTTGACACAGTGTATATAGTTCTTGGTTCCTGTGGCAACATTAGAAAACATCTTTATCAACTTTTCTGCACTTACCAAGGCAAACAATATGAATATGTATAAAAACACATACATCCTTGTTCATATATAAATGCTGACAAATTTAGGATGTGTGCCCACCTCCTTCTATTAACAAAACAGAATCAAATGCAAGATTTCTTCTACTATAAAATAATATACATTTTTTTAGTAATTTATGGTATTTTCAGGTCCTTGGCAAAGTGCCTTTCAAATGAGCAGCACTTTTTTTTTCATTTTATTTCAAAATTTAAACTTTGGCCATAATTATTAAGAAAATGATAAATTAAATTAACTAAGTCTTACTTAATTGACACTGTAAGTGTTCTTTTGGTGTTCTTGGCCCCTCTGGCTTGAGCAAACCTATCTCTCAGTCTTCCACAAGTCTTCCTGAGCTCTGCCTGATGTTTGTCTCTGGGTCTCTGTATCTGTTTCTTTTTGCAGCTGAATGAAGTCTCTCAGGAGAGAGTTAAGCTTGGTTCCTGTCTGCAAACATAACAGAGTATCATTAATAGTGTCAAGGGTTGGCATGTGATGGGATGGGTCTCAATTTGGGCCAGTCATTGGTTGGCCTTTCCTTCAGACTCTGCTCCCTTTAACCTCTGTGCATCTTATAGGCAGGACAAATTTTAGGTTGAAAGTTTTGTGGATGGGTTAATGTTACCCTTTTCCACTGGAAGTTCTGCCTAGCTAGAGGAGGGGTCCACTTCAGTCTCTATATCCTCTGCTTGTTTGGATCTCAGCTAACATCATCCCAAGACTTCCTGTAGCTCCCAGATCACCAGTTTGTCCCAGAGATTCCCACAATGACTATGCTCCTCACCTTTTAGCAGGTATTTGTAGCAGATGTGCAACCACATATTCATGTGAGTCCCCTAACAATTGGAGTAGGGCTATCCCTCCAATTGAACAGTGACTCTGTTTCCTGCCATTGGGTCTCCTTTCCCTACCTAGACTGACTGCCTAAGCCTCATTGGGAGATGATGTATTCAGTCCTGCTGGAACTGTTCTGTGGTGGAGTGGTACCCAAGGAGGAGATTCAACTTCTCTGAGGAGAAGGGGATAGCTTAATGTAGGGGCGGAATTGTATGGGCAGGATTGGGAGGAACTGCAGTCAGTATGTAAAATGAATTAAAAATAATTGAAAAATAATTTAACTAGTAAGTTATTTTAACAATTGTTTTTCATACTATATAAATAAAGCTCTATGCCCCAGTGTAGGGGAATGCCAGGGCCAGGAAGCAGGAGTGAGTGGGTTGATGATCAGAGGAATGGGGAGAGGATAGGGGGGTTTCAGAGGGGAAACCAGGAAAGGGGATAACATTTGAAATGTAAATAACATATCAATATCAACATATATAAATTTATATGTATGAAATTTAATTAATTTTCCAATGCCTCATATATATCTTATGCCCTCCTTTTTCCAGTGACAATCGAGATTATATTTACTCTATAATAGCATGGGTTTTACATTAAACCTTGTAACTTGATAGCTCAGTAAGAAAGTTATTTTGAAATTTTTATTTTAATGTTTATTAAAATAATATGAAGAATGGAAGAGTACATAAAAAATTTAAATCATTATTGACTATAGTGTCTTTTTATTAAAAGATTATTAAGAAGGATCTAAATTAACCTTTCATAATTTTTAATTTGACACTGTCTCGTTTACACTGCATTGTAAGTCACACTGGCTGCAAGAAGCATCCTGATTACAGGACTCCAGCCACACTTAATTTAAGCAGAGTACAGCTTCATGCTTTACCTCTTTTGACCAGAATACTTCTTTTGTTTTTATGAGTAAGGATAGGATAGAAACTTTATAACACAGAGAATTGCTGAAGTTAAAAGATGCGTTTAGGTTAGCTCTTGACCTGTTTATTGAAAACTCTATAGAAGATGCTCTCATCAAATATTTCCATTACTGCAATAGCCATCCAAGTTGGCATTATTCGTTATTATTTTACTACTTTAATTGCATATTTGTGTTATGAGATGTTATACACAGACCAAACAATATAATATAAAGCACATTTTAATGGGAGTATTAATCATCAGGGAACAAATTTGTTTGAAGCTAATCTTTAAGGAGGCTTTTAATTTCACACTTTAGAGTACTTAAGTAATATTGTGTTCCATTTTAACTTAGTTCAGTTGGCTATGGGTACAAAATACAATGGCTGGTGTTTCAAGAGAGGGTCTATGCAGGAATTTATATTTGTGTGAACATGGTGTTCACAAACAAATCAGTAATGCCTCCTCTCCCACTTTTTGTGTTGAATAAGCTGATACAAGGAGCCTCCTAAGAAGAAGGCAGAAACAGGCATGGCATTCTTCCTATTACAGATGGAAGTAAACTGACCAATACTTTTCACTAAGTTCGATCTATCTTGTAGAGCATTTACATCCCACTGTTCATATAAATCAACTCAGGAAGCCTAATTCCTAAACAAAAACTGAGGAAAAGGACCATTTCTATATATTACAGTGTCAGATAAAACTACATAGTTTTCAAGCTGTCAATTTGATCTTTTCAACTTGTAATATAACCATTTTAGTGTAGATGTGGTAGATCCTGCCTGTAAATGAGCACAATAAACAGAGGCAGGAAGCTTAGAATGAGTTTTAGACCACCTGGAACTATATACTGAATTTGAGGCAATCCCAGAGCCCCCAAGCAAGTGATGATCAACTGATTGACAGTTGATCCCCATATGTCACAGTGCACCCCATAAAATGGCCTTATGCCACCACACAGTTTCATAATAAGAATAAACACAAACTAGGCATTATTTTTTCTATTATCCATGATATAGGTAGAACAAAGAAACTTAGGAAATGTGTCCATGTCTCATTTCTCCGGGTCAGAAGTCATGCTTTGTCTCAACCAAACTTTCTGAGAATCTTTTCATTTTATCAGCTTCCACAATTTACATCAGCCACTACAAACTATCTGTGACTGAGGCCCATTCTGAAATTAACTCCAAATCCCTTTGCAGACTCAACATTAGAACTTTCTTCCACCTCAAACTTCAGGATGAGAGGTTGTCAGCACAACAATTCTACATTTACAAGTCTCTACTTTTCTTTTGGAGATTCTTGCAGCCTGTTCTCCCCTGCAGGCATTGCAACATTCATCAAACCTCCCCCCCAAAAAGCATAGAAATTTTTTTCAGTATTTTTTGAACAATTAAAATGGATAATTTCTCTTCACTTTATATTATGTTACTTTTATTTTTCCAACATTAGCATTAATATCCAAACATATATAAGAAATAAGGTTTTTTTTTTTTTTTGTTACTCTACTTGGTCTGTTATATTGCAAATTTTACTGAACTAAGATGCAGTAGGACGTTTTATTCATTAAATTATCTCAGTGAAAGATAGAGGAACATAATCATATTGTAGAACGTGAGAAATGACAGCTCTTACACACACATACATGATGACTGTCATGAATTGGAGGTGGAATGAGGAAGAGATATGACACTACATGCCTTCTTTGACTGACAGCAAAGATCAAATTGTCATTTATTTGGAGAAGGAGGAATACTGGAAAATGATGTTTTAGAGGAGAACATTCAAGCATAATTTTGGATGTATTCAGTTTAAAACTCATTATACTACCAAGTTGAAATATTCAGAAAGAAGTTAGGCATCAGCACAGTGCACACACACACACACACACACACACACACACACACACGAAACAAAATGAGAGTGGACATTTTCATTGGTGGATCATTGGCACTGAGATGGTATTTATAGCCATGTATCTGAATAAAATCATCCAATATGCCAGTATCAGCCCATTAAGAAAAAAGAATTGAGATTGACTAGTGGACAGATTTTAGCCTCCATCTAAAATAATGCCTCTTACCTTACTAGGAGTAGCCATGTTCCTCACTATAGTGAATGTGATTATTAAGAAGCTGGTAGCTGGAATTACACTAAATGATGAAAAATGGAAAGCATTTCGTCAAAGCTGTAAAAAAATGCAGGGATAGTTACTTTATTCAACCATCTATTCAGCAGAGGATTGGAAGCCTTGACAGAAAAACTAGGCAAAAGAAAAAAGTCAAGCTCCAAAAGATCCTACTAAAGAAATTTCAGAATGATGACAAATGGAGGTATAGGGCTGAATACCACCAGCAAAGTCAGGAAGACTAACGGTAGCAGGTGTGGCTATGTTAGGAAAAATGAACTATTCAAAGTGAATTAAGGGGACATTCAGTTTTATTGTTTGGTTGGTTTTGTTGTTGTTGTTTGTTTTGTTTTATTTTGAGACAGGATGTAGGAAGCAGGATGCCTTGACTCACAGATGGGTGTCTGCCTCTGTCTCTCAAGCGCTGGGATCAAAGGCCTGTATCACCACCTCAAGCAGGAAGATATTCTTATTTAAAAGAACCCCACAAACTCCTACTATGTTAAGGATTTACTTAACTGAAGAGGCACAAGCCTTAAAAATGATAAACATCAGTGATAACATCTGAGGAAAATTAAAAACAAACAAACAAACAACTAAGAATTGTAGGAATGTGTAGAAAGCTCTCTCTATGTATGTAACAAAAGACAACAATGATAATAAACTATCCAAACTGTGAAGTTTATTTATTAACATGGTATGATTATGAAATTGATCATTGGAAAACTAGTTCTCTCATAGTGACTAAGACAAGGTGGACACATTGAAAAATCGAGTTAATGGGAATTATTTACATCAGTTGTGGTATCAAAAAGCATGACAAGAAACTTTAGTTTGTTTCTTTTGCCACCTGTATCTGAGTTGAGCAGATTAGATCATGATATGCTGCAATCCACAGAGATCTAATGTTTTCAGTGATAGGTCTGCATGGTTTTTGTTTTTGTTTTTGTTTTTGTTTTTCAGAGAAACAAATTATCTCCTGTATCAGCATGTTCAAGGATATGTGCCACTTTCTATTCTAACAGATTTAGTGTATTCGGTTTTATGTTTAGGTGCTTGATCTCTTTGGACTTGCATTTTGTTCAGGGTGATAAATATAAATCTATTTTTATTTGTCTACATGTAGCCATAGAGTTCGTCCAGCACCATTTGTTGAAGATGCTTTCTTTTTTTCATTGTATGGTTTTGGCTGTTTGTTTTTTTTTGTTTTTTTTTTAACAAAAATCAAGTGTCCAAGGTCTATGAGTTTATGTCTGGGTCTTTGATTTGATTCTATTGGTCAGCATGTCTGTTTCTGTACTAATACTACGCAGTTTTTAATCACTACTGCTTTGTAGTACAGCTTGAGTTCAGGGATGGTGATTCCTCCTAAAATTTTTTATTGTTCAGGATTTTTTGGCTATCCTATCTTTGTTTTCATATAAATTTGAGAATTGCTTTTTAAAAGCCTATAAATAATTGTGTCAGAATTTAATGAGGATTGCATTGAATTTGTAGGTTGATTTTGGTAAGATGACCATATTCACTAGGGTCATTATACCAGTCCATGCCCTGAGAGATCTTTCCATCTGTGATATCTTCTTTAATTTCTTTCTTTAGAGAAGTGAAGTTCTTGTCATATGGATCTTTCACTTGAATGTTTAGTGTAAACCAAAATACTCTTTATTATTTGTTGCTATTGTAAAGAGTATTGTTTCCCTAATTACTTTCTCAACCTGTTTATCATTTGTATTTGAGTTAATTTGTAACTATGTTTTTTGTTGTTTTGTGTTTTGTTTGTTTGTTTTGCTATGTTTTGTTTTTTTATATAGGTTGCAATATATCTCTGCATCTAGACTCTTCTAGATTCTCTGTTGAGAAGTTGGGTGTAATTCCGATAGGTCTGCCTTTATATGTTACCTAGTCTTTTTTCCTTACCACTTTTGCTATTCTTTCTTTGTTCTGTAGAATTTGTGTTTTGATTATTATGTGCCAGGGCAATTTTCAATTCTGCTCCAGTCTAATTGTGTTGTATAAGCTTCTTGTATATATTTAGGTGTTTATTTCTTTAGATTGGGAAATTTTTCTTCTATGACTTTGTTGAAAATACTTTCTTGGCCTTTGACATAGAACTCCCCACCCTTTTCTATTCCCATTATTCTTAATTTAGGCTTTTTCATAGTATCCCAGGTTTCCTCGATGGTTTGTGTCAAAAATAGAGTACCAGTGGCACAATCGTTTACTGTGCAGTACTTATATTATAATTTTCTGTACCTATACTATTTTCAAAAGTGAAAATGCTGACCTGAACACCAGTGATGTTTACTGCATGCTATAAGCATACTTATTACATTATTTGGTCACAGAGTCTGTTGAAGTCAATGCCATTCTCATCACCCAGGTCAAGACATACAGTGTTTGGGAATATCAAGAGAATTTAACAGAAGAATTAAGTAGTCCATCAACAGAACTCATATCCAGGACTTTTGGTGTATATTTCATTTGATATCTCATTAGTATAACCTGAGCTCTATTCTAACATACTAAAATCCTAACATATGTTTATCTCACATGATTGCAATGTGGTTCAATTATTATTTAAGAGAATACCAGAGAGCTCTACTGGGACTTCATATTTGGGTGATAGTTTTGTTAGATGGAAGAAAGAAGTTTAGATTACATGTTTTAAATGAAAAAATATGCTGCTTGTTTATAATGAACTTTCTTTCTTCAGTATTAGACTGCAATTGCCAAGTGCCACATCACTGCCCTCTAAAGGTGGCAAATGATATCTTGTGACTAATGTCATTTTTTTAAATTCTTCTACTACAAAAAGAAACTAGTTTCTATATCTTATGCCTTACACCTTCTTCAACCACAAAGAATAATGGAAACAAGGGACAGAACATTCTTCTTTAAAAATATCCAATTAGGCATTTTCCAGACTGAAAAAAATGAGAGAAAAAAATATAAACCAGGAATGGATGAGTGCCAGGTTACTAATTTCAAGGGCCTCCTTTCATATACCAATCCACTTGCAGTGCTTGGAAGACATAAACTAGTACTTTATCTATTCTGGCTTGTCTATTTGTCAAACCAAAGCAGGCAAAGCATTTGAGGAAAATAAGAGTGAGGTTGCCTTGACATGACTGCAGCAAATTGAAATGATTGTGGCATCTGCTCTTCTGTGATTGTTGCTGGGTTTGTCATGCAGCTTGGTCCTATAATTTTTCACATTCGTCTGGGTTAGGTACTGCGCAATCCTGTGAGTACTGGTTTCAGCCAGTTCGTTGGCTACTTACCTTTTGAAAGAAATAAGCAATGACAGGTTTTTAAATTTAGTTTACTTAAAATTCATTAAGCAAGCTTTGAATTGTGAAATAGAGAGAAAGCTTTGCATTCTCTATGCTAAAATGACAAAAAATAATAATTACTATGTATTTTGGTGTGGCATTTTCCCAAGGTAGGCTGTTATTTTCCAAGCAACATTAAAGAATGTGTGAGAGCTACATCTCTTCCTTTTAATAAGTCAATCTTGGTTTAGTGTGGTCTTTCTAAAAAAAATAATTTAGGATTTTCTACACTACTAGATTGAAATATGAGTTTGTTCAGACTTTTAAATGATTTCTCAATTCTCACTTTCTCAGAAGCTATTGGATATGCAGTTGGAACCAGAAACAATGTTTTCATTTGTAATGGTGTTTTAGGAGAGAGAATGTAAATCCCAGCTGTGTGACAAGGAAAGATGTGACAGGATTTCTAAGCATGAAGTCATGAGGAAAAGTTGTGAGCATTGAATAAAATCTGAGAACTCTGAACATGTTCTTGCTGTGCATTCTGTTTCTTCCTCTCATGTTAATACAGCTTGTCACAGAAAAGTTGAGGATGTTGCAAATAATATTTTGGAGCTTCCAGGAGTAGAATGATGTTATATTTGAAGAAGTTTTATTTTTTCTTTTTGTTTTTTTTTTCATTCATTTGTTAAGAAGTTTTCTTAATATTAGGAGAGAAATGTAATATTATACCAGGTTATCCAACAAATTTATGGTGTGTAATAGCTATAACCAGTGCATTGTAGTAACTTTAATTTAATCTAATCTTTATCTGAAAAATTATTATAGTTAATATAACTATACTAAAATGTAAATTACAATGAAAATTTTAAAGAAGTAATTTCCCTAAATTTTACAAAATGGGAAATGATATTAAAGAATATCATTAGATATAATATTAATCACATTGAGTATTAATCCATACAGATTAGACCAGAAAGATAAATAATATGTGTTTAATGAGACTATACCATTCACATCATTATTATTTGTTAACATATAATAAATAATTTGTAGAAAGTTGTGGACTACTTTTATGATTGAAGCACAAAACATAGTTGAAATATATCTCAGTCATTGGCATAAATAAATATTATCAATTAAATTATTCAAGGTAAAACACGAGCTTACACTTTTTAGAAATTAACAGAAGATATTAATATTTTTATTATCCATGTGGTTTATTCTCCTTTAAAATAATGAATGAAAACTATAAATGCATACACTGTTGCATATGCCAGTAAGATTTTGCTGAAAGGACCCTAATATAGCTGTCTCTTGTGAGGCTAGGCCATTGCCTGAAAAAATACAGAAGTGAATGCTCACAGTCATCTATAGGATGGAAGACAGGGCCCCAATATAGGAGCTAGAGAAAGTACCCAAGGATCTGAAGAGGTCTGCAACCCTATAGGTGGAACAACAATATGAACTAACCAGTACCCCCATAGCTCATGTCTCTAGCTAAATATGTAGCAGAAGATGGCCTAGTCAGCCATCATTAGGGAGAGAGGAAAGACCCCTGGGTCTTGCAAACTTTATATACCCCAGTATAGGGGAACACCAGGGCCAAGAAGTGGGAGTGGGCAGGTAGGGGAGCAGAACAGAAACAGCTACAGTGGACTTTTGGGATAGCATTTGAAATGTAAATGAAGAAAATATCTAATAAAAAATTGAAAAAAAAAACCTACCAATCTATGGGCATGGACAAGCTTTCTTTCTTCTGAAATCTTCAGTATCTGTCTTCAAATACTTAATGTTTTTGTCATATGTGTCTTTCACTTGTTTGGTTAGAATTACTCCAAGATATCTTATATTATTTGTGATTATTATGAAAAGTTTTGTGTCCCTGATTTATTTCTTGGTCCATTTGTCATTTTTATATAGGAGTGGTTTTGTCCAGTTTTTTTTTAAAAGTTAACATTGTAAATTAAATTTTGTTATTTGCATACTTTAAAAAAAAAAAAAGATTTGATGGAATATAGATCTGCCTTAGGAGGACTTTACTTAACACAAGGTCTTGTGCTCATTGACTGCCTGGGTATCCCTAGTCTCTCTTTGTACGGAATTTCTAGAAACTCTAAAAAGTTAAGTAGGGCTACTATATTTAATGAATAAAAGGTTAAAGGACATGCATTTTTGTTTCCTTCTTTTATGAACCCAATGGACATACAGATGAAATTATCTATTGAAGATATAATGATAGTTAAATAATTACTTTTTTTACTGTCCCTTTTATGATACTTTTTATTATATAAGAATTAATATAACTGTACGGGATATCTTTCAGAAGACTTACTAAGACTAAAAACAAGAAAAGAGCTCTTAAAGAGTTATCCCCAGATATTTTCAGGAGGGCCCAAATAAGCAATTGGATGCAATCCTTTTATCATATATTATGAAAGAATTTCATAAATAGTATACATATTTTTGGATAGATTTGCTTGGCAGCTTTATTCTGAGCTATGCTTTTGTTTAAAGTTGTATAATATACATCAAGATATTAACATTATAGTTTATAATGAGTTATACGAGTTTAAGAGTATTTTTCTGTCTCCTGCTTCCTATTTCAGGAACTCATTTCAACCCTCATACTCCTCTTTGCTAAGAACCGAAATTCTAATATATTCCTGTGAGATATGTAGTGAATCTGCACTTGCATAGCTTCATGATTGGGAGCAGAAATCATAATGATCCTGAGTGAAGTACAATGAATGTTATTAGCCAAGGACTTGTACAGAACCTGAGTCAAAGTCCAAAAATTGCTTTGTGAGCCGTTCAAGGAGATTCTGTTCCCATGTTCAGTTTCTGTCACAACTGGCAGATGAAACTCAGCAATGAAATCTTTATATTTTAGAGTGCTAACAAATGTTATACACTGAGTCTTGGTGTTGCGGGGGGCGGGGGGGGGAGCCAAAGAGCACTTTTTATTGTCATAGACAGAAAACAAATTACCATTCTTCTCCGTAATAGAAACAGTCTTTCCGGATGCCAGGACAGTGTATGCAAGCATTCATCAACTGGATGGGACATTTTCACAAGAAAACTAGAAAAGCCTTTTCCGAATGCCTTTTGGTAGCCTGTTGCTACAAGAGGGCCACTTTGTTCTCAACTGGAGTTTTAGTTAATTCTTCTCATTCAGAGGAAAGAGAACAATATAGAATTATCTATTTTATTCCTTTTACACTTAACAGCCTTTCCTAGAGAGATCCCAGAACACCCCTGTATTAAGAATCCTGTATGGAAACCTAAACAAAGCTATCAGGACGAAAAAGGATCCCTGTGCTTAGTTCAACTTACAGTTGTGCATTTGAAATCAAGAACTGTGAGATTGCAATATTTTTCTGTTTTTTTTTTTTTTTTTTTTTTTTTTAATAAACATTACTTTGGCAGGTATTTAGTCTCTTGATAAATTTTAGGGTTTTATTTACAGTGCCTAATTTGAAAATCTTTATCTGATTATAACTCAGATTACCTTCTTTGATTTGTTTCTTGATGATAGAGGATGAAAGAATAAGATCACTAACATATTCACTTGGATGTCTTCGGAGTGTTAACAAACTCAGATGTCAAATTGTTGGGAATTTTGTAATTATTTTTTAATAGTTATTGCAATAAAATTCAAAGCTACTTTCTTGGTCATATATATATATATATATATATATATATATATATATATATATATATATATATATATTCTTTGATTGTTTCACACATTTATGTACTAGATTTTGGCCAATTTGCATCTTTTTACAATTTCTCATTCTCCGTTACCCCACATTGGGTAACTTTCCTTCCCAACATGCCTTCTCCTGTGGCTATCTTCCCTTTTCCCACTGAGTTTCATTATATTGCTTTCATGAGTATCAGGGTGTGTGTGTGTGTGTGTGTGTGTGTGTGTGTGTGTGTGTGTGTGTGTGTGTGTGTGTGTGTGTGTGTGTGTGTGTGTGTGTGTGTGTGTGTGTGTGTGTGTGTGTGTGTGTGTGTGTGTGTGTGTGTGTGTGTGTGTGTGTGTGTGTGTGTGATAGACACAGACAGAAAGACAGAAAGAAATAGAGACAGAGAAACAGAGACAAATAGACACGGAGAGAATTATTAACTACAACTCAGGCAATGTGAAGGAATTTTAGTTTAGCAACATGACTGCTCAAGCCAGAAAGTACAGGTGTCAAAGGTCTTTGAATATGATTCCTTCTTGCCACAGCATCCACATTGCTAGATTAAAATTCTACAAGTAAATTTATTGGTTACTACAACACTGAAATTTAATGACAATTTCACTCCCAGCGTCCATGACTACTCATCATACCTCAGTGAAGGGTAAATGTTATTAAGTTGATACACAGATATTTTGATATAATGATGGAACAAATTAAGGTAAGGTGTGTTAATTATGAGCATTGGCAGTGAAGTGAGCATTGTATGTCCAAAGGAATGCTAAGGTTTCAATGCAATTTTCCCTTAATAATACTAGTGATTAAAAATCACTGTAAGGTAATAAAGGTATAGCTAACTAAAACTGACTTTAGATATGGGTCAATCTGTAAGTAACTGGGATTAGAAATAAATCATCAAGCCTTCGGAGGATATGATAGGGTGTTTCCAGGAGGAAGAGACACAAGGAAATGGGATAACATTTTAATGTAAATAAAGAAAATATCCAATGGGGGAAAAAGGAAAGAAGTCATCAGAATGAATCTTCATGAGTAAGTATTAGGGGCTAATAAGAGGGAGGAAACAAACTCTACACCATATAGGAATTCTTCCTTACTCTACGAGACCCTTCTCACTCTCTAATTCCATTTTTGTCTCATCTCTCTATCTTTCCATCTCTGCTCTTCTCATTCTTTAGTTCCTATTCTCTCACCTCATTCTGCCTCTCTAACTCTGACTCTCTCTAGTCTCTCACATCTCATCAATCTGCAAGGAGGAAGTGAAGAAAAGGGTACCCTTGAAAGACTCAGTGTTCTGTGATCTTTCTGACTTCCAGATTATGAGCTAAAGATAACAATATTTTTTGAAATTTCTCAGTCCCCTGTATGTCCTTACAATAATGAAAAAGCCCTAATATACTGAGTTACCTATAGTGCTTTCTGGATTAGGTTAGAAAGAATCTCATTTCAGGCTGTTATGGTTAAAGTACAGTAGTCTTCCATATATTTGCAAACAATCAACTTATGATACTATACAAATAGCACAAAAATGTGCAGCAATGAATTGAGCTCGTTAAACTGGTTACGCATAGGCAAAAGAGTGAAACTGGACTTCAATCTCACACAATATATAGAAATAAAATCAAAATTGATAAAGGCTTGACATAAGACTAAAGATTTAAAATTATTCAGTAAAAGAAAATTAGGTTTGGTAGAATTTGGCATTTAAGAAACACCCTCATAGAAGCAGGAGGAGGGAGGATGGGGTACAGGGCTTCAGGGAAGGGGAAACGGGAAAGGGCATAATATTTGAAATGTAAATAAAGAAAATATCCAATTAAAAAAAATCTAGCCCTGGGGTTTTTATGGCTGGAAGGTTTTTAATGACTGCTTCTATTTCCTTACAAGTAATGGTACTTGTAAGTTAACTGATCTTGATTTAACCTTGGTACATTGTGTCTGTCTAGAAAATCATTCATTTCTTCTAGATTTAACAATTTTGTTGAGTATAGACATTTTTTCTCAGCTTCTAGAAAGTCCCAAAGAACTAGGATGAGGGAGACTCCCAAGACGCAATGTAGGTGACCTTACATGAAATTCCCAGCAATGGAGATACGGAACCTCAAGAGCCCAACATCAATTGTTAGAAAGTATCCCCAGTTGAGGAATGGGGACACCAAATAATGTTAAAATATTTGACTCAGAATTGTTCCTGTGTAAAAGAAATGCAGGGTCAGAAATGGAGCAGAGAATGAATAAAGGGCAGACTAAACTGGGGATCCATTCATGGCTGAGCACCAAACCCTGACATTAAGTTGTGCTTGCAGACAGGGGCCTACCATGGCTATCCTTTGAGAGGCTCTACCAGCAATTGACTGAGACACATGCACATGCTCATAGCAAACCCTTGGAGTGAGGTTTGGGACCTCTATGGAAGAGTTAGAGGGAGAACTGAAGGAACTGAAGGGGATAAGGTCCCCATAGAAGACCAACAATGTCAACTAACCTGAAACATGGGCAACAATTAGGATGTAAATAAATAAAATAATTAATAATAAAAAAAAAAAGTAAAAAAGAAAATTAGGGGGAAATTCCATAATGTTGGTCTCGGAAATGCAAGTTTTTGATGAGATTCCCAAATCAGAGGCAACAAAAGTAAAATACAAAAAGGCATCATGCCATAACATATTTTTTTAGCAGAAATTGCACTGTAGCAAAATGTTTATTTTATTTTCACACAATAATATTAACAATAAACATGAAAACAAAGCCCACAGATTGAAAACAAAATGTTGATATTTGGTCTGGTTATATGTATTGTATGCTAAATTATGTACCAGAAAGACTAGGTCTAAGAGTAAATTCTCACATTCATAGACTTTTGCTGTGCATTGTTCCTCAGTTTAAAACTGTTGTTTAAATATATTTGGCCACAGCCAAATACTGGAGTTATTGGAGGTAAGAGGGTTTTGAGTTACTTAGTTGGAATGGAGAAAGAAGAGAAAAGAGAGACCAGGAGGAGAAGGAGGAAGAATAAGGAGGAGAGTAGAAAGCGACATGAGGAGAGATGGACCATAAACATGTGGCTAGGAGAAACAAGTAACTGGCGTATACCATTAGGGTGGTAGCCAAGCCAGCAATTAGAAAAGTAGAATACTGGTTACCCCAGTAATTGTCAATGCCAAATAAAATAACCATAGTCTGGGTCTCATTCATTTTTAAGTTTAAATTGGTTATACTACAACAATTGTGAAAACTATGGATAGCATAGAAACCTCAAAAATATATAACAAACTCAGAAATTTAATAAAAAGAAAATAATTTGATTTTAAAATATGTTAATGATATGAATAGATATTTCTCAACATGCAAATGGCCACCAGTGTATGGAAAAATAAAAGAATCTTTTATCATCAAGGAAATGAAAATTAAATGCACAATTAATTTCAACCCAAATGTTAAAATGTCTGCTATCAATTATAATGGGTATTGATTTCTGCCAAAGACCCAGCAAAGAGGGAACACCCTGGATTTAATTATCTATGTGTGTCCGACTGACCTAAGGCCTGGAAAAAGGGACAAGACCCCACTGTCTCTTAGCTAGGCCAGATTCACTATATTTTGCCCAAACATCCTCTACTTATTTGACTGATGAATGAGCCTAGACACTCATGCATATTCTACTAAAATCCTATATCCTGCCCTGTAAGGGTCTTTTTGCATCCAATGCAAAATATAGTCTCTTCTTCTCTAGCTTCTTGAGTATTAAAGACTTAGGTTTGCAATGTCTTCATGAGTATTAAAATTTAGGAACTTCCCATATCTGATAGTTATTTTCTTCAGAAATCATAGTTGACATTTATTTTCTGGGCGGAGTTCTTCTTTTTCTTTTTCTTTCATTGATGTTCTTATACATCTATGGTAATTTTAGAACTTTATCTCTTCCTATACTGTTTGAGGGTTAATTATTTTGGGAAGGTACTCATTTTTCTAATCTAACTTTTTCTCAGATATGTTTCTAAAAATATCTTCTGTCTCTATAGTTACTGATTTTGGCTTGTGATTTCCTCTTTTTGTTTCTTAATTAGATTATCTGATCATTTATCTGTTTAATTTATATTCAAATAATAATCTTAAGGAAATATTTGTTTATATATCTAAACAAGCATATATTAATTTAAATAAAGCTCTGCCAATGTAAAGAGAAAGAAAATATCTTGGAGACTTTCCTGGGTAAATAACCATAATTCTTTTGAAATCTATTAAATGAGAAAATTTAGTATGTGTAATGTGTTCAATCACAAAAAGGAGTATGGTACCAGGTGTGGATTAAACCAATGAGTTCTCAACAAAACTACATCAAAAGGAGCTAAATGGACTCAGTCAATCATGTTATTAACAAAAATATATGGGTGTATTTACACATGTGCCTTTAATGATTGATCACAACTTGGAACATTGTCACGTGGTTTGTGTGAATTAGATATAGGAGTTTTGCAAGTATTCTTGTTCAGTAAGCTCATTATTAATATTCATGTCTCCTGGGTTAATATGTTTACATATAAGCTAGGTTAAAATGTGGATGAATATTTATAAACACCAAATGCCTTCATTTTTCATGCCTGTTTTAAGTAATTTGCTGAGTTTAAAGCATTTTGGAAAACAAGTGATCTTTGTCACCTGTTTTATCACTGGAAAATCATAGATCATATATTTAGTATTAATTTATAATTCCTTTGTATTCTCAAATATTAACATACTAATGTATAAAAAAGTTCCATTTATTTTAAAGCTATTTATCTTTAAGTCCAAATCTTTTGAATTATAAACTGTGAATCCTTCTTTAATTTGAAGCTAATAAAGAATACTATATCTGAGGTCGAGGGCAGCCTGGTCTACAGAGTGAGTTCCAGGACAGCCAGGGCTACACAGAGAAACACTGTTTTGAAAACAACCAAACCAAACCAATCCAAACCAAACCAAACCCAACCCAACCCAACCCAACCCAACCCAACCAAACCAAACCAAAGCAAACCAAAAAAAAAAAAAAAAAAAAAAAAAAAAAAAAAAAAAAAAAAAAAAAAAAAAAAAAAAAAAAAAAAAAAAAAAAAAAAACAAAGCAAAACAAAACAAAATAAAACAAGAACACTATATCTGGTACTGAAAGAAATTTTGAATACTGTATAAACTTGCTTCTCAGGTTTCAAATGATGTCTGATAAACAATTACAGAGCTTTATATTGTGATAATAATTTACAGACTTTAGTTCTTAAAGTGGTACAAGGACTATACTACAGTGCAAAAAGTATAATGTTGTTGGATCCATTATAACATCAGAAATTACTTTTTCATTTCAGTTGTATATTTTCACTTACCCAGTAATTCTAACATTTTTTATAAATAAAACAGATGACTAATACAAATATACCTTTAGATTAAATTTTCCTGTATTTTGGTTGAAGCATTCTGAAATAGTTTCTCTGGACAAAGTACTTTTGATATCTGGTATTTCCAGATACACTGGCTAGTTTTCAAGGTTTCACTTCAGTTCTATATGTTATTTTTGAGAATGTCATTCAAAATTCCATTCCTATTCACTTTCCCCTCACTCTTTACAGCTCCCGTAACATTTTTTCGAAGATGTTTTCACTTAAGTCACAAAGACTTTGAGGCAGAGAGATAAATGGTATATTGATAGAGACATGCATGTTACATTTGCATAGTCACACATCACTAAACTTTCTGAGAAATGACACACCCTGTGTTTCTGTCATGGACGTAAAGTTTACTTATATAGGAAATTGTGGTTAAGGTAGGAAAAGGGCATATAAGTTCATGATGCCAATATATATCTATGAGTACTCATTATTAGATCAGATGCTTCCTATGTACTAGACATGTCCGTGTAGCAAACATATTTTCTTCTTTCTTTCCTCCTTCACCTCCTTCTTTCCTTCTTTTTTCTGTTCTTCCTTCCTTCCCAGTTACCATCCTTTTGTCTAACCCTCGCTCTCACATCTCCCTGGCCTGCTTCTTCTTTCCATCATTCTGCCTTCAGGGTGGATCTGCTTTCATTGAGGTCTTTTCAGATGAAGTTGGGTAATGTCACGTTTGACTAATCAAATGTAGCTTATGTTTTACCCAGTCCTAAAAGGAGCAACTAATGACATTGTTAGTTCTTTCTGGAATTAATAGGAAAATTCAAAAGATTAGACATGCCAAAAAGCAATCTTAGAATATTCCAATTTAAAAATATTTTAGATATTTTGATGGACTGAACAGGACACACTGAGAAAGAAAGACAAAAGAGGCAGAAACAAGTTATAAAGATAATATTAACATCTTCAAAGTATTTTCATTTTATTGAGGAGCAAGGGCATAGGACATTACAAAGAAAAAAGCATCATGTTAGTATCAGGTTGCTTGATGTTCCATTTTTGTAAACAGATGAAAGAAGAATGAAATTATCAGACAAATTGAAGCAGGCTGTGTAAGAATTTTGAATAGTTATCAACCATTTTTCTAATTTATTTAATGGTCAGATAAACATTTTAACTTGTGTTTGATTTTGTTGGTCTATAGGCATACTAAAATCATTTTGGAGCCTATCTTTCATTTGTACACTGAACAGGAGACTAGTTGTGAAAATAGTTTCCTGTAACTTACTAAAAATAGAACAGGCTAGAATCTGCTTACATAAAGTAGACAGATTTGAACTTGTTATGAAAGACTATGTATAACTTTTTATGTACTCTTATTCTTCACCTTTGATCTTGACAATAATTCACTATATGCAGCTAAATTCTACATCCATTTCCATTAACTTGTTCAGGTTAGAGAAATATATAAAAAGAGAGGAATACTAAAATGAATGGCTGTTTTTTTTTTTTTAATTTTACAATTATAAAGTAAGTAAGCAGATAAAATACAAAAATATAAAGGCCCTAGTAGAGGGCATGGATCAAGTCTCTCAAATCCTTAGATATAGCAATATTTAAAGTAGAGAATAAAGTTTAGAATGTGATAGAAAAGAATAATGAGTAAGATAAAATCATACAAAAATATTGTCCTAACGAAGTAATATTTTATGTTACTTATTTTCTCTTTATTTCACTCCCTGACAACATATATTCTAGGGCGAATCCTAACGGCCTTTGTCTTATTTGTTCATGCCCCTGAAAACTCACAAAGTCTTGAGATGTCATAACCATTTCAAATTTTGTATTGCTTTAACAAATCTAGCTAACATGAGATGGGTGATGATAGAATGAAAAACTACTGTTAATAACATGAAACACATATATTCATTGTCAAGTAATACCCATTGTACTATGAAATGTCAAAAAGACTGTAAAGCAAGATTCAAGAGAAAAGATTTCACAGAAAGAAAGAAAGAAAGAAAGAAAGAAAGAAAGAAAGAAAGAAGGAAGGAAGGAAGGAAGGAAGGAAGGAAGGAAGGAAGGAAGGAAGGAAGGAAGGAAGGAAAGGAAGGAAGGAAGGAAGGAATAAGGAAGGAAGGAAGGAAGGAAGGAAGGAAGGAAGGGAAATTTCAGTAACTTTCTGTGTATTTGATGTAGAATCGAGCCTTTTCTCATTTGAAATGTATTCTTCATCTTAACTAATGCAGTTTCAATAACATCCTACTTGCATTAAGTGGTCCCAATTTATTGCTATTTTTAATGACTTGACCTTTTTCTTAGTTATCATTCATGCATGGATTTGATAAACCTGAATGAGTTCTATGAGAACTTTGCACATCCTCCTCTGAGTTCTACTTATGGTTCTCAATTGGAAGTAGTCAGAGAAGCTGTTCAGTTTTAAGAATTGCTTGGCCGTCATCACTGTGCCAGTCTATCTGTTCTATTCTGTCCTAATAGCTCTGTGTTCTCCCTCTTCTCCAAAAGCACATGGTTTTCTTGATGTGCAGATAATGAACTTAGTCAACTACATTTTCTCTTACCAGAAAGAATAATTATTCTCTTACATAAACTCAGCAAGTCATATAAGCAAAATGAGAAAAATAATGCTCTTACATAAACATATTACTATTTCCCTAAAGTTAAATGTGCATGTGTATTCTGCATGTGAGAGTGTTTATATCTACTAAATATTATAAAAATTTATAAACAATAAGCAATTCTAGCAAATTGATTAATTTGCAGCATAAATATTCATTCATTGATATACAAAGTATTTGATGAAAACCATGTAATCACAAATGCACACACAGATACACATTCACAACACACACATATACATATAGATGTATAAATGTGACTGAACACATGCATAAACATATTTTAAATAATTTTCTTACCCAGAGGATATAGATGAATATGCTACCCTACAGAGACTATATATTCAGCCCATGCTTTCTCCCAGGTTTAGATGTTTTATTTCTATCAATAATTAGTGTTCAAAACCCTAGTGCTATGAAATATATTTAATATTTATTTTATACTATTTCATTCCCTCAAACACAATTTATCTGTACATACACAAAAGCAGAAATGTGAAATTATAAATTGAATGACTTCTTTGAAAAATAGACTCATTGTTTAGATCTGAACAGTACCTTTGCAAAAAACAAAACTTGATGTTTATTTTCTCATTCAAGGTTAGCTACTTTTATTTTTCAAAATTGCCACAATTGTATTAATATTTTCACTAGAATGAAAATGCTTTAAAAACAAATTGATGTTAAGAGATATTTAGATTCAACAGAACCTTGGGGGCATTTTCCAGACTGCTTTATCAAAATCAGTGTAATTGTACTTCTGTTCCTCTAGAAAGTATATGTGTGTGTAGGGTGTGTGTGTGTGTGTGTGTGTGTGTGTGTGTGTGTGTGTGTGTGTGTGTTATGTGTGTCTGTTAGTGTGTATGTGTATGAGTATGTGTGCATTTGCTTCATTGGGTTTTATTTCATTTACTTCCTTATTCCTTTCTTTTATTGTGAGGTATTTTGAAAGCAGATATTAAAACGGGAATGATAGGTTGAAATATAAATCACATATTTCCAACTTTGAAAATTATTGATTGGCTTAGTTATAGAAAATGTTATTGATTGACATTTTCTTAGATTCTCGTGTGTTTACACATTATTATTACATATGGAAAAATCTATTCTTAAAGAAATATATAATTTTTAGAGCCAGTGGCCTTAGCTTACAAACAATGCATATTAATAAAATATCTCTCCTTTAAATCACTCATGGGTTCTAGAATTTACACAGTATAGAGCTCTCTTGTGTCACTTTCATTATGTCTAAATATTTTCTCAGCTATCTCAGTCTCCCCAGTATAATGGTGTCTACATTCCATCATTTCCTGGGAGAGTCCTACTTATGACTGTGTGTTAGCATAGACAATCAACAATGTCCACCTCCAGTATCAAAATTCTCCAAGCTTGGTTAATAATTATATACAATTGTCCTAATTACTAGAAATATTTCTAATTTAATTATCCGTGTCTCAGTGACATTTGAGGAATAGCACACTAAAAAGTTTGAGTAACTGCTGTTAGTTGTTACTAATTATTTTGGATGTGTTAAGTTAACCTCTGAAATAAATTAGTATTAAGACCAAGAGAAACTTATTCTATAGACTATGTTTAGCTATGATGATGGTGATGGTGGTGGTGATGATGATGGTGGTGGTGGTGGTGATGATGATGATGGAGAAAAATATGTCACACTTCAAAAATATGTAATTCCTGAAGCATGCAATGAGGTTGCTTTTATCTGTAAGGAACTGCCTTTTCATGATACGTAGTGGGAAAAGAGCATCTTGATGTGAAGTTACTATATGGTCTGTTACAAGAACATAATCATCCCTGATATCTCCACATCTGTGGGCATCTACATCTCTTAATTTTGGAAATTCACCAAAAGAAGGAAAACAACACACACACACACACACACACACACACACACACACACACACACACACACACACACATATATATATATGGAAGAAAACATTACCGATTACAGTCTTTATTGTAATCATATGGCAGTTTTTGAATAAATTCTAATTTCAGAGCTTTTATTGGTTTTCCTTATGAATTACGAACTGGGTGATGACTGAAGAATAATTATGTACTATCTCCTAGCTTCAAAGTCCACAGAAACCCTATTTAACATGATTAATGAACACCCTCTGAAGATAGACCAATTGCACCCCCTAATTTACTTCCATTGATGCAATTGTGAAGTTTCCTCGATGTCCATAGTCTAAAATGAAATGTGACAATTTAAAACAATAGGTGAACATCAAGACTGACTTTTACATACATTCCTTACTTTTACATACATGAAAAAAAAAAAAAAAAAGATTCAAAATCTGCTTAAGTCATAGCCGGGTAATATAAGCTGGAGAGTGTAAATAAAAGATGTTAGTTGTAGGTATGCATGCATTTGCGTGTTTGTGTTTGTGTGTGTGTGTGTGTGTGTGTGTGTGTGTGTGTGTGTGTGTATGTGTATGTCTGGGTTTGCATGTGTGTATTTCTCTGTATGTGAAAGACAGGAAGACAGAAAGTCAGAGAAACACAGAGAGGGAGAGAGAGAGAGAGAGAGAGAGAGAGAGAGAGAGAGAGAGAGAGAGAGAGAATATGTCATGAAAATACTTAAATTAAAATAATTGGGGGGGGGGGCTGGTGAGATGGCTCAGCGGTTAAGAGCTCCTACTGCTCTTCTGAAGGTCCTGAGTTCAAATCCCAGCAACCACATGGTGGCTCACAACTATCCGTAATGAAATCTGATGCCCTCTTCTGGAGTGTCTAAAGACAGCTACAGTGTACCTACATAAAATAAATAAATAAATAAATTCTTAAAATAATTGAATTAAAAAGTTAATCAATACACACAGTTTATTTTTAATGTCTAGATTCAAAACACAATGTTTTCACATACATTCATTGGTATATATTCCTTAAACAACCTTTATATCTTACACCAGGTACTAAGAGTTTAGGTATTAAGTTTAGGTAATTCTGTTTTAAACAAGGAAAAACATCATTCTTGATTTTCAAGTTTCTTTTCTGCAGTGTGATCTTTTGAGGTGGAAAATTCTGTGGATTTTTGTTGTGATTTATGTTTTAAATAAATAATTAACTTTGGTGCATTTCCTTAAGCCACAACCTGAAGGAGGAAAGATAGGGAAGACAAACAACAGAAAAATATAATGTAGTGATAGCAAATTACAAAGCCTGCTATGAAAGAATGAAGCATTTGTTGGCCACACTGGGAAGCAGAGATCATAGAGAATGCTGGAATCTCAGGATGGAGGAAGATGAGGATGTATGCAAATCCTGGCTTAAATTCTCATGTGTTAAACTAGTTAGATTGCTTGCTGCCAGTACAGCCAGAAAACTTAATGAGAGAAATAAAAGAAATTTTGTATTACTAAAAGCATGACTAAGGCAATGCTTTTTAAGGATATTAAAAAGAGAGATTTGATCTCCCCATAAACGGAACTAATATCTGACTATTAAAGGTAGGGATATCCTCCTGTTGCCTATAGATTTTATCTTTCCCTTCCATGTTAGCATGGCTATTCCTGCTGTCCTTGTTCAAGCATGTTTATTTAGATTGCTGAGACATATGGAGAATCTTCCTTGTTATTTCAAGTACATATAATCTCATTCCTATNTATATATATATATATATATATATATATATATATATATATATATATATATATATATATATATATATACTATTCTTCTTGTTCTTTTGCTCTTGCAACCCTCCTTTTTATTATCTTCTGTGAATCTTGTGTGAGTATTGAGATCTAGATACTGGGTCTACAACATCACCATTACAGGTTCTCTAAATTTTGATAGGTTATGGTTTCTTTAATGGTTCAGTTGTTGATGCTTAAAATATGATTTTAATTATCATTCTGTCACTATGATAGTTATCTATAACATTGAAAAAAATTACAATTTAACCAAGTCCAGATGCCACAGAATTTTCACTAACAAGGTAGACAGAACTCGGTATCAGGCCATCTTTCAAATATCTTGGTTCTCCTTTGACACTGATGAGGGTAACACTGGTCAGGAAATTCTGGCATAAAGTATTATTCTGACTATATTTTAATCATGTGAAAGAATACTAAAGGATTTTAACCTTTGGCTCTTTGCTTTATGAATTTCTATAACTAATTATAGGGAATTTTATTCCTACAATGCTAGACTTATTTCTAGCTTATTAAACCATGTACCTCATTATGAAAAGCGTGGCATAAGTAAAATGTGGAATATATTTTTAATAAAAGTCTTCTCTTTTGTGAGTCTACATATATTATTTTAATTGGAATATTTAACAAGTGAAGAGAATCATTTCTGCTGTTCTTGGGCAGCAAAGATAATGCATCCTTTCTAATAACAACCACCTGTGTTGGCCACTAGACCTAGATATATCAGAAAAGTTTGGGCCTTGAGTTCTTAAATTTTCCTTAAACCTGTTTGAAGAGGTCATACTGCCACTAACGGACCCTAATCAACAACAGATGTCTAGTAAGGATAGAATGATCTTGACTAAGTCACTAACGGGAAAATGAATGGACAGTTGGCCGAACATTTGTACAAAATAAGAGTTTTATATCATCGATAAACTCACCCGTTGTTGTATCCTACATCTCTTTACTTTTGTCATAACTTCTTCTTAGTTTGTCTCAGCACATTGTAGGAAAAAAAATCAGTAAGATATGCTTCAGAAAGATAAAATATGTTGTATTATCTTCTTCTGAAGAAGGCAGTGAGTGAATACTAAGCTTGGATTATGTCATAGTTCATCTGATGTAACTATATTAAAGACAGAAATTGAGAATCTCACTCTTCTATTTTGGATAAAAAGAATGATGTTTTGTGAAGACAGATGCTGTACTTGGACAGAAAGGATAATACAGCTGTAGGACAACAGTTAAAAGCACTGACAATTTAAATATAAAATATCCTTAGCTTAGGAGAATATAAAAATCCTTAGCTTCTTTGCAGAAAAGCAATCTTTTTATAATCCAGAGGCTGTCATACAGACCATGATAAGATAACTATAGTTAAAACAAGGAAAGTAAACCCAGACTCAAAATCACACAATACCTTTTTGATCCAACATCTTCCTGATTATAATTGTCTTTTACAGTCATACTGCACTCTTGTATTTTATTTTTAAGATTAGAGTATAATTAAATCATTTGTCCCTTCAAACCTTTTTCTCTAGTCCTACTTGTTATCGTTCATATTCAAGACAACTTTTTTTTTTCATTTTGTATATGCTTAAACATGTATTTACATATTCATAAGTATAACTTCATACACAAACTCTTAAATTTACTTGTATAACTTTTTAATATTCCTCATTCTAAGACAGCAAGGGATTAAGTAAAGTATCCTTTGTACTATGTCCAGCGGGAACTGAGTCACTGCATAACTCGCAGTTGAAGTCAGTCAGAGGAAAAGTGACATTTCGAAGTTATTTAGCCTTTATTTCTATATTCTTCAGTTCTCCAAAAAGTTTCTGCAAAAGTTATTAACCAAAAACATTAACATCTCTAAAATGTTCTCTAAAAAGTTATCTGAGAAAATTATTTCTTACTCTCAAAAAAAGTTCTTTTTGCTCTTCTTCCAATCTTTTCTGATGTCATAATGCCCTTACCCCTCAATACCATTACTTCCAATGCTATGCATTTACTTCTAAGTTCTTCTAGAGTTCTACTAAAAAGTTCTCTCTCTTCCTTTTGTCTTCAGCACTTATACATCATTCAGAATACATGATCACATGATAGAAAGCTCACCACAAGTTTACACATAAATTTAAATTATAAATTGAACGAGAAGCTTAAAACAGATAAGGTTTACATGTTTATACATTGAGAGTAATTATCTGGCTAAACATTATCTATCATAAGATCAACATGATTATTGAATGTTAAAACCATAATTTTGTGACTAATTTGTTAGTGAAGCTTTGTAAATATACCCCAGTCAATATTAAATTGTCTGTCCTTGCACCTATAGGAAATCAGTAGTTCCCGTTTTATGAACTTTGGTTAATAGTTTTACAACACCTTGGAATGTACTCTAAATTGTAGATGCTTGAATGCTATCTCTGAAACAATTAATTCATAAGACCTGAAGGCTGGCAGGGTTCTCACTGCAGTTTTTTTTAATCTTTTTTTCAGAGAGTATTTAATAGCAGTCTTATTATAAAAAAAAGCTTAATAATTACTAATATAATTTTAATAACTCATATGGAATCATCACTAAATATTAAGAATTCAAATATTTGTCTGTATAGCATCACTACAAGACAGTAGTACATGTTTATAGTTCTGCAGAAATCTGCTCAAAAGGTTGGGCATATATATATATATATATATTAGAAATCTTTCCTCAAATTAATTTTTATTGGTCTTCCCTAAAGAAGCAACTTTGACAGTTCATGGTGGACCCATCTCAGGAAAATCACCTGCTAGTTTTTAGCTCTTAACATGTATATATTTTCAGACTGTTCATTTTGTGTTGGGTAACCCATTAGTATGCCATTCACTGAAGAAGACTCCCACTCTCAGCATTTTTAAATGTTTGTAGTTATTAGTTTGTGTATTATTTATGCTCATGGAATTTCCACATTCATAGTAGCATGTCTGTTTTTTGTTTGTTTGTTTGTTTGTTTGTTTTTCGAGACAGGTTTTCTCTGTATAGCCCTGGCTGTCCTAGAACTCACTTTGTAGACTAGGCTGGCCTCGAACTCAGAAATCTGCCTGCCTCTGCCTCCCGAGTGCTGGGACTAAAGACGTGCGCCACCACGCCCAGCAGCATGTCTATTTTTGTTGTTAATATACAGTTCCTGTCTAGGAAGCCATGTTGATGAGTCTTTATGGGTATAGCTTTATGTTACTAGAAGACACAATCTCACAGAAAATTAATAAATAAGTAAATAAATAAATAAATAAATAAATAAATAAAACAAAACAAAAACAAACAAAACAAAACAAAACAAAACAAAAAAAAAAAAAACCACGTTCTTGATCATTTGACTTTTATGTCTTTGTTCCCTCATCTCCAATGTTCTCTGATGCTTAGGTATCTGTCAAGTTTGTAGGTGTATCCATTGAGACTGAGCTCCACAAAGTGACATTTTTATTGGCTGTAGTTCAAGTTATGGTCTCAGTCTTTTGAAAGAAAAGACTATTTGATGATGAGGGGAGACTACAATTACTTGCACATAAAGCAAAATATTTAGAGTGTAGGTTAGGATTATGCTGATTTATGAAAGTGGTATTGCAGGTTCTCTTTCAAGACACATGACTTTGACTTCACTTGCTCTAGGTAGTTGGTTAGTTTTCCACTATTAAGCATGATTTTCCTCTTGTTGAACAATCTTAAGTATAAATAGAAAGGCATTATTTACTAAAGAAGCATGTATACTAGTTTAGCATCCTTAATAATATCTAGCCATGATGATTGTTGTGTTTTATAAAAATCATAACTGGATAAAACTATTGATTTCTGACCTTCTTAGGAAGTTTGCATGTAGACTTCTGATTCTATGAAAGCTACTCATCAGGGAGGAAGCATTCAGGTCAAGTATATAGCTCAAGTATATAGGTACCCTGTATCTAACATCCCTGATGTATTCATTCTTATATCTTCTATATTTGTAGGCAACTGCTCAATACAGTGTTTGCATGCATGATGTGTTGGCGCTTTATCAGACAGTTTTGGCTTTTGGAGGAAGAATTTTCAGCCTACAAGAAAACAAGTGTTATATAAAATACTATATAGTAACCTAATGAGTAGCTAAAACATCATTAAAGTAATTCTACACTCTTGCCAACTTTCTTTTCTATTTATATGTCTCTATTCTCCTAAAAGTGTCACCCTCTTTTCCCATTTTCCATATCATATAGTTTTATACCTTGCTAGTCTCCTTTCTATTGCTCCCCCAAATTATACCACAAGAATGGTCCATTTTTACTTTCCTGGTTTCTGCAGTTACTCGGGAATATATACTCACGTCTATAGATTTGAAGCTAAGAGTCTCCAGTAACAGAGATTATACAATGTTTATCATTTTGGTTTTGCCTACTTCAATTAATATAATCCTTTCTAATTATATTATTTGTCTCTAAATCTCATGATTTCATTTTATTGAACTGCTCAATATGATTTCATGGTATATAAAACAATAACACCATGTAACTACCATAAAATGTTTCAAAAACAAAGTTTTCTTAATGACATTTCTCTATTGGCTATAATCGCTATTGAGCTATTGCTCACCATGCCATCTGGAAAATATGTATGTCTTTGAGTATAGAGTGTTGAACATACCTCTTCAATCACACCCAATGGCTTTTCATTGGCAACATGTGGATAGAGAAGCAAGTATCATAATACCTCCGCATCCATTATCCAAACTTACCAGAAATATTCAAAGGGCAATATATTGTTGGACCTGTGAGGTTTGCAATAGGAATCTTAATATTTATTTCTGCTGCAATTATGGATACTGTTGCCTGCCATTGGACATTAGACAAGTAGTAGCTCTGTTTATGTGAGATTATGACAGGGGTCTTTGATGTTATTATTTTGATTCTTCTATCTGTAGTCTCACAGGGGAAATTCCAAAAGTAGAGTTGGAAAAACTCTATTGTTAGCACCTTTGACTCTACAGATTCAGAAGAAACTCTTTCCTTCTGATTCTCAGCTACAGTAACTTCTAGGTCATGAGCTGAAGAGTTCAATAGTAGGGGCCAGACAAAAGTTCCCTAAGCTGAAATATCCAGAGGAGTAAATATAAGAGAAAATAATATAGATAGATCATGGTTAAGGTTTTCTCAAACTTCTTAGGCTATGTACCTTACTACAACAAAAGCATTTGCAACTGCCAAAGAACTTGCTGAAGACCACTCCCATGGCCACACATAAGTGGAAGTAATATTTTAATTTGTTAAGGAAGAACAGAAACTTTTGTCTGTTAATTAAGAACAGACATCTTTCATGGTGTGTCACGAACCACATAGTTTAAAGTCTCAGTACTTTTAGAAGTAGAATTCTAAAGCTAATTATTTATGTACTGTTGGAGAAGATGCTCTCTGATGCCTAGGTTGCTGAAGAGAACACATTTAATTTTATTCACTTTATGTCACTCATTTTTACTATACAATACAGCGAGTGAGATTCACATCTACCTGCTTAAAGGAGAACATTGGAAGGTCTATGAGGCCTCACAAACTGGAATGGGTGAGAGTTTCAGCCCTACCAGAAAACCTTTGCATTTGAAATTTAGGTTACTTTTCTAGTAAGTTCCTAGCTTCCAGTCCTCCTGACTTCGCTGGAAGATAGAAGAAATTCCTTTTTCACTGCAATGCTGCTGTGAAGATTCATGTTGCTTATCTAGTCAGTCAAGAAAACAGTGCTGGTTGGCAAAGTTTCCTTTAACTAGAGCTGTCAGTATCTTCACTGATAAGAGGTCTTGAGGCTCTCCTTCACATTTATGCCTGCTTTAGGGAAACACTCATCCCACTTCAGTAGGCCAGAATAGCGGGTGTCTTGATATTTTATTTCCTCTATTAAACTGCTGTACCATACCAGATCTCTGAATCTTGAAAGGTTTCTATTTTTCTACTGTTGATTTCCAAGTTCTCCCACAATGACCCCAAAATGTATCTATTTACCTGCCACATCAGTTCCTCCTTGTGAAGATGAAGGTGTCTATTGGGTTCCTTGAATGAGCTTTTGGTCTGCTCTGCACTGATAGAATCCTTCCTAACAAAAAGATACTGTTTCTTTGGACATGTTAGCTTTATGTCCATCAACTACAAGTGTATTCTTTAGGCTAAAAATGGTAAGTATAATCTGAATGATCAGGATAGACTTAGAAAAATTAAGCGCAACCTAGAAATTTCTTCCAGTTTTACACAACATATTTCATGCAGTAGTCTAAGAAGAAATAGTTCATAATGTAAAACTAAAATATACATAATAAAAATATTCTGAGAATGATTATAGGTTATATTCATGTCTGTGTGTAAATTCAAATAGAAGCATTCAGACTGATAAGCAACGGGAAACTATACTGCACTAAGTATTTGAATTAATTTCTTTTTTCAGGTCAAGTTTTAATTATCAATATATTATCACAAGTTTGTGTATCAGGCTCTTAAGAGTTACAGGTACCAAAAAAATATTACTTTCAAATAAACAAAAATTATTTGAGACTCTGTAGCACACAGATTAAATACTTGTATTATATTGCTATCTATGATAGGCTCAAGTTAAAGTAAATATTCCATCAAATATATATTCTGAATATGTTCCTCTTTTCATTTGCTCTGTTTGTACAAGAGTACATGTACATTATGCAGACTATGGTGTTTTTTGGTACTTTTCATGTGTTTGTAGATGGAAAACAAATTCAGTTACTCTTTTTGATGGAAAGATTTATAATTTCAAATTCATATTTAAAAAAAAGATAAAAGAGCACAGTATAGGAAGGAATACTGATTGGTTTTGTTTTTTTGTTTTTTTTGTTTTTTTTGTTTTTGTTTTTTTTTTTACAAATCATCCATGGTAGCAGAGATCCATGGTAGCAGAGTGTCTTTGGTCTTTGTTTTTTTGTTGTTGTTGTTGTTGTTTGTTTGTTTGTTTTTTTCTTAGATGCCTTATGTTACTAGTATTATACAACATTGCATGAAATTCTTATTTTTGCTGATATCTTTCGAATCCTAAAGTTCCTTCATCAAATATTAATTGTGCTCCTTGGGGGTATCTTTCCAGGTTTGCCATTTAGGTAGGTGAAGTGCAAAAAGATGGAATAAAGATAAAGGGAGAGAGAGATAGAAATACGTAGAGCATTCCTATTGAGTTTAGTAGAACATTATTTACTATTTACTATACAATTTGAAAGAGTGATCCTGAATGTTGCACACAGTGTTATAATCTGTATTCCTTTACATTTTGTTTGCAGCAGCTTCTGCTGAAGTTTAGAGTTTCAAGCTTGACTGAGCTAGAATAATCTTCCCTGTAGAAAACCTTTCATATTTCTAGAGTGTGTTGTGCAGCCTTTCATGGGAGAACAGGCAACAATAGCATTATTCTGCTATGAAATCTGTGAATGTCAACTCAAGCTTTCCAGGCGAGGTGTGCCCACTTATGCAATACTGGCCTGACTCTTATGAGGGAAACACTATTTAAATTGAGTTTGAGGTGAACTCATCAGGCAGGAACCCATTCCTAGTACTCTCAGTCCTGCCTCCTACAAAAATACTATATGGCTGTGGAGTTCATATGCCCTATCAGGAAATTTAACGTTGTTTGGTTATCGTGACATAGTTAAAAAAAAAAAATAGACTTGTAATATTCATGGTTTTATAGATTAATGTTACTTTCAGTATGAATAATAGAATATGTGTTTTCCTGTGAATGGTTGTGAATACAAAAACACACAACTGCATATGATACTGAGAATAAGTGGTAGATGAGTGCTCAACAAATCAATGTATGTATATTAATCCCTCTAACCCTTATGGTATATTAGGAAAAAGGGACAAGAAGGAGAAAGAAAGGAAAGAGATGCAGAATGTCATATTTGTGAATGGCATTGTTATTATAGTCTTGAACTCATAGTAGCTTAGATTTTGTGCTTTAATCATGTAAAAGAGTAATTTTGTCAACAGCCAATCATGTAACATGTAAGAACTGCAGAGATTTTAAGTCCCTCAGCTGAACTTTTTGATATTTCTAAGAAGGAGAAAATCACTGTCTTCAGTACTATTCCATTGTTCATTCTACAAAGCTTAAATCTATAGTTCTAAACTTATGACCACAGACATGAACATAGATAAAGAAAATAAATCATAAAACATAAAAATATATGACTATTAGAAAGACTGTTATAAAGAGTAGTCTTCCTGGGATCAGAGACAATTAAGAAAAGATAAAAGGTGAAAAAATTAGAATGCTTTTATACACACGTGAAATGTTAATTTGCAAATTAAACTTAAATACAACATGCAAAATTACTAATTGTTACAGATTTCTGAATCTTATTTTCCCTTAAAAACCTATTATTTCAATTCCAATTTTGAAATTTTTAAAATTTGTTTTTAGTGTGTGATATTAGTGTGTGGACAGTCAAGTCACTCTGTCCTGGTTCTCTCCTATATTTGTTGAGGTAGATTTTTTCTTTTTCTTTTCTTTTCTTTTCTTTTCTTTTCTTTTCTTTTCTTTTCCTTTCCTTTCCTTTCCTTTCTTTTCTTTTCTTTTTTTCTTTTTTTTTTCTTTTCTTTTTCTTTAGTCACCTATAATTCCAGTCTATCCGTTCCAAAACCATGCCAAATGTCCTCCTGCCTCTGCCTCTAATGTTAAAGTAAGATACCACTAGGAGAAGAGGAGGATACCACCATCCCACATTTTTTAATATCTGGGTGTTAAACACAGGCATTAATCTCACACTGTAAGCAGTTTTACTAGCTGGATTCTGAGCTATGTTCCTAGCATAAAAATATATCTTCTTTTATATTTATCTTTGTTATGATTGCTTGCTTGCATCTTTGGTAGCTCTAAGTTTTTTAGAAGCAATTTATTTCATTAATTTTGTCCAAATAATTCTCTTTTACTTACAAAAAGTGTTTTTTTTAAATGTCTTATTTCCTAACCATAGTATATATTACTTAAAGTGAGTCACATCTAAAACTATTTTATCATTAATATCATTGAAATGTAGTATCACTATTTTATAGTTTGGCTGATCAAATCAAGGTTCTAATGCATGTTAGGCAAAAAAAAATAAGTAGTATTATTTATAATATAATTTAAACAATTTCTCTTGCCACCCTAAGTGGAACTATTAAACAAACGTAGGCATTTTGTATCCCAATTGTGTGCAGAAAAGATAGGATGAAAAACTATGGTCTTTCTTCTTTCTGTGTTTTTTTAAGCATTGACAAAGTATATTTATTTTGAAATAAAAACACACAAAAATTAAAGTGTATCACATGGAGAAATTTATCGTATAGAATATCTTGCATGTTTAGAGCTTCTAAAATAAGTACCATGTATACTTGACTTAGAATCATTTTAAAAGACAATATGCACTGTTTCTCAACTTTTAGTATATGTTTGTTGAATTAATTAATTATCCTACCATTCCCCGTGTCTGCTTTATGGACAGACACACAAAAATGACCTGAATACACAGCAAATAAAAGGCACTAAAGTCTTGTTCTGCTCTGATACATTCTCTCACTATTGTTCATTTAAACATTTTCCCCCCAGGAAGGTTTTGTGTTTGTGTATATGGCACACATGCAAGGGATCATAAATTCATAAGCTCAAACTACTATTAGACAATACTATCCTTTAATAATACAAATTAATTTTGAAAAATTATAAGTAGGGGTTTAAAATTACATAGGATTTAGAAAAAAGGGAGCAGGATAGATGGCTCCATGGTCAAGAACATTGCTCCACCAGAGGACCTAGGTTTGATTCCCAGCACTTACTTGGTAGCTTACAACCAACCATCCAGTTCTCAGGAAGACCAATTCTGGTGTCTGTAGCAACAACAACAACAATAACAAAAACTCTCAGGAATGATTTCAGAACATTTTCAGCCTGCCTCTGCTCTGTTTTATGTGTTAATTGTTGTCATTTGTTATTTATTCAGCTGAAATTATCCTGTAACAGCTTAACCTAGTTAGAACATTCTCCGCCTCCCCTCCCCCAGTGGAATTGTGATAGGACTTTTAACTTTTCTGCTTATAAATGTTATAGTTTTATATGGACATCTCCCTTCTTCTATTTGTACACTAAATGTCACAACTTTACTTGAAAGAGCCATTATCATTATGTTAAATTTCTCGACCATTTAATGGACAATGACCTGTTTGTTATTTTTCTAGATATGAAAGTTATTAAAACAATAATAATTATATTAATTACACAAAATAATCTGTTTTAGAAAGTAGCATGAAGACTATTTGTTTTTATCAAGTTGTCATACATATGAAAAAGATGCATGATTTATGGCAGTCTTTCAATGAATATATCTACATTAATTGGTAGACTTTCCAACCTTCTATGTCTAATATACAATTGAAATAGACTATTAATATACCACAAATTTTGAATTGATACTCAATTTTTTAAGTCAAATAACTTAATACTTTTGGCACTTTGAAACAATTTCGAGTTACAGTATTAACTATGTAATGGTTAAGTGATTAATATGAATGGGTGATTCTTTACCTCTTGAAATTGAATGTTTGAGATATTTTGGAAAGTTTAATTTTTTTTTTTCTGTCCATCATATAGTTTCCACCTTAAAAAATTTACAACATTACTACAAATAGTATAAGAGGTCCTGCTGTGCTGCACATAAGATTTTTAAATTTAAAACTCAGCATTCCTTCCACTCTTGAAGTGGATTGAAAAGTGTGTCATGGCTCTTCTGGCAGATCTTGGTGCTGCTTATCTCAGATCCTCTTGACCAGTACTGTTTAAGCTAGTACCTACTGCAGTGCCTTCATCATAGCTATAACCTTCTGGATAAGAATCATTTAGTACAATGAAGTCATGGTCATTTGGTTTTTCTTCTTGGTCAGTTATTTATTATCATGATTGGCAGTATATTGAGACCTAACATCATTTGTACAAGATGAAGATTGTTACTTTTCTGACAGGTAATAATAATAATAATAATAATAATAATAATAATATTATTATTATTATTATTATTATTATTATTATAACTATATAATAACTATTAATGTATAATATATTATACATATTATACATTAATAATAATATAACTATATAATAACTATTAATATATACTTTATTATTATTATTATTATTATTATTATTATTATTATTATTATTATTATATATTAGTATACTAGCCAAGTTTTTCATGCATCACACTTAGGTTGTTAGATGATTGTTGTTCAAATTAATGCTCCAGAAATGCCAGGAGGAACTTAACTACTTTTTATTCTCCTGTGCAAAAATTATCACAAAGAATGAAACCAAATTATCAGAATCAAATACTATGTTCTCTTAAAGTGATAATCTTTCAGTATCATGTTATATTTACCATTGATTTTTTTCCAACTTTTATTAGATATTTTCTTCATTTACATTTCAAGTGTTAACCAGAAAGTTCCCTATATCCTCCCCCCTCCCGGCCCTGCTCCCCTACCCACCCGCTCCCACCCCTTGGCCCCGGCATTCCCCTGTATTGGGGCATATAAAGTCTGCATAACCAAGGGGCCTCTCTTCCCACTGATGGCCAACTAGGCCATCCTCTTCTATATATGCAGCTAGAGACACGAGCCCAGGGGGTACTAGTTANCCCCTCCCGGCCCTGCTCCCCTACCCACCCGCTCCCACCCCTTGGCCCCGGCATTCCCCTGTATTGGGGCATATAAAGTCTGCATAACCAAGGGGCCTCTCTTCCCACTGATGGCCAACTAGGCCATCCTCTTCTATATATGCAGCTAGAGACACGAGCCCAGGGGGTACTAGTTAGTTCATGGTTATTCTTCCACCTAAAGGGTTGAAGACCCCTTCAGCTCCTTTTACCATTGATTTTTAAGAGATTTCTTAGCAGACTATAACGGCAAGGGCACATATTACCAGTCTTTTGAAGGCTAGAACAGAAGTAGAAGTCTATTCGTTTCCTTAAGTACAAACTCAGTGTAGTTTCATTCATAAATATGCAATGGTCAGCAAAATGTTAGTAACTTGTATCTACTTTAGGTGTTTGTAATTGGGTATTGTGTTTATCTCAAATATTAGTATTGATTTACTCTTATTCATTTGTTAAATGAATTCTATTCTTCAAAGTTTTAACCACTAAATAATAAGATTGTTTTGACTAGATGTAGTAATCTAATTCTGGTCCCCAATATAGATGAAAAATATAATTAAATCTTTTATGAATTTTTATAACATTTTCTTTAAAATGAATAAGAATACTGCAGTTATCATGATTTATATAAACAATGATATGGAATTTCTATTATTTTTCTACTTTGTATTTCCAACTACCTTTGTTTTAAACTGTTGACTCCTTTTTAGGAAATCTAATGGATGTTGGTCCCAGTAATATAGGTCAAGTATATAAAAACAAATAAACCAAATGCATGTACTAAATAGTATTCCCTTGTAGAGAAAATAAATGTTAAAATTTAAATTACATTTGGATATGATCATCATTCAGAGACACACAAGGGGCATTAAACAAGTGGAAGCTCAGAAATTGTACCAGAGATATCAGCTGAGGTGCGTATGCATGTTAGTGGAGGCAGGAGAAGAAGGGGCTTGTGACACATCAAAACTCAGGAATAGGATCAAGCCAGATGAATAAGAGAAAAAACATAATGGAAAGATTTGGCGGAAACAGTATAAAAATAACATTACTTTTAAGCCATCCCTTGGTAAGGACTGTTTAAAACTGTGTTTGTGACTAGCCATCATAAAATTTAGATGAGCAAGTGAAAGCAACACTGTGTGGAGGCAGATAAGGTTTCCTGCTCGCATCATTGTATGCTCACTAACATCTTTATCATTGTTTCTGGCCAGCCTGGTCTACAAAGTGAGTTCCAGGACAGCCGGGGCTACACAGAGAAACCCTGTCTCAAAAAACGAAACGGAAAAAAAAAAAAAAAAAAAAGAATACCTTTAAATGAATAATTAATTTTAGGGTGGATGAGTGGATCAGAAGCCTGAGCTCGCATCCTAATTCAGGAATCAACTGGATTAAAAGTAAAAATCTCTGCATTTGTATTGATGCCCAGTCACAGTGGCAGTTACTTTTATCAACAAAAGAAAATACATGGGACAAGAACAATTATAAACATTTTTATTTTACTATACATCTATTCATCTCCTTTTATCGTCTCATACTGGTATATTACCTATATAAACAGGCTGCAACATGAAATTTCATCAACAGCTGCTAATATATAAGTTTACGTTTTATATGTACTTGAAGAAATGATTATGAGATAAATCGTTTCCCCTAAGCAATTTATCCTAAGAATATGAAGGGGAAATTAAACAGTCAAAATATTGAGAACAATGGGCTACTTTAAATAGAAATTAAAGTATCAAACTACAAAAATTAGTAATTATATTTTCTGATTAAAAAAATGACACGAAGCTGGGCAGTGGTGGCACACACCTTTAATCCCAGCACTTGGGAGGTAGAGGCAGGGTGGATTTCTGAGTTTGAAGCCAGTCTGGTCTACAAAGTGAGTTCCAGGACAGCCAGGACTATACAGAAAAACCCTGTCTCAAAAAATAAATAAATAAAAATATTAATAATGACATGAACACAGAAATGAGATTTGATTAGAAAACATAGAGTACTAAAAAGGAAAAAAATAAGCAGTGAAAACTACACTGTTTCTGTATTGGTTAGAAATCTGAACAGTAGCATAATTTTGTCTAGCTTTGAGATGAAACATAATAAAATCACGCTGAGAATGCCTTCCCTCATTCCAGGTGGTGCTGAGACAAAGAAAGAAAAAATGTTATATTCCAGGTTTTCTTGAAATGCATAATGCTTCCATTTATTCATTTATCCCAAAATATGCATTGAAATTACATCTGCTAGTTCATTCATGGGGCATACTTTTTTCCATGAAACCTGCCTACTATACCGCAGGTGTAACTCTGGGTGTTAGAGAATGACAAGTGATGGGGACAGAGCACTTAATTTTACTCAAACAATACTTAGTAAAAAAAGATTGTAGAGATGAGAGAGTATAATCACTGAAACCAACAATGGTTTGAAGAAGAGCGATAGGGAAATCTAGAGGTATGAGAACGAATCAAACACACAGGTATATTGAACAGTGATTTTATGCAGAGGCATCAACAGAGGTGAAAGTGCATATGTTGCTAAAATATGTTGTTTTCAAAATGACAATATCATACATAGTTTCATTCCATCTGTCTTTGTGAATAGTGAGGATCAAAAATTAAAATCTGAGGCAAAGGAAGTTATGAGAATTGGACATAGACTCAGACTTCAAGCACGGTTTGCAAAGTAAAGGTACAAAAATGTTCCCCAAGAGGCAGGAGAAAGATGAGAGGTATGGAATCTGCAGTGACAAACTGGATGATTAAATGAACATCACAGGCGTTGCACAAAATAGCCTCACTTTCAATCATGAAGAAAAACATGGCTGTCTATGAACAGGGGTGAAATCTGAGGATGACATACATTTGTGTTTTATCAGCTAATGTATGAGCTTGAAATAATTATAAGTAAGGATATCTTCATGCATTTTCCCAGTTTTGCATCTTGTGAAAGTCACATATTATTTTTTATTCTAAAAATGACCCACAGACTATGGACTACTGGAAAAATATGAGTGGCACAAAAACCACAGACATACCTTAGCATGTCAATGCAATCAAAGCTTCACAAAACTATCTCTTATCTGCCTCATCATGCTTCTTTGCTTTGAATATACAACAACACTTAAATTGGTAAATTTGGAATGTAATTGGTATAGGATTTAGTATTCTATCGTAAGTTACATGCTGGTATCCTATTACCACTGATGGGTCTTGGCTCCGAAATGCTATGGGTGTTGGAGTTTTGCTGATCCACAGATACCTTAAGCTTTATATCACTGAGCTGTCAGAATTTATGAAAACTTATCGACCGCAGGTGGGCATTTCTGTGAAGCTGTTTTTATTCACTATCTGTATATCTTCTCGCACACAATCACAACGTATCTTCCCTTCTGCTTTGACATAAATCTTTCCGTGGTCATCAGTGATTTGTTTTTGTTAAACTTCAATGGCTATATATCAGAGTAACAGTTAAGAGACAGCATCTACAGCCAAACTGCCTATATTAAAGATGAACTAGAATAATCTGGGCAAGAAGCCTGGTTTCTAAAAGCCACAGTGTGCTCATCTCTGAGGAGTAATGAACTGAATCTCCCTCATTGATGTCCAAGGATGTCTGTTACATAGTTATATGAGCTACCAGGACAAATAACTACTCAAGTTTCAATGACACACTTTTTGGCATTCATTGCAGTCTGATATTAATTGTTTGTTCAGGCCAGCAGATGCATAAGTTATGCATCTAACCACTTTACCATGTGATGTTCCTATACGAGTTTGTGTTTTATCAGTTTCCATTTGCTGGCTAGTATTGATCATACATATAATTAATGTGAATATATTTTAATATGTTAATGCTGGAAACCTAGAAACCTTTCTCATTATTTCCCTGAGTCCTTTGGCAAAACAAGACATTTGAATTTTTATTTTTTAATTAAAATTTTATTGTAAAAATTGAAAATAAAAAATCCTCCTATAGCCAAATCAAAATAGGCATTAGATAAAAGTTTACTTTGCTGTTCTAAGACTGTATAAAGATCAACATCCTATTAGAGGCATATAAACTATATAATATATTAGATAAAATATATTCATTTGTTTCCTATGCTGAGCATGAATTGTGATAAGTCCAGAGTAAATATTCAATAAACTAATTTTTTTTTCTGGAGTTCAGGGCAAAGTCATGACTAATGTATGTAACTTGAAATTATAAATATGGCCTATATATAAAGTGCATATAGAGTAGTAGATGAAATATATGACGACTTCCCTTTAAAGGGAGAATTTTATTATAAAAAGTAGGCTGAAATAAAGCAATAAGATCATCCATCTAGAGTGTGGACAGAAGCTAAAAGGAATGGAGATGGGCCTCTCAATTAAGAGAAAAACTAGAAATAACATGGATTATGGAAAGTAAGAAATTACATTAATCGATCAAATATATATATATATATATATATATATATATATATATTTAGCAAAGTCATACTAGGAAGCATAACTTAGCACTGGGCTTCACATATAAAAGTATGATGCATATTTTAACCACTATGTGTTAGTGGCTCTGATTATCAACTGATCCTCAGAACCGTCTCACTAAAATTGATTGCAACTAGACTTGAAGTACTTTTATCTTTGTAGTGAATGCATCTATCTGAGCAACTGAATTTAACTTAATAGAATATAAGTGGAACAGTGTTTATGATGTGTAAATCTGGTCTTCCAAGTCCATTTTAATAATAATTATAATAATCTTCATACAAGAAGACAGAAGTCATAGACACTGAGAGCTGTGTTCAAAACACTGTGAGTGGACTTACCTGGCATGGCAAGAAACTGTTGATGGTTAGTCTATAAAACACCTTACGATGGCAACTCTGTTTCTCAGTGTTAACCACACAGATGAACTCCTTGATGTGAGTTACAGCAATAGACATAAATCATGCGGACAGACTACATTGGAAGTTACAGGACTGGATTAAATTATGTACCTTTTTAACTATAACTTAATGATACAGAAACACCTAATATTACTCTTACATTTTTTCCTTTTTCCTATATTATATAAACTATGCTATATAAACTATGCTGCACCTTCTTTAACTTGCAACATTTTAAAATTAATAATATGTACTAGATCATACATATTTTATTAAGAAACATACTTGATAAATGTAAAAAGAAGATGGCATCTAAAATACACATATTAAATAATTTTACTCTCGGTCAACAGCCTAGACACACTTAGTTCAGGAAATCTATTCACACTATATTACTAAATTAAGCTTCTCCATTATTTTCTTAAAGAATTTATAGTTTATAGTTCATAGTTAGGTGTCCCTTAAATTAAACCTCTTTCCCAAATCCCATCACATTCTGTGTTCTTTATAGAATGCCATGACTTTAAATATAATTAAGAAATACCTTTTCTAAGGATAGGGAACTACCTATAGCAAACTGTCTTAACTTTCTCCTGTAAATGTAACAAGATGAATTTTGAGTAGACATTTCCACTGTCTCAGGAATTGCAGGTAGCTTATTGGCCAGTGCATTTACTTTTAAATGTTTTTAATTGAAATAGAAATACATCACATTCCCTTCCCTCCCTTAATCCATTTTCATCCCACCTTCCTGAATCCCTCCAGTGTCTTGTACCCGCTCTAACTGCATTTTCTCATTTCTTGTGCTGTTTTGAGATTCACCAAACTGGTGTCTGGAGCCTCGCATTTCTCCTATTCCCCATTTTCTCAGATTCTGTTATCTTCATTTTTACTTTCATAAGATAGTACTTTTAATATTTTTAAAATTTATATACTTTTAAAGAATTTAATATTTTTCTTTATCACAGATGCATTTTCTCTACATATAGAAAACATAGCATTTGTGGATTTCTAGATTTATATACTTTATTCAAAATTATACTTTTTTAACATAGTTTGGTCCCTTGAAATCAATATTCATTTAAAATAAAGCATTAATTTAGAAATCACACACACATATACACACAATCAAACACACACAAACACACACAATCGCACACACACACACAATCAAATGCACAATCACACACATACACACACACTCACTCACACACACACTCACACACAAATAAATGCCCATCACAATGTAATATATGAAAAGTCACCCTATGTGAAAATGTTAGCACAATTACCTGTCACTTTTATGGGAATTTCATTTGATGAACAAAGATAAGCTAATTGGTCGAAGAAATAACTGTATATTTTAGAATCTGAAATTGGATATTTTTATTTTACTTTAAGTGTATGAATGTTTTGTTTAAATTTATTGAATATGTGCATCACATGGAAGCAGTAGTCCCAGAGGTCAGATGAGGGCATTAGACTGCCTGGAACTGAATCAAGTATCTATATCACAGAGGCATGAAGGTGGAGCAATATGAGGCTCAGAAGAGATATTAGTATGAGCTGGAATGTTGTATTCCTGGTATCTGTGTGCTCCTGTATATTTTTTTATTCCACTAAATCTTATTTTTCTTATTTTGTATGCATATAACTTATGTGTATAGCTCAAGTACCCACATTCAAAAAAAAAAAAAAAACATTGATAAGGATAAATCAGGAAAATGAATAGACATAACCTACAGAAATACCTGTAATGTGTAGACCATTAAGTATTACTAGTGTGGATCATACTATAGGAAAGAGAAAATAGTAGAAAATAACTTGGTTGGTATTCATATAATACATTATAGGTGATTCATGTCCTGAAATTCCCCTATACCCTCCCCCTGTCCTGCTCCCAAACCCACCCACTCCCACTTCCTGGCCCTAGCATTCACCTGTATCGCAGCATATAATTTTCCCAAGAGCAAGGGCCTTTCTTCCCAATGATGGCCGAGTAGGCCATCCTCTGCTACATATGCAGCTAGAGACAGGAGCTCTGGGGGTCCTGGTGAGTTCATATTTTTATTCCTCCTATAGGGTTGCAGACCCCTTCAGATTCTTGTGTACTTTCTCTAGCTCCTCCACTGGGGGCCCTTTGTTCCATCCAATAGATGATTGTGAGCATCCAATTCTGTATTTGCCAGGCACTGGCATAGCCTCACTAGAGACATATAAATCAGGGTACTGTCTGAAAAATCTTGCTGGCATATGCAATAGTGTCTGGGTTTTGTGGCTGTTTATGGGATGGACCCCCAGGTAGGGCAGTCTCAGGATGGTCCTTCCTTCCATCTCAGCTCCAAACTTTATCTCTGTAACTCCTTCGATGGGTATTTTGTTCCCTATTTTAATGAGGAATGAAGTTTCCACATTTTGGTCTTATTTTCATGTCTGTTCTCTTTTCTGGATCCTGTTTCAACTATTCTAACTATTTCTTTTATTTTGACTTATCCATTTATTTTACATATTGACTTTGTATATTAGAATAGACACCATCTGATATGTTGGCATGAGTTACACAGCACAACATTAGTTTCTCTAGAGGACCTTAAAGCCTGCCAATCTATCCTTAGATTTTAGATAGATATATTGCCATCATATTTAAATCTGACTTACTTATATTGGAATGAAATTGCATTTTTTCTATTTCCCATTAGATTTGAATGACTAGTCATTCTCATTGTAAACTAAGAATTTATATTAAAATAGTTTATAAATCAGAATGTATTGCACTAGATAGAAGTTGCAGTTGAAAACATTATAGTTAGATATACAAAGATGCAGTCTTGAATTTGATATTTTCATTTAAACTCTAAGTGAATAATGTGATTCTTGTACTGAGGCTTTAAGGCACATATTGCCAGAATAGTCCGCTATGATTCATTTTGTTGAATATTTCTATTTAAATGTCAGAGAATATAAGAGAACTACACATCTATTCTGTGTCATTGTCTGAAAGCTGGAAAGAAAGTCATATTCTTGTCTTTTTCCTGCTATCTGATTTTATTTAAGAAGTTGGTTCAATATTTCTAAACCTTTATTGCAGAAATGTTTGTTCTTTCCTTAAAATATGTTTTGGCTTCTTGAACTGAAGGATATCATTGACACTGGGATGAGTCTTTTCAGAAAATGGCCTGAGAGTATTGAAGAGGGACAGAAAGAAGTTCAAGGTGACAACTCAAGGTCTGTTTTATATCCTGTTTCAAGGAACGAGGACAATCTGTGATATAACTGAATCTACGTCTGAGAGCTCTGAACACTTCAGCAGCTTCACGCGTTCCAGCAACTTCTGGTTGAGAGGATATATTTAGGAGATCACTTTGAAGTATGAAGTATCTTTTTCTCCAAATATCTCTGGGGATCATATAAAAGAATTGTTAGAAATTCTATATTTTGACTTCTCTTCACTCAGCTGCCATTCCTAGCTTTATTTTAGCTCTTTGAAATTAGTTCCATTTTTACAATACCTTGAAATTTTAGCTAATTTTAAACTGTGTTTGAATTCTTATGGTGATAATTATATTTAAATTTGTAAAAACACAATTTATAGAAGATCATCATAGTCTATTAAAGTTTGGCACAATTTCAAATATGGTTAGTTACTTGAACATACTATACATGGTTAGTTACTTGAACATACTATACATGGTTAGTTACTTGAACATACTATACATGGTTAGTTACTTGGGTTGTGACGAGTTTTTAATCTAAGGTGACCTGTGGAAAATAATATTCTATCTTGGTTCTGTGTAGCCACTTTTATTTTAAATGTTTTGTTTAATTAAGAGATAATATACCATCAATGTGTAATTCAGAAGTCCTAAGAACATAGGTCCTATTTCTTAGTGTTTCCTTTCTTACCCTGCTTACAGTTCCCACATGGTCATGCCATGTTTGATGTTTGTTTATGCCTTTTTTTTTTTAAGGTCTTTAAGGATAAAATGCATTTGTTTTGTTTCTCCACTGACTCTTTTCATCCCAACGCCCCCCTCCTCCTTTTCTCTTCTTTCCTTTCTCCTACCTCATATCTAGATATTCTATATTTTTTATTATTAAAGGAAGAAATGGTAACCGCAGGAGGAAATGTAATTTTAACTAGCAATCTAATAAATTTCTGTTGTTTTCATTCCATTTCCTGAGTGTTTTGAAGAAACATTTATTAACATTATTCTTATCTTTCTACCTAGCCACATTTCTTGTTCTTTGGCTTCCAAACGTTTAGCTTCTAATGACGACATCCTGATGCCAACTTTTTAAGTGTTATTGCTTTCCTCCTTACACTTTCTCCAGACTCCTTGAATCAATCTATGCTCCATCAGCATGCTTTGTGCTTCCATTTATCCATGTCTCTGTCTGATTCTATTTTTCAGCCTTGAATGCATTTTCACATTTCTCATTTATGAAAATCCTTGTCAGATTTCAAGGCAATGCTTAAATGCTGTCTTCTGTGCAACCTTTCCTATATTCAAGATTAAAATAAATCTCCAATATCTTTGAACCACACGATATATGACTCTCTTGGGTGAAATTTTGTGCTTGCCCTCTCATTGGTTGGCACTCTTGCCGGCCTTCTGCTTCAGTCAAGTGTCGGTGCACAATAACTGAAAACATGTATTTTGAGACAAAAGTATCAGCCTTTCAAGTCAAGCTCTCAGTGTTGAGATAGTTTATGATGAGAAAAAGGAGATAGATAGATGCATAAGTCAGGTTCCTTAATATTGCTTAGATATTATAATGCTTACGATTAAAGAATCCACATGCAGTTGCAAATATTGATTTAATATGTTTACTTGAATTATATTGTGTGGACATTAAATAGCTGCTTTGCTTCTCATAATCTTACCTGTCATCACTTCTCCATCAGTGCATTTTGAACTTCTCAAAGAGGAAAGATGTTTAGAAAGAAATATTGATTTAGGAATGCGAGAAATAAGGAGTTTTATAGTAAGATTTTGGAAGTGTCTACATATATGAAAGAGAAGCTTGTTCTCTGTTCTATAGCTGAGTTGGAGAAACAGAGAGAAGAGAATAAAATCAACATAACAAATGAGAAGATTTTGATAAACTTTCTTTTCTTTTATTGGATATTTTCTTCATTTACATTTCAAATGTTATCCCCTTTCCAGGTTTCCCCTCCACAAAACCTCTATTCTATCCCTCCTCCTCTTACTTCTATGAGGGTGCTTCCCCATCCACCAACCCACTACCACTCCGTGCTCTGTCATTCCCCTATACCAAGGCATCCAATCTTCACAGGACCAAGGGCCTCTCCTCCAATTAATGCTCTACAAGGCCACCCTCTGCTAATTATGCAGTTAGAGCCATGGTTCCCTTCACTGTACTTCATGGTTGGTAATGACTTCTACTTGTATGAACATCATGAGAAAATGAAGGTATTTTTTTAAACAATTTTTGATTATATAATCCTATTTTAAGATAAAACTCCTATGCCATATATATCATTAGGTGGTGGAACATAGACAAAATGCAATACAAAATTTGTAAAATTAATGTCTTCTTGAATCTCATCAGTTTAGAGAATTGCACTATATATTTTTATAGTTATAATAAATATTTCAGGCAGAATATTTTTAAATTTCTATTGTGATTGGTTACCACATTTTGATTATCTCCTTGTGTCTTGAATCTCATTTTTTTTAAATTTACTTAGCCCTTATGACTAAGGAGGTTCAAAAAGTTTTAAGCATTCATTGGCCATTTACTTTTCTTCTTTTCAGTATTGTCTATTTAAACTATAGCCCATTGACTGATTGGAATATTTGGTCTTTTGTTGTTTGAATTTTGTAATTCACGTTACATTCCCGATATTGCTCCACAACTCTCTGTTATAAAGCTGACTTATATATTTTTCCCATTCAGTCTGCAGTCTACTAACAGAAATGGTGGTTGCATTTGCTGGGTGCTCTTTTTATGTTTCATGTAATGTAGTGTGTGTGCACACCAATGCCATGCCAGTGATAGTGCTGCTTCTTAGAGAAAATATTACCTCTACCTAATATTTTGACCTACCAATATTTTGTCTTATGATTTCCTCTAAAAGTTTCACAATTTCAGGGCTTTTTTCCCCTGAAGGTTTTTTGTTGGTTGGTTGGTTGGTTGGTTGGTTGGTTGGTTGGTTGGTTGGTTTTTGTTTTTATTTTTGGGTTTTGTTTTTGTTTTTTATTTTTGTTTTTGTTTGTTTGTTTGTTTTTCTTAAAGTGTGAGTCAAGTGTTCCATTCTGTTCTCTGCAGATGGAAATTCAGGTTTCCCAGTATATGTTGATAGAGAGGCTGCCTTTTCTCAAATCTATGTTTGTATGCCATTGTCTAGTTCATATTTGTGTCCTCCTATTTTGTAGACTTGGGCCACAACCAAGCTGTTCTTTAATTGTGTCTCCTTAGAAAAATATGAGCTCAAGTACTGCTATTGCTTCAACATTTTTAAAATTACTTTAGATATTTAGTCTTTGTACATAAGTTTAGAATATTCTTCTTGGTTAATAAAGAATGTCAATTGTTTTTTGATAGAAATGAACTGAATGTGTATATTTTTGGTAATATAACTATTTCTCACAGTAATGATTCTACCAATCTATGAGCACAAAAGTCTTCCTACTTTTAAAGATCTTCATTTTCTTTAGGTGATATCTTAATATATTCTTTTTAGAGGTCTCTCTTTATTAGATTTATCTCTAAACATTTAACTATTTCCAAGCTTTACAATGCTGTTTAATTGAACTTAAGTTCAACATGATAGAAACTATACCTGGTACTAGAAACCTAGCCTATCTACGCAGAGATAGTGAAGTCATTAGTATTACTGTTGAATGAACAATGGCACTTTACTAACCCAGCAATATTTTCAAGTACATTCTAAACAATTATCCTTATACCACAGATGAGTGTATTTCTCATTCATCATCAAGGAAGCTTCTATTTGGAACCTAGTGAGTTCATCATAGAAAATCACTATTGGTTCTACTACATTAACCATAACTCTCAGGAAACATCACAAAAGAGGAGACAGAATGATGCTAAGAGCCAGCTGAAGAAAAAATTCTCTTTAATTTTGTGTCTTCTAGAAATGACAGAATGCCAAGGCAGAGAGATGGGAGTAAGTGGGGAGATGAGTGGATTGGGGAGAACACTCAGAGAAGCAAGGGACAGAGAATGGGATAGGAGATTTCAGGAGAGAAAACCAGGAAAGGTGATAATATTTGAAATGTAAATAAATAAAATATCCAATACAAAAAAAGACCACTTTACCACAATCTTTAATATATTCAGTGCAATCTCAATCAATACCCCTATACCATTTTTCAAAAAATTAAAAACCTATCCTAAAATACATATGTAGTCCCCACAGACTCTAGATAGCAAAAACAATCTTGAGCAAAAAGATCAATGCTGGAGGAATTACCATTGCAGATCTCAAGATATTTAATACAACACTGGCACAAAAATAGACATGTAGACCAATGTAACAGAATGTAATATCCAAACAGTCATTTAGTATTTAACAAAGATGCCAGCAACATAACCATGGAGAATTTATTTTCAAAAAAAAACAAAAAACAAAAAACAAACAAACAAACAAACTAACAAACAAGCAAAACCAAAACCACCACCACTCCCAACAACAACAACAACAAAGAAATTACAGAAAATATTCACCCTGCATAGGATGCTATTCCCTGTTTTTTGGTTTTTGTTTTTGTTTTTTGTTTTTGTTTTTTGTTTTTGTTTTTTTGTTTTTCTCAGAAAGTTTGTGATTGGTAGATCTGTCAAACTAAATTATTTTCATAACTTGATTTTTGTACTCTGCTACATTGATGAAAGAGTCTATTAAGATTAAAGTTATCTAGTGGATACTTAATGCCCTATATATTCAGAATTCTGGTTTTGGTCAATGTTGCAATAAATCTCCTCCCAAATATGCCCAGCTATGAAAACACAACACAGTTAATATGATTAATTACATGCTTCACGCCTAGATTGGGTAGATCTACTGCTACACTACCATCTTCCACAGCTTATGAGACCCCTTAGAACTTGTGGTTTCTTCTCATGTGTTTCAACTCTGCTTTTCTTCTTCCTCTTCCTCCTCTGTGTCCTCTCCATCTTCCATTTTCTTCTTCTTCTCTCCCTCTCATCTTCTATTCCACCTTCCCTTTTATCTGCTCAATTGTCAGCTCTCCTTTATTTTACAAATTAAGGTGGGAAGCAGGTTTACAGGAAATCACGTGAGTGCTGACTCAGCCACTCACAGGAGAATGGAATTAACATCAAATATCATTAGCCCCAGGGCTATTCACAACAGGTAAATAGTGATAATGTTATTTCCTTCATAACTTTATTGTTTATAATTCCTTTCTCTTGTATTATTGCTGTGGTCAAAATCTTTAGCACCACATTAAATAAAATTGTATATTCTTGTCTCACACCAGATTTAGAGAATAATTCTTAGTTTGATAAAATATAGGTCTGTTGAATAACATATATTATATTGATAAATATTCCCTCTAAACATTGATAAACATTCCTGCTTCTATCAGTATATTTATTTTCTTTTCCAGTTTTCAAAATGTGTGTAGTTGTTCTTGCTATAATCTTATTTATTAACATGAATTTTAATGATATTTATCCCACTCTTCCCAGATCCACAATCCATTTTAAATTATATTTACTTTTCTTCTAAACTACAGCTATATCCTTTACTTTTGTTTTATAAAAATGTGTTACCAGAGTTTTGAAATTGAATTTGTTTATTTATGGAACTTGTAAATTCTTGGTAAGTAACTTTGTATGGCCAAAAACTTGCCACACAATCCAGTCTAGCCTTGAACTCAAAGAGACCAATAGATCTCCTGAGCACTAAGGGTAAATGCATCTTTCTGCATGTCTGGTAGAGTTAGCTTTTGTGAGGTTAATTTTGGGACATGAAACTGCTCTGTTTTTGAAAGAATAGTCTCTTGGTTGCCTTAAACATGGGGATTCCAGGGTCCTAGGGCATATGAACACCAAAAGATCGGGATCTTGACCTTTGTATTTCCATGTTTTCTGCGTTTGTTCTTCTTTCTCCAGAGAACTATATGTTATGTCATGAAAACAACAAACACATAATCAACGTTGTCTGAGTTCAACAAACAAGTTTCATTTCCAAACTTTAACTTAGATATTTTCTTCTAAAGGTTATATTCCTTTTGTTTTAAATGCATTTTTTTTTTCATCCGTTGTGAAGCTATTTATATGGAAGAAACTATACCCTTTATTTAATTGGAAGCTCTGGTCATTATTTCTGTCTTTGTTTCTGCATTCAAGCATAGATCCCAGAAACAGACAAAGAAGGATTCCTTTTCTCTACAGAAAGTATTCTTCTGTAAAGGTGCAAGTGCTAACTAAACATTTTGTTACATAAATTCTACACTCTGAAAATAATGAATTAAAAACATAAAATATTTGTTATGCTTTGACATATGCTGAGACATATTATCATTAAATACTACTATACAGATAGTTTTGAATTATAGATCTTTTAAAGATATATTTACGTTTGCTTTATGTATATTTGCTTTATGTGCACATGTGATTTTTCTACATGTATATTTGTGCACCACGTAAATGAAATGTCCACAGAGTCCAGGAAGGGGCACTTGGTTATCATGAGTCTGAAATAGTAGACATTTGTGAGCTGTTGTTTGGGTGCTTTCCATCAAATCCAGGCTCTCTGGAAGAGCAGTCAGTATTCTTACCCACTGAGCCATCTCTTCAGTCCTAGTTTTGAATTTTAAATTTAATTTATTTATTATTCTTTAAGTATTGATTTTTATTGTGTCAGTCTATTATTATTAGATAACAAAAGCATTAATTTTAATTTATGTCCTTTAAGGTATGTCTTCTTCTGTTCTTCCTTCTCCTCCCCAACTCCTCCCTTATCCCTCCTTTTCTCTTCTTGTCACCCTCTCCCTTTCTATCCCCCTACCTCTCTCCTCGCCTCACCATTTGGTCTTCCTTCTCTCTTCCTCCCTTTCTTTCTCCCTCTCTCTCCTTCCCTTTCTCTTCTTTTTCCACTGAACTTTATAAATTAAATTTAGAGACAGGACTTTGGTTTCAAGACCACAGGAATAAGATCATTCATAACATCTGAAAGACAGATCTTGATTTTAAGACCAGCCCTGATCTATATAGTAATTTCATGTTAACTGTGGCTGCATTTTAACAGGTAAATATTGTAGCTTTATAAGTTGCTTTTAGATTATGTATAGAAACATAAACACACATACACACACACACACACACATACATATATATATATAGTCAGATTAAATTTATCTTTCAATTTTTTACAATTGATGCATATATTATTTGAGTTTAGTAAGATCTTTAATGAATCCCCAAAAGAGACAGTATTTTTTAAAACTGTAAAGTTAGAAAATATACTATAGAAAACAATTTTTTTCAGTTAAAGGAGCTTAAGTAATCTTTATTGTTTTGTAACATTCAGAGAAGATATGAAAGAAATCAAATAACCCAAGTTATAGAAAAAAGTGATAATGCCACTAAAGTTCAACATAGTGAACCAATTTTTTTTTTCATTGTGGTCACTTGCAGGACACAGATTAGGAGATATGTAGAAGGATAAGGATATCCAAAAGCCAAATGCATTAGCAAAAACTATATACTGTGTCAATGGCAATGAGTGAGAGCAGGAAATAACACGTATTCTGCAAACCTTGAACTCACCTGGGCAGACTGAACAGTTTCATATAGATAACAGTCTTTACTGCTTGTATAACCTTGGGGATGAAGAAGAGTTGTAAAGGCCATATACTCCAGGGACTTCCTGAAACTTAGAAGACTCCCTGAGTCACAATGAGCATATCTCAGAGCTCTCAGAGACGAAAAGGGTGTCCCTCCAAGAATGAAAATGGGGTTTATAAGTTGTATATGTATAATTACTCCCCCTATCGTGACACAGAATTAAGGAAAACCAATCCTGTTGACAAAGTTTACATACAATTTTGTTTCTTCCTGAAAACTCTCTTCATTCTTGTTTGATTGATGAAAACATCTAGCGATAAGAATACTGGCTCAGTACTGGCTACTGTGATTTTATTTTTTTTAATTGAGGTATTCCTTTTAATCCTTTGGGTCATCTCAAACTGTTCACTATATACCAGGGCATGTCACACTTCTGCCCACTGTTAAAGGTGTATTACTCGTTTATAAGTGTTTCAACTCAAAAAAACTGATTTATATCCTGGTTTAAATAGGCTGGCTATCCTAACCTCATATCTGATATTAGAATACAAACTTTTTGTTTACCATTTATACAACTTTCATGATAATATTTGGGTATATTAATAAGGCTATTGTAGTCTCCGCTTAGTAAATATGCATGAAGTTCTGACTGATTACAATAAACTAAGTATAACAATAAGAATTTAAAAGTAGTAGCATTCTGAATTAAATATGTATGGAATAATGATATAGGAGAAATTCAAGGAGGTCTCTCATATGCTGTTAAAATAAAAAAGACTCACATAAGAGTTACATTGTCATATGTTCAATCTTGAGATGTCTAGCATGTACATGTTATTTTCTTTAGCAGAACTATATAAAGTATTCATACTCAACATTTTCGATTTAAATATAATTCCTTTTTACCAAAGGAAAAAACCTTTTGAAAATCTATATGATAAAATTACTTATTTAGGGTCTTAAAACTCTTTGGGTGCAGAATCACATGACCGTGGACTATTTTCTTTCCTCATGTATCTAATTTTAAACACAAAACTGTTACTTTAGTGAAAGGTAGTGTTCTTCCCAGTAGATGAATATCTACTAACTTTATGTGAGTTGCTCTTTGAATTAGTAGCTCAAGATTATGTATGACTTTCTTTGATTGTTAAATTTATTAATACAATGTCAGTTGCATTTAAAATATCTAGAGGGAAAGGGAAGATAGTTATTTTAGCTGAGTCTGTAATTAGAAGTGAGTCATCTTCCATTGACGGGGCAAATTACCGGCAATTTTCCAATTTGCCAGATTTTCACATGTATCACATGAATAATTGAATAATGAGATCAAGCCAAATCTAGGGTAGTTAATTTTAGTTGGGTAAATTCAGTGCCATCTGGACTTCTGGCTTTCCTAACTTTTAATTGACCTACTTCTTTCAAAAGAATCCCAGTACCCAATTTGTAAAATAGATGTTTAAGTTCAAACCAGAATGCCTCATGCCACATGTTAGAATACTTAATTACTGCTTATTTGAATCACAATAAATAAAACAAGAAACTTATATGCAGAGTTAGAAAGCTAATTTAAAGCTCATTTCAATTTAATAATTGCCTGGTAAGGTAGTTTGTTTTCCTAACACTTATCGTTGTTTTTATAACACTTCAGTTTTGGTATTTAATATTTTTTTTCAATTTTCCAAATTAGATATATGATTAAGATGTTTATTTTTAAAAGTAGGATTACCTACAAATCCAGAGCCTTTTCAATATAATTAGAATGATTAGGCTTCTGTAAACCATAAAGACTATCTTTAAATGATGATATTTATTTTATGTTTATAGTGATGGCAAAATACAAACTTTTCTAAAATTTAATTTTAAGTTTTCTTCGGAGATCATCTTGGCATTATATTTTTATTAAATATAAATGTTGGTTTCCATCTGGTACTGTATGCTTACACTTAGAAAATTAAAATATATTATCTAATTATAAGACTTATCTTTATGTTCTTTATAAATGTAAAGTTATGTCTTGGGATTCCCTTTCTTGCTTGAATAATGGTATACAAATCAGCTTACATGATAAATTTAAATTGTCATTTTTCTCTTGTTTCTGCATGAAAAGCAACTATATTGCTATACTAAAAATATTGATTTTACAGTATTGATCTTTTAAGTCTACATAATTAAAAAATACTTTGTGTTCAAGAATAGATATATCTTCTAATAAGCTTATAAAGTTGTATGCAGCGGATAGATGAATATTTTTTTCTTTACTTGGAAGATAATGTATGGTAGATGAAAATATATGCAAATATCTAGGCACAGTTCATTGAGTGACTCTCTGATCCTGAGACTTTTCACTAATGCTTAAACTGATGGCCTGATAATCTGCCAATAGTTAGGATAATATGTGTAATAAGAGAATATGAAGTAATGTAAAAAGCAGTTATCAAGCACAGGAAGGCTCCTATAAACAGAATGGAGAATGTGTCCTTATTACATCTTCAGGGTATATGCCCAGGAGGGTTATAGCTGGGTCCTCTGGTAGTACTATGTCCAATTAGAGGGACCCATGGTCCAGCTGCATATGTAACAGAGGATAGCCTTGTTGAACAGCAATGGAAGGAGAGGCCCTTGGTACTGAGAAGGCTGGATACCTCAGTGTAGGGAAATGCCAGACAGAAAAGTGGGAGTAGGCAGGTTGGTGAGCAAGAGGAGGGGAGGTAAGATAGGGGACTTAGGAGGAGAAACCAGGAAATGAGATATTTCAAATGTTAATAAGAAAATATCTAATAAAAATTACTTTATCCTTGGTGTGACTCTAACTAAGGAAGTGAAATATCTGTATGGCAAGAACTTCTAATCTCTGAAGAAAGAATTGAAGAAGATCTCAGAAGATGGAAAGATCTCCCATGCTCATGGATTGGCTGGATTAATATAGTCAAAATGGCAATCTTGCCAAAAGAAATCTACAGATTCAATACAATCCCCATCAAAATTGCACCTCAATTCTTCACTGAGATAGAAAGGACAATTTGCAAATTCATCTGGAATAATAAAAAAACCTAGGATAGCAAAAACTATTCTCAACAATAAAAGAACATCTGGGGGGAATCACCATGCCTGACATTAAGCTGTACTACAGAGCAATTGTGATAAAAATTGCATGGTACTGGTACAGAAACAGACAGATAGATCAATGGAATAGGATTGAAGACCCAGAAATGAATCCACACACCTATGGTCACTTGATCTTTGACAAGGGAGCTAAAACCATCCAGTGTAAAAAGGACAGCATTTTCAACAAATGGTGCTGAAACAACTGATGTTATCATGTAGAAGAATGCGAATTGATCCATTCTTATCTACTTGTACAAAGCTTGAGTCTAAGTGGATCAAAGACCTCCTCATAAAACCAGAGACACTGAAATTTATAGAGGAGAAAGTGGGGAAAACCCTCGAAGATATGGGCGCAGGGGAAAGATTCCTAAACAGAACAGCAATGGCCTGTGCGGTAAGATCAAGAATTGACAAATGGGACCTTATAAAATTGCAAAGCTTCTATAAGGCAAAAGACACAGTCAGCAAGACAAAAAGGACACCAACAGATTGGGAAAGGATTTTTACCAATCCTAAATCTGATAGGGGACTAATATCTAACATCTACAAAGAGCTAAAGAAGCTGGACTCCAAAAAAAGGAATGACCAATTAAAAATGGGGTACAGAGTTAAACAAAGAATTCTCTCAACTGAGGAACTCCAAATGGCTGAGAAATATCTGAAAAAGTGTTCAACATCCTTAATCATCAGGGAAATGCAAATCAAAACAAAACTGAGATTCCACCTCACACCAGTGAGAATGGCTAAGATTAAAAATTCAGGTAACAGCAGATGCTGGCAAGGATATGGAGAAAGAGGAACACTCCTCCATTGCTGGTGGGATTGCAAGCTCGTACAACCACTCTGGAAGTCAGTCTGGCGTTTTCTCAGAAAATTGGACATAGTACTACCAGAGGATCCAGCAATACCTCTCTTGGGCATATACCCAGAAGATATTCCAACTGGTAAAAAGGACACATGCTCCACTATGTTCATAGCAGCCTTATTTATAATAGCCAGAAGCTGGAAAAAACCCAGATGTCCCTCAACAGAGGAATGGATACAGAAAATGTGGTACACTTACACAATGGGGTACTATTCTGCTATTTAAAAAAATGAATTTATGAAATCCTTGGGCAAATGGATGAATCTGGAGGATATAATCCTTAGTGAGGTCACCCAATCACAAAAGAAGTCATTGGATATGCGCTCACAGATAAATGGATATTAGCCCAGAAACTTAGAATATCCAAGATACAAATTGCAAAACATGAAAATCAAGAAGGAAGACCAGCACGTGGATACTTCATTCCTCCTTTGAATAGGGAACAAAATAACCATGAAAGGAGTTACAGAGACAAAGTTTAGAGCTAAGAGGAAAGGATGGAGCACACAGAGACTACCCCACCGGGGTATCCATCCCATAATCAGTCACTAAACTCAGACACTATTGCATAGGATAGCAAGTGTTTACTGAAGGGACCCTGATATAGCTGTCTCGTACAGAAGTAGATGCTCACATCTATAAGATTGAGCATGGGGCCCACAATGGAGCAGCTAGAGATAGAACCCCAAGAGCTGAAGGGGTCTGCAACCCTAGAAGAGAAACAACAATATGAACTAACCAGAACCTGTAGAACTCATGTCTCTAGCTCCATATGTAGCAGAAGATGGCCTAGTCGGCCATCATTGGGAGGAGACGCCCCTGGTATTGCAATCTTTATATGCCCCAATACAGGGGAACACCAGGGCCAAGAAGTGGGAGTCGGTGGGCAGGGGAGCAGGGCGGTGGGAGGGGGAGGGGACTTTTGGGATAGCATTTGAAATGTGAACTAAGAAAATATCTAATAAAAAAATTGGAAAAAATACTTTATGGCTATATCTAATATAAATCAATACACATCATGCTTTTCTTTTTAGCTTACCTTTTCAGGATGATATTTTTAATTCCATTCATTTGCCTTCTAATTGCATGATGTCTTTGTTTTTTAATAGTTGAGTTGTATTCCACTCTGAAAATGTACCACAATGTTTTTATTAGATATTTTCTTCATTTACATTTCAAACGTTATCCCCAAAGTCCCCTATATCCTCACCCTGCCCTGCTCCCAACACACCCACTCTTGCTTCCTGGCACTGGCATTCCCCTATATTAGGGCATAGGATCTTCACAAGATCAAAGACCTCTCCTTCCATTGATGACCTACTAGGTCATCCTGTGCTACATATCCAACTAGACATACAGTTCTGTGGGGTACTGGTTAGTTCATATTGTTGAACCTCCTATAGGGTTGCCGACTCCATTAGCTCCTTGGTTACTTTCTCTAGCTCCTTCTTTAGGGGTCCATGTTCCATTCAATAGATGACTGTGAGCATCCACTTCTATATTTGCCAGGCACTGGCATAGCCTCACAAGAGACAGCTATATCAGGGTCCTATCAGCAAAATCTTGCTGACATATGTCTGAGTTTGGTGGTTGTATATGTAATGGATCCCCAGATGGGGTAGTCTCTAGATGGTACTTTCTACTGTCTCAGCCCTGAACTTTGCCACTGTAACTCCTTCCATGGGTATTTTGTTCCCAATTCTGAGAAGGAACAAGGTATCTACATTTTGGTCTTCCCTCTTCATGAGTTTCATGTGTTTTATAAATTGTATCTTGGGAAGTCAAAGTTTCTGGGCTACTATCCACTTATCAGTAAGTGCATATCATGTGTGTTCTTTTGTGATTGGTTTGTCTCATTCAGGATGATATACTCCAGATGCATCCATTAGCCTAAGAATTTCATAAATTCATTGTTTTTAATTTATGAGTAGTACTTTATTGTGTAAAAGTACCATATTTTCTGTATCCATTCCTCTGTTGAGGGATATCTGGGTTCTGTCCAGCTTCTGCCTATTATAAATAAGGCTGCTATGAACATAGTGGAGCATTTGTCCTTATTACCAGTTGGAACATCTTCTGGGTATATGCCCAGGAGAGGTATTGCTGGATGTTCCTGTAGTACTATGTCCAATTTTTTGAGGAAACACCAGACTGATTTCCAGAGTGGTTATACCAGCTTGAAATCCCACCAGCAATGGAGGAGTGTTCCTCTTTCTCCACATTCTCGCCAGCATCTGCTGTCACCTGAATTTTTGATATTAGCCATTGTGACTGGAGTGATGTGGAATCTCAGGGTTGTTTAGATTTGTATTTCCCTGATGATTAAGGATATTTAACATTTTTAAGGTGCTTCTCAGCCACTGGTTATTCCTCTGTTGGGAATTATTTGTTTAGCTCCATACTCCATTTTTTAATCGGGGTATTTGATTTTTTATAGTCCAGCTTCTTGAGTTCCTTATATATATTGGATATTAATCCCCTATCTGATATATGATAGGTAAAGATCCTTTCTAAATCTGTTGGTGGCTTCTTTGATTATTGACAATGTCTTTTGCTTTACAGAAGCTTTGCAATCTTATGAGGTCCTACTTGTTGATTCTTGATCTTATAGCACAAGCCATTGCGGTACTGTTTGGAAAATTTTCCCCTGTGCCCATATCTTTGAGGGTTTTCCCCACTTTCTCCTTTAAAAGTTTCAGAGTCTCTGGTTTTATGTGGAGGTTCTCGATCCACTTAAATTTGAGCTGTGTATAAGGAGATAAGAATGGATCAATTCATTTTCTACTACATGCTAACCACAATTGACCTAGCACCATTTGTTGAAGATGCTGTCTTCTTTCCACTGGATGGTTTTAGCTCCTTTGTCAAAGATCAAGTGACCATAAGTGAGTGGTTTCATTTCTTGGTCTTCAATTCTATTCCATTGATCTACCTGTCTGTCACCATACCAGTACCATGCAGTTTTTTATCACAATTGCTCTGTAGTACAGCTTGAGGTCAGGCATGGTGATTCTACCAGTGGTTATTTTATTGTTGAGAATAATTTTTGCTCTCCTAGGATTTTTGTTATTCCAGATGAATTTGCAAATTGATATTTTCAACTCTTTGAACAACTGAGTTGGATTTTTGATGGGGATTGCATTGAAAATGGAAGTTGCTTCCTGCAAGATAGCCATTTTGACTATGTTAATCCTGCTAATCCATGGGCATGGGAGAGTTCCATTTTCTGAGAAATTCTTTGATTTCTTTTTTTCAGAGACTTGAATTTCTTATCATACAGATTTCTCACTTCCTTAGTTAGAGTTAAACCAAAGAATTTTATATTATTTGTGACAATTGTGAAGGGTATTGTTTCCCTAATTTCTTTCTCAGCCTTTTTATCCTCTGTGTAGAGAAAGGTCACTGATTTGTTTGAATTAATTTTATATTCAGCTCTTGCACTGAAGCTGTTTTTTCAGATTTAGGAGTTCCCTGGTGGAATTTTTAGGGTCATTTATAATTACTATGATATCATATGCAAATAGTGATATTTTGACTTCTTCCTTTCCAATTTGTATCCCCTTGATCTGCTTTTGTTGTCTAATTGCTCTAGCTAGGACTTCAAGTATGATATTGAATAGGTAGAGAGAATGTGGGCAGCCTTGTCTAGTCCCTGATATTATTGGGATTACTTCAAGTTTCTCTCCATTTAGTTTGATGTTGGCTACTGGTTTGCTGTAGATTGCTTTTATTATGTTTAGATATGGGCTTTGAATTCCTGATCTTTCCAATTTTTTCTCATGAAGGGGTGTTGGATTTTGTCAAATGCTTTCTCAGCACCTAAGGAGATGATAATGTAGTTTTTGTCTTTGAGTTTGTTTATATAGTGGATTACATTGATGGATTTCCATATATTAAACCATCCCTGCATACCTGAAATGAAGCCTACTTGATCATGATGGATGATTGTTTTCATGTGTTCTTGGATTTTGTTTGCGAGAATTTTATTGAGTATTTTTTTGCATTGATATTTATAAGGGAAATTAGTCTGAAGTTCTCTCTCTTTGTTGGGTCTTAATGTGGTTTAGATATCAGAGTAATTGTGGCTTCATAGAATGAATTGGGTAGAGTACCTTCTGTTTCTATTTCGTTGAATAGTTTGAGGAGAATTGGGATTAAGTCTGCTTTGAAGATCTGATAAAAGTCTGCACTGAACCCATCTGCTCCTGGGCTTTTTTGGTTGGGAGACTATTAATGATTACCTCTATTTCTTTAGGGGATATGGCACTATTTAGATCATTAATCTGATCCTGATTTAATTTTGGTGAAAATGTACCACTTTTTTTATCTTATCTTTGTTTGGGGGTCATGTTGTTGTTTTCAATTCCTGATTATTATGAATAAAGTTGCTAAGAATACAGTTGAGCAAGTGTCCTTTGTCAGGAGCCATAATGGGACAATTTATTAACTAGCAGGTGATCATTTTGAAATGGCCTGATTCAGATTATTATATAATCTCTGATAGGTGATCCCTCATTAAGCAGGGATAAAAAGGATTCATTTTAGGAAAGATTCCTGCTATTAATATGCTTTTTTCTGTTATTATTAAACATATATAACAATAACTAAGTAGCAGAACATCCTTTTAGAGCATATCTCCCCAGATCCATGAAGATATACAGTTTTGTAGTGATGCTTTAGGCAAATAGATGACTTAAGTCTTAATGATGATCTTACGAGATTTCCTAAAATTATATCTGTGATTATTAAGCTCTTTTATAGTAGACTGCCATTAGGTCCTTTTCTGATAATCAAAACTGCAATGAGAACTCTGCCAGTCTCCCAAGTGTCACCAGTTAATTGCTCTTAGATAGTAACCAGACTTTCTCCTATTCAGAGCACATTTGAAGAGGTTGTAAAACAATTAACCAAAGGTCATAAAGAGGAAACTAATGATCCATTATAGGTGCGAGGACAGAAGATAAAATATTGACTGGGTTTATGTACACAAACCTTCACTATAACTTAGTTATGGTTTTAAACCTTCAGTGAACCTGTGGAGCTGATTCAGGTTATGGATGTTTAGCCAGATAATTACTCCAGATTATTACAACATTCTCTGTTGTAAACTTCAATTTCAATTTAGGATTTGATTTTTTTGTGTGTGAACTTTTGATGAACCTTTTAACATGTGATCATGTATTCTGAAAGATGTTTAACTGCCGAGGACAAAGAGAAGAGTCAGATCTGAGGTGAGAAAAACTGAGCTGTGAGAGGGAACTGAGCTGAGGAAAATGTTTTAGACAAAACACTTTTTTAGATAGAACTGAACTCAAGAATAACTTAGAGGTATAGGCACAGCACTGGGAGAAAAGGCATTGAGAGTTAGAGCATGATTGTGACATCAGAGCAGGAGGAGAGAGCAAAATTAGAAGGAGGTTGCAGAGTGGAATAACTTAAAAACTATAGGTAACATAAAATACTAAGAGAGCAATGTGCAGGATGCAGAGGAAAAGAGGAAAAAAGAAGATGCTGCAGAGAGCAGAAGGATCGGGCAGGCTTCTCCTTACTGTGGACAGAACAGGTCCCATTGTATTAACGAGGCAGGCTTAGTCTTATTAAAAGGAACAAAGATTTTTTTTTTTTTCTTACAAACATGGGTTTAATTCATTTAGCATTAAAAGGGTAGAAGTGTTTTCTTTCTGTATGCAATAAAGATTGGAGCTCATTTTTCATCTAGAATGAGTGAGTTCTTTCTGCATAGGTGCTTGGTCTTTTGCTCCATATGCATATACAAGTATGAATGTGTGTAAGTATGTAATTTAGAGAATGTATACATGTGTGGGTGTGTAGTATGTAATTGTGAGAATGTATACAAGCAGAAGCCAACTGGTTTAAATGGAAAAGTGTAAATGAGCATGCATGAGTCTGTATGTAGACTTATGTGAGTTTATGCATATTTGCTTATGTAAAAGTTTTCCCTTTTAAGAGTGTGAGTGTTAGTCTCCTCTCCTGGTTCAATAGAAGTTTATTTCTCCAAACTTCCCCCTAGGCAGACAAGCAGGAGGCTTCTGGATTAAAGGGAAAAGGATCTAGCAATTAATTCTCTACTTTATATCCTGCTGTTTTAGGATGAGTTGCTAAGTGCCAGAGACTGCATTCTCTGGCCTCAGAGGAACACAGAAGGCAGGTCACCTACAGTAGCATAGTAACTTAGATAAGTTAATCTGATACAGTAGCATAGTAACTTAGACTTAGATAAGTAAACTTTTTATTATTATACAGCAACCCTAAATATCTCATAAGACAAAGTCTTACCCTCCACTGCAGCTCTTCTCCTGCTGCTGCCTCAACAGGAAACAACTACGAAGAACCCCCGACCAGGGTTGGCCCCTGCCATATGCCCAGGAATGGTATAGCTGAATATTAAGTTAGTCATATTTTCAATTTTCTAAGAAACCTCTAAATTGATTTACAGAGTGGTTGACAAGTTTGCAATCTTATTAGTAATGCAGGAGTGTTTCCCCTTTTGCACATTATTGGCAGCAAATGCTGTCCATTTAGTTACTGATCTTGGTCGTTCTTACAACTGTAAGATGGAATCTCAGAGTCATTTTGACTTGCATTTCCCTGCTGACTAAAGATTTTGAATGTTTCATGAAGAACTTCTTGGCCTTTAGATATTCCTCTGATTAGAATTTTCTAACTCTGTAACCCATTGCTTAATAGGGTTATTTAGTTTCTTGATACCTTATTTCTTTTTATTATTTTTTTATTGTTTTCTTCATAAATTATTTTTTTCTTTGATTTACTTTCTTTTTACACTCCAGATTTTATTCCCCAACCTGTCCACCCAACAAATGTTCCACATCTCATACCTACCCTTAACCCTCTGTCTCCATGAGGAAGTCCCAATCCACCAACCCCCCACCCAAGCTGACCTCTAAACCCCTTGGGGCTTCCAGTCTCTTGAGGGTTAGGTGCATCTTCTCTGACTGCACCCAGACCCAGCAGTCCCATGCTGACTTGTTGGTTGTCCAGTGTCTGAGGGATCTCAGGAGTTCAGGTTAACTGAGAGTGCTGGTCCTCATACAGTGTCACCCTCCTCCTCAACTCCCTCCAGCTTTTCTCTAATTCAACCACAGGGGTCAGAAGCTCTGTCTATTGGATGGGTGCAAATATCTGCATTTGACTCTTTCAGTTGTTTGTTGGGTCTTTCCAAGGGCAGTCATGATAGGTCCCCCCCCCCCTTTTTTTGAGGGGGGGTTAACACAGGGTTTTTCTGTATAGCCCTGGCTGTCCTGAAACTCACTTTGTAGACCAGGCTGGCCTCAAACTCAGAAATCTGCCTGCCTCTGCCTCTCGATTGCTGGGATTAAAGATGTGTGCCACCCCATCACTTTTTTGTGAGTGCTCCATAACCTCAGTAATAGTGTCAGGCATTGGGACCTCCCTTTGAGCTGCATCCCACTTTAGTTCTGGTGCTGCACCTTCTTTTCCTCAGGCTCCTCACTATGTCCATCCTTGCAGACAGGAACAATTATGGGTCAGAGTTTCGACTATGGCATGGCAACCCTCTCCCTCACTTGATGTCATATCTTCCTGCTGGAGCTGGGTTCTTTAAGTTCCTTCTCCCTACTGTCAGGCATTTCATCAAAGGTCCCTCCCTTTGAGCTTGAGAATACCTCACCTTCAAGGTCTCTGGTGCATTCTGGAGGGTTCCTCCAACCTCCTACCTTCTGAGGTTGCCTGTTTCCATTTTTTCTCTGGTCCTCATGTCTTCAGTTCTTTTCCCTCACCTGATACTAGATTAGGTTCCCCTCATCCACACCTCAAGTCCATTTTTCCTCCCAGGTCCCTTCCTCCATCCCCACTTGTGATTGCTTTCTTTCTCCCTCCCAAGTGGGTGTGAGGCGTACTCTCTTGGGCCTTTCAGCTCCTTAATCTCTCTGAGTTCTGTGGAATGTATCTTTGGTATTCTGTACTAGTTTTTGGCTAAAATCCACTAATTTCTTGAGTTTATACATTTTGGATATTAACCCTCTGTCAGATGTAGAGTTGATGAAAAGCCTTGCACATTCTGTAGGTGTCTCTTTTATCTTATTGACAGTGTCCTTTATCTTATAGAAGCTATTTAGTTTCATTGCTTGTTGATCTCAGTACCTAAGTTGTTGATGCTCTCTGTTCAGGAAAATTTTTCCTGTACCAATGCATTCAAAGATATCCTCACTTTATCTTTGACTGGATTTAGTATATTTTGTTTTATGTTGGACATCTTTCAGGCAGAAATTCCAGTGGAGGAAGGGGGACACCAAGAATCCACAAAGGTGTGGACCCAAAATTTGTTGTCCTCACCAGATGTGCATGGATAAAGAAAGAGCAGAGACTGAGGGAACAATCAATGACTGGCCTAACTTGAGACCCTTCCCATGGGAGAAAACCAGCCTCAGAAACTATTAATGATACTCTGCTATGCTTTCAGAGTGGAGATTAGCATAATTGTCATTGGAGAAACTTCATTCAGCAACTAATGAAAACAGATGCCAAGACACAGTCCAGCATTAAGCAGAGATTATCGAGTCTTGTGGAGGAGTGGGAGGAAGGATATAGGGAGGTTGTGGGACAAAGGATAACACATGATATACAAAATCTAATAATTTGGGTCATAGGAGCTCACAGAGACTGAACTACTAACCAAAGAGAATGCAAGGGCATTCAACTGCCACAGACCCTCTTAGGCCCCTGGTCTGTGTGGCACGAGTTCTCTGGAAGCAAGTGGGCAAGAATTCGGTGAGTGACAAACAGACAAACACAAGGGAGTATGGATCTGAATGTAATTGTAAGATCGAGCATCAAACTCTTTATACACCAAAGTAACAAGAAACCAGGTGAGGTACATCCACCAAGTTACAATGACACAGGACAATAGGAATGAATACATCAAAAGGACTTACAGGAACCAGGCAATATTTACAGTAAATAATAAACAGCTCTGCGTAGGATCAGCTAGTGACAGTAAGGATTTCACGCCCTAGTCACAATTTGCACTACTCCTTTGAGCCTTGTGAGAGCTAGCACCGGGGGTTCTGCACTAGCCAACCTTCTCATGAATAATGTATTACCACAACCCCCCTATTTCCTAGGCCCAGGTAGATTCTTGCATATGAAGGTAACTTGGCTACACTTTCAAGTATCTGTAAGGAATATCCATTTATCAGAAGAGTTTACCAACTTGCTTCTAATCTGCAATGTAGTCTGCTATACCTGGCTGTAGTGAAGATTCCTTTCTCAGTGGGAATTCCATCCATTCCCTAAAGCTATTGTCCCTAGCAAACATTCTGCAGACCAGTTCTGAGCTGTTTTGGCTCCTTTCTATGTAATGCTAAATAGTCTCCCTGTCTCTAGATAATTTTCTGAATTCCCACTGAAAACCAAGAATTCTCTAGGACCGTTGCAACGCTGGAAGGCTTAGCTTATGTCAGGATTCATTCTATGCTTATAATAAAAATCATACTAAATGAGAGCGTGGATTCATACACCAGACTAATGCAGGGATATACAGGTTGCGAGAATGTGTTCCCAGGAGATGAGTTCTTTTCGAAACTCTGTGTCTCATGAGTGCTTTTAGGCCTTTCGACCTGTCAAGCCCTACACAGGGATATCCATAACATTCAACCTAGGCATCCAATACATATGCAGCAGATATGCAACATTGTCTCTATGTGGGTACCCTAAGATTCGGAGAGGAGACTGACTCTGTCTCTGTCAATTTCCTTCAAATACCTTTCTACAATCTGAGCTGCCTTATCTGGCAGAGGAAAAGAGAAAGCTGGAACAGGGAAAGGGAGGGTCTGAGGATGGAACTAGGAGGAGACAAGAGGTTACTGTGATAGGTATGTAAAGTGATTAAATAAATGAAGGAAAAAATAAAACAAAGTTAATGGTCAAAAAAAAAAATCACAAGGCAAAGGTCAATTTAGAATAAGTAAGTTAGGAAGTAGTTTTCTCCTATAATGATATAGAATCAATACAATGTGATAAAAGTCTTCCAGTGGACTTTAAGATGTATGAAATATCTTATATCTAACCAAGGCCTTACATTGGAGCTGGTCCTGGTAATGGAGGTTGCTGGTGAGCCACCCTGTGGACATGAGACCAGGGCAGCTGGTTGGGCAACCAGAATACCTGATACCTCTAAGGATCAGATCCAGGGTTTTGAGTTTACCCACACCAATATCTACACTGTCTGTGAACTGTTGGAGTGCCTGAAGGGACAGGGATTATAGATCCCAAACAAAAGGATCTCCATGACACATGACAAAAATAGTATAGCTGAGAGGAAACCCAATGAGATTCCTCTATTGATACAGTAGTAAAAGTCAGAGGCCTCATACTAGACTAATGATTCATTGCAATAAACATCTGCAAGCAACCAAGTATGCACAAAAGGGTATTCTGAGAGACACACTATGACACACTAGATTCCAGGAGGATATTTTCTTTTCTCTGTTGGGGTGGAGGTGGAGTTTTGCAAGAGTGAGGATGGGTATAAGGGGAGGAGTTAATGAGTAAAATAATGTGCATGATGTGAAATTTACAAAGAACCAAGAGAAGTATTAAAAAAATGTTATATGAAACACAGACTAAAATTGAAATAAAAATTTTAATTCACATTTCCTTATAGATATTGCAATATTTTTTCCTTTATCAGTTATAAGAAAATAATTAATTATATTTTGAAAAAAATATATATGGATGGATTCAGCACCTCTAAAACATTATGTAGTTGATGTTTGTTAAACAAACTGAACACTAATAGGTAAATCTATGGATTTACAATGCCAATTCATACATAAATCAATTTAAAAATTTTGTCCTTAGACAAATCTCTACACATAAGAGAATTATGACCATAGGGTACATTCTTAAACAATAAAGTAAGCATCATGGAATAGAGTATTCATAAATTGTTCAACCTCTCAGAAAATAAAGAAATGTTTGTTTTTCAGTAATCTGTGTGATATGGAGATATTCACAAAATAATTAACAAATATTTTTCATTGAGTATACATTGAATCACTGATTGTTGAATGTTGTTCACATAGTGTTGACAGAGAAATGAACAATCAAAATAATTATATTAAGAAAATAAGAAATAAGTAAAGTGATAGGCATAATTTTCAAGACTTCTAAAAATAAATGAAATTCAATCTATTGTAGGAAAAGTTAGAGTTGAAGTGTATAAATTTAGATAGGTAGAGAATAAAAGGAAAGAAAATAGAGACAGGTTGTTAATATTAAAACTATCACAATACTCTTTTCACCCATAAATTGATCAATGAGTTAACCCACTGATAAGGTAAAAGCACTCATGAGTACCTCCCAAGATCTCAACTGTGGAACACTGATACTTCATTGGACAAATGCATCAACATAAGTTAATATAAAGTAGTAATATGGACTACCTGTGTATTGTAAAAGATCCTTAAATTTGCCAATATCCAAACTTTTACTATTATTTCAGACACATTTTTGTTATAATCTTAAGTTTCATAACACTCTTCTAATTATAAATATTTGTTTACTGTTTTTTGATCTTTAAAGTTTTTATTTATTTTTATTAAATCATTTTGCTCAAAGTTAATGCTCCTTTTACCTTGTATACATTAGTTTTAGCTAAACCCTCTTTCTTTGCATGACATTTAAGTAGCTGCTCTCTTAGACTGTTTCTGTTATGGTTATTATTTACAGATATCTTAATTAGGTGGATTTTTTTCCCTCAAATATTAGGTCTCTAAGTCTTCTAACCACCCAAAACTTAAGAATTTCATAATGAGGTATCACATATTTTAAAGAATTGCCATTGTTATATCTAAAACATCTATTTTTCTTCTAGGGAGTGTTCACAGTGCAAAAGTCAAATGATATTTCCTCATTAAATCATGTTTTACACAATGATCGATATGTTCTTTATACTCATAGACATTGCTGCTACGCATCTCAGATATGTCTGTATTTCTGGGATCTTTTGCCATGGACTGGCCTCAGCTGGCCCCTCAACCCATGGGAGAATCAGGGTACCAGCAGTACCCAGGTCTTCAAGGAGTTGGCAAGGTGACAAACAGACGTGAACAGAAGATATTATTGATCTGAATGTAAATTATCAAAGCAAGCATCAGACTTATATTACAGAAGAAAACAAAGAAGTTAGGTGACACATCAGCCAAGGTACATTGAGGTTACCAAATGCTTAATGACTCTACTAAAAACAGCAGAATGCAAACATAAAGGCTAGCAGAAACTAAAAAAATGTAACAGCTGAGACAAAGTCAGCTCTATCTAAGGTCAGCTATATTCTTAGAAGCCAGGTGTAAGGTCATTAAGCTCCCAGTCAAGGACTTTCACACCCAAGCCATAGTTCTAATTAGGAAATTCTGCTCTTGCTAATCTTCCCAGGAATAATGCAATATATTTCTTCCTTAAACCACAGCCTGATCGATCTTCTTCCTAAACCATTGTAAATTCCTGTATATGGGAGTGACTCGGCGGTTATTCTAAGTGATTTTATGGGGGAGTTTTATTATGAAATAATATAGTCTGCCATACATAACCATAATAAGAATTCTAACTTACTTTACTAAGCTTGCCCTGAAATTTCTAACTATATGTAGCAGATAGTAATGCTTGATTTCTTTCACTGTCTCTCTTTCAATACTGGAGTCAATTCATCCGAATAAGTAACATTCTTACTAAATTCCAAGTCCAGAATTGGCTCAAGGACTGCCTAGGACTTTGGTGAAGGACAGGAAGCAAAGTTCAATTTAGCTTAGGTATTTAACAAATCACTCCTTGGAGAAACCTTTGATAAAACAATACTGAAAGAAAGCACACGGATCCATTCACTGACTAACACAAGGACAAGGCTCCAGGAGACTATGTTTCCATGCATCTTTTTTTTTTTTTTTTTTTTTTTTTTTTTTGGTCTGTCTTTCATTTATTGTTCTCCTGAAGAAGATTCGCTTACTCTTACATTTTTTCAAATTTTTATTACATATTTTCTTAATTTACCTTTCAAATGCTATCCCAAAAGTTCCCTCCCCGCTCCCACTGCCCTGCTCCCCTGCCCACCCACTACCACTTCTTGGCCCTGGCTTTCCCCTGTATTGGGGCATATAAATATTGCAATACCAAGGGGCCTCTCCTCCCAATGATGGCCGACTAGGCCATTTTCTGGGACATATGGAGCTAGAGACACGAGTTCTTGGGGTTCTGTTTAGTTCATGTTGTTGTTCCTCTTCTAGGGTTGCAGAACCCTTCAGCTCCTGGGGTTCTATCTCTAGCTTTTCCAATGTGGGCCCTGTGCTCCATCTTATAGATGACTGTGAGCATCCACTTCTGTACGAGACAGCTATATCAGGGTCCCTTCAGTAAACACTTGCTGTCCTATGCAATGGTGTCTGAGTTTAGTGACTGATTATGGGATGGATCCCCCGGTGGGTTAGTCTCTGGTATTGTAACTGAATGGTAAAGGCTTCAGTTTCCGAATCCATGCAACTTTTTGCCTCGGGACTGCATCCAAGCTTTTGGATATGCCATGCAGTTTTCACTGGAGTGGGTGTGGCAATCCTTCTCATGCATTAGACAACTTAAAGCTGTTTGAAATTAAAATATCTTTCATTTTCCCAACACCTTTATAATTACATGCTTATAAAATATAGTTCTATACTCCCATCTAGAAATCTTTTTCTTTTTGTTTTTCTTCTTTTTCTTTTTCTTTTTGTTTTTCTTTTTGTTTTTCTTTTTCTTTTTCAATTATTACCATCACCTAGTCAATTTTTAGAACTTTTATTCTCTGAATTTCTGGCCTGATTTGTACTGCAGCTCATCACCTATAACAGTAATCAGCAATAATCCTGCTTATCTATTCAGTTTATTCCACTTAATCAAAATGTGGATTAACTCAAAATGCCATCCTCTACTTTCTATTGATAAACTTATTATATTTCCTCATGGGGGTATTTATTCTGAACAAAAAAAGAGTAATTTGTGTTCAAATATTACCATATCGGAATTCCTCATAGTATTTTGCATATGATGCTATTATTCACCTATCATTATTTTCTTCTGCATGTCTTTTTTCCCCTTCCCTTACCTGTAAAAGTAACTTTGATTCAACTGATGTAGTCTTCAAGACTTACAGCTGAATAAACTTACCCTTTTTAGTTCTTTCTTAACTTTAGACAGCTGGTTCACAACAACTCAGCTGTTCTGGCTCAAATGCCTCTTTAAGCTGATTGATTCCATCTGACTTCTCTCAGCTACTGACTGAATTGTTCTGCTTGGCTAAAAACCAACTCTGGCTCTAATCTTCTGGCCCCTTCTTATTCTTTTTATCTGCCTCTTCTGGCTTACCCTGAATGGAATGTACTCATGAACAAACAACTCAAGTGCACAACACTCACTTCACTGACTCCCAGCTGATGCCACTTCACTGAACTCAACTGACTTAAAAGAACTGAATGAACACTCTCCTTGAGCTCCTCTTAAATAAATTTTCTGTCTTGTGCTGTTCTCATGAAAATTCTGTCAATTCATTCTCGGATTCATTATTTTGTCTGCCCCTCAATTGGGTGTGACTTTCAAACATGGCTGCTTCCTTCTACAAACTAACTTTACTTACATTGTTTGGGATTAAAGGTTTGTACCAAGGGCATGTCTGTATTCCAGGCAGAGCAGCCAGGTTGCTTGTTTAAAATTTCTCTGCATACCTTTTCCTAAATCCCACCTATGCTTCCCATATATCTATCCACGTATTCTTACTGAGGTCAGACACTTTCTGAAGTCCAGCTTTTAATTGATGATGTAAATTTATTTATTTTTTCTATTTTTAATCTTTCATTTACAGTACAGACTTTATCTCCATCCTGGTCCACCCTCCAATTGTTCCACATCCCACACCTGCTTCCTGTCTCCAAGAGGATGTTATAAATTTATAAAGCAGATAAAGGCATTGTGCTATTCTTACACATTAGAGATTCAAACTCATGTTGGTGTACAGCTTTGAATAACTGTAGCAAAATTATATTGTTGCCAGAAGGAGCACATTCTTCAGTTTAACATCTTAGATTCACTAATTCACATACAGACAAAATTCTATCTTCAATTGCCATATAAATTATTTGTCAGGTTTCTGTGTCATGTAAACACTTTTTCTTTTCTTCTTGCCATAAAACATTAAACTGCTTCAGGGTTTCTGTGAAAAAAATATTTTTAAACTTTTATTTAAAACCAACTCAAATATATTTATATCTATTGAACTGTATAGAAACTGAGTTTGTGTAAAGTTTTGTCCTACCTTTCATAATGCTGACACATATGTGACACTATATATCCTTTTATAACTGTGAGAATAGGTTTGTTCCCTACAGAATATATAAATATAAGGCTTTAATTACCTACAATTCCATTCTACTGCACTATAATGATAAAGTTTGAATTATCTACCACTGCATTCCACTGGAATATCAGGTAAAGGTAATTTTTTTGTTTATTTGTTTGTTTGTTTTTTGTTTTTGTTTTTTCAAGATAGAGTTTCTCTGTGTAGCCTTGGCTGTCCTGGAACTCACTGTGTAGACCAGGATGGCCTCGAACTCAGAAATCTGCTTGCCTCTGCCTCTCAAGTGCTGGGATTAAAGGCATGTGCCACCACCACCTGACTAAAGGTAATGTTTTAATAAAATTCAGAGAGAGAGAGATAGACATACATACAGACAGAGAAAGGTAGACTGATGTAGATAGACAAGGAGACAGGGGAGAGGGGAAAAGAATAAAGAGGGACAATGAAACAGAAGAGAGTTGAGAGAGCAAACAAAGAGGGAAAGAAAGGAGAAAAAGAGGAGAAAATGAGAAGACACTGAGGCTATCACTGGAAATATATTGTTACATAATAATTAATGGTATTAAATTTTTTACAAATAGTTCCAATCCTCCTGCACTTCAGTCCCTGGAACACACAGAAAGGGTAACTGAGAAAAAGCACTTCTGTTACTATTTGAGCCCTATAAATTTAAATCACTTTAAGTCACATTCTTATTTTATCCTACAAGTATATTTTATTTTAACTCCTTCTGCTGATTCAGAATCTGTATCAGGGGGAAAACTATGTGATAGACATATGAATTTTAAGAACAAAATTAAAATATTTAGAAACACTCATTAGTGACTATGATGAAGTTATTTTATAATGGAAGAAAAGGATATTTACCAATTAATCCTTTGGTATATATCAAACATATCACCTAAAAATATAACATGTTCAGAAGAAAAAGATGAAAGCTAATTTGAATACACACAAAGCATATGACAAATTAGCTGCAGCTAGATAATGTTAGAAAGGAGGGAACTTACATGAGGCCATTGGGATTTTGAAGCTTCTGTAATGTTAATGGTATTTCATCCTATTATTATTATTATTATTATTACATATTTATTTATTTTCCATTTTCCTCCCACATTTTTTATTAGATTGTTTTTTCATTTACATTTCAAATGCTATCCGAAAAGTACCCTATACCCTCCCCCCGCCCTGCTCCCCTACCCACACACTCCCACCTCTTGGCCTTGGTATTCCCCTGTACTGGGGCATATAAAGTTTGCAATACCAAGGGGCCTCTCTTCCCAATGATGGCTGACTAGGCCATCTTCTGCTACATATGCATCTAGAGACATGAACTCTGGTGGTACTGATTAGTTCATATTTTTTGTTCCAACTATAGGATTGCAGATCACTTCATCTCTTGGGTACTTCTCTAGCTTCTCCATTAGGGGCCTTGTGTTCCATCCCATAGATGACTGTGAGCATCCACTTCTGTATTTGCCAGGCACTGGAAAAGCCTCACAGGAGACAGCTATATCTGGGACCCTCCAACAAAATCTTGCTGATGTTTGTAATAGTGTCTGAGTTTGTTGGCTGGCATGGACCCCCAAGTGAGGCAGTCTCTGTGGGTCCATCCTTTCGTTTTAGCTCCAAACTTTGTTTCTGCAACTCCTTCCATGGATATTTTATTCCCTATTCTAGGGAGGAATGAGGTATCCACACCTTTGTCTTCATTCTTGATTTTCTTGTGTTTTAGGAGTTGTATCTTGGGTATTCTAGGTTTCTGGGCTAATATCTACTTATCAGTGAGTGCATATCAAGCGACTTCTTTTGTGATTGAGTTACCTCACTCAGGATGACATCGTCCAGATACATTCATTTGCCCAAGAATTTCATAAATTCATTGTTTTTAAAAATTGAGTAGTACTCCATTGTGTAAATGTAACACATTTTATGTATCCATTCCTCTGTTGAGTGTCATCTGGGTACTTCCCAGCAATCCCTCCAGCAATGGAATAGTGTTCCTCTTTCTCCACATCCTCACCAGCATCTGCTGTCACCTGAATTTTTGATCCTAGTCATTCTGACTGGTGTGAGGTAGAATCTCAGGGTACTTTTAATTTGCACTTTCCTGATGATTAAGGATGTTGAGCATTTTTTCAAGTGCTTCCCAGCCCTTCAGTATTCCTCAGTTGAGAATTCTTTGTTTAGCTCTGTACCCCATATTTAATGGAGTTATTTGAATTTCTGGAGTTCAGCTTCTTGAGCTCTTTGTATATATTGGATATTAGTCCCCTATCAGATTTAGGAACAGTAAAAATTCTTTCCCAATCTGTTGGTGGCCTTGTTGTCTTATTGACAGTATCTTTTGCCCTACAGAAGCTTTGCAATTTCATGAGGTCCCATTTTTTTTATTCTTGATCTTACAGCACAGGGCATTGCTGTTCTGTTTAAATATTTTCCCCTGTGCCAATATTTCTGAGGGTTTTCCCCACTTTATCTTCTAAAAATTTCAGTGTCTCTGGTTTTATGTAGAGGTCCTTGATCCACTTAGACTTGAGCTTTGTACAAGGAGATAAGAATGGATCAATTCTCATTCTTCTAAATGATAGCCACCAGTTGTGCCACACCAATTGTTGAAAATGCTGTCTTTTTTCCACTAGAAGGTTTAAGCTCCCTTGTCAAAGATCAAATGACCATAGGTATCTGGGTGCATTTCTGGGTCTTCAAATCTATTCCATTGGTCTACCAGTCTGCCACTATGCCAGTACCATGCAGTTTTTATCACAATTGCTCTGTAGTATAGCTTGAGGTCAGGCATGGAGATTCCCCAGATGTTCTTTTATTATTGAGAATAGTTTTTGCTATCTTAGATTTTTTTGTTATTCCAGATGAATTTGCAAATTGCCCTTTCTAACTCAGTGAATAATTGAGTTGGAATTTTGATGGGATTGCATTGAATCTGTAGATTGCTTTCAGCAGGATAGCTATTATTACTATATTAATCCTGCTAATCCACAATCATGGGAGATCTTTCTATCTTCTGAGATCCTCTTAAATTTCTTTCTTCAGAGACTTGAAGTTCTTGTCATACATATCTTTCACTAGTTTGAGTTAACTTTTATCCAGCTACTGCACTGAAGCTGATTATCAGGTTTAGGAGTTCCTTGGTGGAATTTTTAGGGTCACTTATATATACTACATATCATCTGCAAACAGTAATATTTTGCCTTCTTTCTTTCCAATTTGTATCCCCTTGATCTCCTTTTGTTGTCAAATTGCTCTGGCTAGGACGTTCAGTACTATATTGAGTAAGTAGGGAGAAAGTGGGTAGCCTTGTCTAGTACCTGATTTTAGTCTGATTGCTTCAAGTTTCTCTCCATTTACTTTGATGTTGGCTACTGGTTTGCTGTATATTGCTTTTATTATGTTTAGGTATGGGCCTTGAATTCCTGATCTTTCCAAGACTTTTATCATGAAGGGGTGTTGGATTTGGTCAAATGTTTTTTCAGCATCTAACAAGATGATCATGTGATTTTTGTCTTTTAGTTTGTTTATATAGTGGATTATGTTGATGGATTTCCATATATTAAACCATCCCTGCATTTCTGGGATGAAGCCTACTTGGTCATGATGGATTTGATGTGTTCTTATATTAGGTTTGTAAGGATTTTATTAAGTATTTTTGCATCGATATCCATAAGGGAATTTGGTCTGAAGTTCTCTTTCTTTGTTGGATCTATGTGTGGTTTAGGTATCAGAGTAATGGTGGCTTCATAAAATGAATTGGGTAGAGTTCCTTCTTTTCCTAGTTTGTGGAATAGTTTTTGAGTAGAGTTGGAATTAGGTCTTCTTTGAAGGTGTGATAGAAATCTGCACTAAACCCACCTTGTCCTGTACTTTAAAAAAAAAAAATTAAGGGTTCATTTTTCCCCATAAAAGCAGTCTATTCTGCAACATTTTAATTTTTCAATAATAATTACTATATACAAATTTCTTTAAAAGACTGACATCTTTTATCATTGTCTCTATATTGTAATTATCCTAGAAAGAGTCTGTAGATTGACCTTTTTAATCTCATGATTTAAATGATTAAGGACATTATAATTCGTTACACTCTTTGATACTGACTGGACTAATTACCCTGGCATCATCGAACGTTGGTCCTAATTTGAGATGAATTTGATGATAAAAGGTACCATTAGTAAAAGTCTCTAATGAAGTGTTATAAAAATTAGAAATTATTGAAACAATGTTAATTTTCCATTTGGAATAATAAGCTCTATGATAAGTTTTATTTTCTTACTAGCCTTTTAATTGTAATCTATTCTAGAGACCAGTGAGATAGCTACTTGAATATTAATTGAGTTTTCAAAACCTATTTTAATTGTCTTTCCTTTTGTAAAAAGTATTATACATAGGCTGATAATCTATGACTTCGGTGTGTTCAGATATTGTCAAATTGCTTAGTGTTAAAACAAGTTTCTCATTTGATTTTGATAATTTTAGGGCTTTAATCTGAAACTAAACAAGGTCAATATTATTATGTACATTAAATGCCTGGCTTCATAGTAATCTAGGGTGTATATGTAGTACAATTTCCTTATTTATTTTTTTTTTTTGTCCAGTGATAAATATTTAGGTGATTTTTAATTTCTAGCTATTGTGATTAGATTTAGAGCTGCAATGAATATGCCTGAGAAACAATAGGATGTTGAATCTTTTGAACACATGCTAAAGGGTTACATGGAGGGTTAATTTATTTTTGGTTATTTGAGAAACCACAACACTGATTTTTACAGTGCTTTAACCAATTTGCAATCTCACTAACAGTGCATAAAGGTCCCTTTTTCCTCATGTCCCCTCCAACATTTGTTGTAGTTTGTTTCATTGATCTTCTACATTTTGGTCAGGGTATAATGAATTCTCCAGGTATTTTGATTTGCATTTCTCTTATTGTTATGGAAAATAAATACTTTAGAAATATATTTTAATTATGTTTTTCTCCTTTTGACTATTCTCTGTTCAGGTCCCTGGTCCATTTTTTGATTGTGTCTTTTTATTATTTTATTTTGATTATTTGTTTTCTCCAGACTTTATGTTAGATGAGAAAAATAAAACCATAATAACCATTGGAGGTAAATACATGTATGCGTATGCAAACAATAATACTTGAATGTCTGAATATTCAGCAACAACTATGTTACTAATAAACTAATAGAGAATTCTTAGATTCACAAAGCCATTTCAAAGAAGCGTTCTGTTTGAACTGGTTAGGATTCATTTTTGTAATTTGCATAATATTTGTGCTTCCATAGGGGATGATATATATTAAATTCTAATCATTGTTGCTCTTTTCTTTAAAGAATCATGTTCTGTATAGGCTCTAAGAAGTAAAGAAGGACGTAGTAAGTTTTCAGAATGTTCTTATTTTTTCCAGGCATGCAACATCTAGATGGAATCCTATGTAGAGCATTCTCATGTTGATAATCATATGTAATGCTACGTACCCGATGTTTTCCACAAAGCATGACCTTGCTTTACTTTAAGGAAATATAGTATATTTTATTTTTCCTTCATGAAGGAGTACTTGAAACATCACTGTTATGCTTCCAATTCATGGACAGATATTAACTTCCAATTTGATTCCTGAAGTTTGTCTGGTGTCAAAAAGATCTATTATGATAATGAATACATTTCTAGAAAGCAAACAAACAGGCAAAATGTTAAAATCCATCGTTTCATCATTTAGCATGACTATATTTTTAATCTATTCTGGTTGTTTCAATCTGCAAGGCTATGCTTAAGAGTAATATTTGTTTATGAAAGTATCAGTAAAGTGTAATAGATTGACATAATATATTCAAATTGGTCAAATAAATCTAAAGTTGTTTTAGGGAATAGCAGCAGATGCCTACTGACCCCATGCCCAAGAAGGAAACAATGGATATTTAAAATTATCTCAGAGTAGTTCGTAGTCCAAAGACAATTTCCTTATTTACAATGTCTCTTTTATCACCTCCTAACATGATTGTTTCAAAAAGCTTTTATCTGAATTGCCAGAAAAGCATTACAGAGAACATAAGATGTGAAATATCATTACATTGCAAATAATGTTTCTAAGTAGAAATGAGATACCAATTAGATAATCTCAATTTCTATTTTTCTACGTATATTAAAAATGATGAATATGCGATTGTGTCTCATTTTACCGTACTCTTCATGAGAAAATATGAGGAGTGAACAAATATCTTAAATACTGCTCAAGTATTTAAGATAATAGTTCATTGTACATTACTTGGAAACTAAGTTAATCTTTGTTTAAGTGTACATATGGTCTCTCCCATTTGGTACACTGCATTGAGAAAAAAAAAAAATGATCAAGAGTAAAAATGTGTTTTGTCCAAAATAAATGATAAAAAGTGAATTGAGTCCGTAAACTCATAGGACTTGGTAAACTGTACACTGGAAAGCCGAAGCACACTCCTTAAAGGGAATCTAGTCTTTGCCTGTTCATATAAGTGTATAAGGCATTTAAATATAGGAGGAGATAAAACACACTAAATAAAGTTAAGATGTAAGAACGACTATGTGTGTATTTTATACAGAAAAGCAAATTTTAGGGCCTTTTCACTTCATCTTTCTCATTCAGATTATATCTCAGTATATTCCTCAAGCTCCTGAGCACTTTGCATAAATTAAATATACTATTCTAGATTATAATGAAAACATAATCATCAGACATAGTTATGGGCTACCATGTGCTCTTTTCATTCCTATGTATAACTGCATTTAAAAACATGTCTCAATCAGAATATATATTTTAACCTCCTCAAATATTCATCATTTAATTTTTTTTTCTGTAGCTTCTCAAATTATATCTTCCATGAAAAGTAGTCATATACTACTTCTCTCAGTAGCAGCTATTGCCCAATATCTCCCAAGATTTCCCTTCTGTTAATCCAGCTTTTTTTTTTTTTTTTTTCTGGAACTCTTTTCTTAATGTATATGTGATCAACTTATAAAAAATATCTTGCATGCGTCAGATAATGTGCATATTACCTTTCTATGGCTGATATATTCTACCTAATTTTATCATCTCAAGTTTCATTTATCACAAAAAATAGGATTTATTTACTCACTGATGAATACAAGCTACAAGTTTTTAGTTGGTAAACAGCTATTATAAAGATGTATGTTAAAGAGTGAGAATATCACTGGACCTTCTTTTCCTCAGGCTCTCCATTTCCATCCCTGTAATTCTTTCAGACAGAAACAATTATGGGTCAGAGATGTAACTGTGGGATGGCAACCCCATCCCACACTTGATGTCTTGTCTTCCTGCTGGAGGTGGACTCTATAAGTTCCCTCTCCCTATTGTCTGGCAATTCATCAAAGATCCCTCCCTAGGAGTCCTGGGAGTCTCTCACCTCCCAGGTCTCTGTTGCATTCTGGGGGTATCCCCTCAACTTCCTCTTTCCTGAGGTTGCCTGCTTACATTCTTTCTGCTGGCCCTAAGGGCTTCAATCCTTTTCCCTCACCCAATACCAGATCAGATTCCTCTCTCCCCATCACTGCCTCCTCTCAACAACCCTGTCCACTTTCTTTTCCTGGTTCCTACCTCCCTTCCCACTTGTGATTGTTTCTTCTCTCTCCCAGGTTGGACTGAGTTGTCCTCACTTGGGCACTTCAGCTTGTTGATCATTTTGAATTCTATGGACTGTATTTTAGGTATTCTGTAAGTTTTTGTTTGTTTTGGCTAATATCTGCTTATTAGTGAGTACATACCATACATATAGAATACACCTCCAAAGCCTGATACTATTACTGAAGCTATGGAGTGATCACAAAAAGGGATCTATCATGACTGCCCTCTGAAAGACCCAACAAGCAGTTGAAAGAATCAGATGCAGATATTTGCACCCAATCAATGGACAGAAACAGCTGACCCCCATTGTTGAATTAGGGAAAGCCCAAAGAACCTGAGGAGAAGGGCGATCCTGTTGGAGGACAAGCAGTCTTAATTAATCTAGACCAGTGTGATTTCTCAAACACTGGATCACCAAACAGACAGCATACACCAGCTGATTTGAGGCCCTCAACACCTATACAATAGAGGAATTCCAGATCTGTGTTCATTCAGAGATGATGCACCTAACCCTCAAGGGACTGGAGGGTCAAGGGAGTTTAGAGGTCAGGTGTGAAAGGGGGTGGGGGCATTCACATGGAGACAGGGTGGGGTGTGGAGGAGGTATGTGATGTGGAGCAGTTGGAGGGTGGATGGGGGGTCAGGTAATGGAATATGGAGTGTAAAAAATAAATTAAAAATAAAATTATATTAGACAACACTAAACACAAAAAGTGAGAATATGTCCTATCATTGATTAACAGATAACTTCTTAAATTTGTATTACAATATCTTGTTGACATATTGAGCTAGATAAATAGTTTTTTAATTATGTCACTTTGAAGAATTTAACTCCATATTTCTAAACATTCTACTGCACTGTGTATATGTAATATGAAAAATCAGCCACTGATTTGTATAAGAAAATTTTATAAGAATATTGATATCAACTGAAGCTTAGGTTAAAAGATTTATGTGTATAGGTGTGTGTGTGTGTGTGTGTGTGTGTGTGTGTGTGTTTGTGTGTGTGTGTGCAATAAATCCCCTTTATGAAAGGCCATGTATTTAATAAAGAACTGCATATTAAAGCTGAGCGTGGTGGCACACGCCTTTAATCCCAGCACTAGGGAGGCAGAGGCAGGCGGATTTCTGAGTTCGAGGCCAGCCTGGTCTACAAAGTGAGTTCCAGGACAGCCAGGGCTATATACAGTGAAATCCTGTCTCAAACAAACAAACAAACAAACAAACAAAAAAACCTGTATATTGAATGGATTTTGAGAGAGGAATATACCAAAGAATATAGACAGCAGTTCTCTCTACACTGTAGTTCCTTTATTTTTTATTTTTAAAATATATATATATATATATATATATATACAGCCCTTGCTGTCCTGGAACTTACTTTGTAGACCAGTCTGTTCTCGAACTCAGAATTCCACCTGCCACTGCCTCCTGAGTGCTGGGATTAAAGGCGTGCGCCACCACTGCCCAGCCACACTGTAGTTCCTTAAACAGCAAAATTAGCCTTTTTAATTATTAGCAATAAAGAACAGAATAATGCTAATTGTAGGAAAACAAACCATGTTAAAGGAGATATATGTAGAATTAAGGTTTAAAGGAAAAGGAAGCATGAAAGTAAAGGGAGATTATTTGAGAAGACAAAGGAAAGTAGGACAGACTGGAGCCAAAAGAGGGCAAATGAAGATAAATATGTACAAATGTATAATAATGTCATCCCCATGCATATAATCAACACACAATACTCAATTTATTTATTTTAAAATGTATAAAATCATTCCCATCTAGCATGCCATTAACCAGTAACTCTGGAGTACAAATTCAAGCATCTTTAATAACTGCTGAGTTTAAGAGCTCATTTTGAGGCAAAAGTGTTTAAAGCCTTTTAAATACTCTCATAGGGAAGGAAGTCAGTAAGATTCTCTCAAGGAAGGATGGAGTAAGTTAATTTATGTTAGGGACAATGCCTTCTCCATATTCCTTAGTGAATCTGACCTTGCAATTAGTTTTCCAAAATTAGGTATTTTGAAACTCCCAAGGTATGTTATATTTGTAAAATATGTGCAGTTAGGGATGCCAGGGTCCGACCTCTTATTCCTAGAAGTATCTACATTGTCTCTCATTAATCTGTGTAAAACCTTGCCCTACTTCTCTTTGTTGAGCAGGCCTTTCTCCTTTGAGTATTGCTGTACATACTGCCTTTCCAAAGTTTCTTTCCATGGCAATTAATTAAAAAATAGGACACCCCCATCATTGGCTGTTAGTGGAAGTATGCTATGTAGTTCGCAGAACATGCTATTTAACTATTGTCCAATGTAAGTCTATGTCTTTATTTCTTTCATTTATTTTTTTAGCTCCACTATATAGTAAATACTTCAAACATGGGAAGAATGGTAGCATGGTTATTCTTTACAGATATCCTCCATTACGCATTTTTGTCTGACTTACTATAAGCATTTTTTTGCAATAAATATACATATAAATAAACACACAGCTTCTCTATTTAAAAATAACCTGGATAATAAAATATCAGGTTATCTAGCTCACCATAGGATTTCCCGGTACTTTAGGGTTTATTTAACTGAAGCTAAATATGTCAATATTTTAATGTACATATTGTAATATTCTTGCCTGACATTTCTGGCATTTGTCAAAATCAATTATCAAGTTATGCATCTTGAAAAAAGTAATTTAATTAGAATTTGATATATTGCATACAATGGATTTTATAAAGAAGAAAATAATCAGCAATACAGTTGTTCATTTTGATGAAAAAATAAACTTGAATTCGAATATCCCTCAAATTATAAAATATTATATTATAAATGAATTGGAAAGATATCTTGGGAATGGTTAAGATAAGTATTTTACTAAAGTTTGCCCAATAAATTATCTTAGCTTTTATTTTTCTTGTTTATTTTTTATTTACTACATTTATCTTCTCTATATTCTTTTTTGTTTTGTTTTGTTTTTTGTTTTTGAGACAGGGTTTCTCTGTATAGCCCTGGCTGTCCTGGAACTCACTTTGTAGACCAGGCTGGCCTCGAACTCCGAAATACACCTGCCTCTGCCTCCCGAGTGCTGGGATTAAAGGCATGCGCCACCACGCCCGGCCTCTATATACTTTAAAGGGAAGTATTGCTTATGAATATGCATGTCCTTGACAAAATATATCAGTAGAGGGTATTCAATTTCAGTACCATATTGCTGTTACTGTCAGTTGGATCTAAGTAAGTGAATTATAGATGGGGCCTCTTCTACTTATATGTCCTGGTACATTACTAAAAGCTGCAGTCATTATAATGAGGGACCCAATTAACCTACCAAGAGAACTTTTTGAATGAAGACACTTAAGATTGTGCAGTTATGAATAAAAATGAATTTGCTTTTCAGGGAGTTTGGTCGTTGGAAGGTAAATAACCTTGCAGTTGAGAGAAGAAATTTCCTTGGCTCTCCTCTGCCTCTTGCCCCTGAATTCTTCCGCAACATAAGACTTTTGGGACGTCGACCTACTCTACAGCAAATCACAGAAAATCTTATCAAGAAATATGGGACTCATTTCTTGCTATCGGCTACTCTGGGAGGTAGGATACTTTGAAACTATCTATCTTTGTGTTTACCTGTAAATAAAAAACAAAACAAAAAACTGCATATTCACTGCAGAGGAGCATTTAATGCATATCACTACTGTGATATGCATTAAATTACTGCTCTTCATTATCAAAAATGTTGATGAAGGGATTAATTAATGCCTACAATAACACACTCACTTGGATGATGAGGAATTTATTTCCTACAAAGTGTTTGGGGATCCAATATACATAACATATATGTATAGATGCAACAATCCATCTCACATATTGATATGGTAAATTGTTTTAAAAATAAGCACCATCAATGCAGGTGAGAGGAAGCACTTCTGGTAACAGAAAAAAGAAATGATTTCCTGGAGTAAGCGGTAAATTTCTGTAATATTTTAAAAACTGATATGTTAGCACTCTGTACTTGACCCATGATTTCAGAAAGGAGAAAAATAAAAGAATAATCTTAAAAATTAAGACACTCACTTATTTCTTAGGTTTTGAGATTAAGAAAGCTATTATTAAATATAGTTAATGATGAACTTATCAATGTAATAAAGATTTAGTGGATTGAATGACCATAAAGGACATTTAAGGAGGTAATAAGAAACAAACTATGACATTTTTTATAAAACATTTTTTCAATTATATACGTGCTTTCCACATGTTCTTAATATTTCATAAAATGTATGCTTTAGAAATTGGGATTTCTGGTTCTACTATGAGATTGATTGTAAAATTTGCATAAAGAAGCTAAGGGAATATTATCTTCTTTTCTCTATGAATTCGGAAAAGGTGGCTCTGCTGATATTGTCAGTGCTGTAGAAGACTGCTTCTTAGCACTATAGGATCAGTCTTTTTGTTGCTGTTGTTCTTGGGCTCCAAAACCAGTGTGTCAGAAATTCAAGCCGTTAGTTATTTCAGAATATATCCCCTAAGAAACTCTGTACTCACTGTGTAGGTGTAATGCATACAGCAAATCATCTCATAGATGATCCTCTAAATTTTATCATAGAAGTCTTCTGTGGTTCATTCTTCATGCAGTATATTTGAAAACTTGAGACAATATACGATCCCTGTTTGAGTGGGCGTTACAAAGTTGGCAACCACCATAAAATAGAATCTTGCTGTGGTTTATAAATCCCAAATTACAGACCAAGTGCTAGATTTTATCTCACACATCATGTGAGACTCTTTTTAATGTAGTTTTAATTTCAGTGCCTTTAATTTACTGCTTAAAAATAAGTATCTCAGATGTCAACTAAGGTATAGTGTCCATGTCCACTGAGAACACAATAAACCCTACTATCCTATACTATCTTATTATCCTTCCCCTTTGTGTATAGAATTTATACTGATTCAAAACTCCTTGGTTTATTTGTTGCTATTTGTTATTTGTTGAGTTTTTTATGCACACTTTTGTGCATATTTTTAAAAACAGTTTATAATATTTTCTCTCTATGGTTATAGTAGTTTTTGCTATAAGGCAGGCTTTTTAAAAATTATTTTTCATTAAATAACTAAATGGAATTATACCAAGAGTCCAGCATTGAATAGTTTTCTGAAAAATATAAAACTTAGTGATTATTATAGAGGATACTTGACTTCTAGCCCTAAATGAAAGGTAAAAATTCTAAAATGAATGAACTTTACAAAGATTCTTAATTAAAGAGAATTGGGGTTCAGGCAAAGGGCAAATATATAAAGCAAGGGGAAAGTGGGAAGGTATAGAGCCCTCACCTAGTTAGTGGATGTCAGTCAACCATGTCATGTCATGACATTTAACTGCAGCATATAGGTTGTGGGTACAAATAACAAGCTATAGGCTGTGCATGCAGTCCACCATTTCCTCTTTCTTAGGTGAGGATTAAACAAATAGCAGATAGAGACAAAAAATATATGCCAAGTTCCATCTGCCTTCCCCTTAAATGATTAATAATTTCTATGTGTGCCAAATTTTGTTGAAATTATTTTACTTAATTATTTCATTAATTTTTATAATGTAAATAGTACCTGATGACTACTTTTTCTGTCAGGACTGTATGTGCTTCATTAATGTGAAAATCATCTTCACAAATTTGCTTAAACTCCTTGAATTGAAATCAATATCCCAATTTTCTGATCATGGAACAAAGCTTGAATTTAAAGGTCATGGCCTTTACTATTACAATGATTTTTTTTTTTTTTTTCTCTAAGTGTGACCTGTAGACTCTTATACACTCTGCATAGGGTAAAGTTAGTAATTGATCACAAGTAAGTAAAAGTACTATATATGCTAAACATATACACTCTCTTTATTTAGATAGGGATCTCTGAAGAACACCGGCAAAATTTAAATTGTAGCTGTTGTAATTGAATTAGACCTGTCTTGTTTCTCTCGGTCCATTTGTTTCATATGTCTTAACTGATAAAGCATGAAACTATTATATTCTGCTTTTCAGAAAAGATGAGATTTACAATAAAACGTAAATACTCTCTGGACTTTTTCTTCTCTTTTTCTCTCTTGTCCTTTTTAAAATACTCAGAATAATTAAAACTTCAATACCAGCATGCCCTAGAAATGTCACCCACCACCACTCCATCCCATCCTCTCATGCCATGTTTCCTTTCACTCTTCTGGCCCTCACTTCTGATCGCTCCCTAAAGCAGAGACCAGGGATGGGGTAGGCTTCAGAGAGTCTATGGTGGTGACTTAAGTGACTCCTAGAATTGAGAGATATTAACCCTGAAGTGCCCACCTTTAACCAGGCAGGAACCCACATTGAGAGATAAGGATACCAACCTACTCACAAAATCTTTGATTCAAAATTGTCCTCTCTACAGGAAGTAAAGAGACAAAGTTGGAACAAAGACTGAGAGAATGGCCAACCAGTGAGTGGCCTAACTTAAAACCAATACCATGGACAAGACTGACACTATTAATGATACTCTTTTATGGCTTCAGACAGTAGTCTAACATAACTGTCCTCTGAGAGGCTCTACTCAGCAGGTGACCAAAACAGAAGCAGAGACCCATAGCTAAACTTTATGTGGAGCTCTGGAAGTCTTGCGGAAGATTTGGGGGAAGGATTCAGGTCCCCTGAGGGGATAGGGACTTCACAAGAAGACCAACAGACAGCTAAACTATATCCTTGGGAGCTCCCAGAGACAGAACCACCAACCAAATGTATATATAGGCTGGATGGATCTAGGTCTCTGCACGCATGTAGATGTGCATCTTGGTCTTCATGTGGGTTCCTCTACAACTAGAGTCGGGCTGTCTCCGATTCAGTTGCCTGACTGTGGATTCTGTTCCCCTGACTGTGCTGCCTCAGTAAGAGAGTATGTATGCAATGATTGGTTGTGGCAGGGTGGGTTGGTACTATAGGAGTAGGATAAGGGGAATGTATAGAGCGAGCTTAAGAGGGGGAGATTGGAAGGAGAGAGAGGACTGAGATCAGAACACAAAATGAATGAATGAATGAATGAATGAATGAATGAAGAAAATGAAATTTAAGAATGATATTATTCAATGAATTAAAATATTTTATAGTGAAATATATATTAAAAATCAGCAGAATAAATACCCATACATGAGCAAACATTTAAACTCAAAGGGTAATAGTATTATAATTGTTTTAGAAAATATATGAAAGATTGTTTTCCCTGAGTTCTTTAGCCCACTATGCTTTCAACTTAGATATAAAATCTGGATACACTACTTGAAGACTTTAATAGGACATTTTATGATCAATAAAGCTGCTGATTGGATTATCTTCCTTTAGAGAAAAATCAACTGTACAAAACCTACTTTTATATGCATCATTTTCCCTGTGTGTTTTGTTTTTATTGCTTCCATATTGTTCATCAGTGCTGTAATTCTACTTGCTGTTGTTTTGGACAATGTTATCTAAACTCCCCACTGTTTAAATTTCTAATATACTTCTTCAATTTAAAAAATCTATTTTGAAAAAGATTACACTGTTTGGATGTAATGATTTCCAGCTATGGAATAAATATCATGATGGCTTTGTTATTCATTTCGTATTGTATAATGTATAACAAATGCAGGAATAGGAGCATATCTCTATAGTGCTTATGGAAAATAAAACAACAAACAAGAAAAAGGATAGTCTTAAAATTGAAGGACTGAGGCAGTAATTATTTTATTAGAGAGGCAGTAACTTAAAATATTATTAAAATGTATTCCTGGTTTCAAGTCCTCAAGTACAGTTAAAAAGTGTTTTATGAAAATGTTTTTTTTGTATTATAAAATTACTACATCATATACCTAGAGTAATTTTAAGTATATCTGTTTGATATTTTCAGAATTAAATGATTTATTTAGCCAATCAGACTAGCAATAGAAAGATGCAGCTACTTCTCTGTTCACTACACCTTCCAAGAATTGAAAAAAGCAATAACTGTTTTTTCTACGCTCCCACCCCCACTCCCAGCTAAACTCAGAGTCATATACATATACATCATATATCATATACATCGTATACATCGTATACACATACATATACATTACTGATTCTCTCTCTCTCTCTCTCTCTCTCTCTCTCTCTCTCTCTCTCTCTTTCTCTCACTGTGTGTGTGTGTGTGTGTGTGTGTGTTTCTCTGCATGTAAATGTAAGCCTCATCAGAGGTCAGAAAAGAGTGATCCTTCCTCCTTACACTGGTAGTTTAAGCAGTTTTGAGTTGTGTGTCAGAGTCTCTGGCAGCCAGTTGGGTGCTGAGGAAGAGCAAAAAGCCCTGTTCCTCACTAAGCCAGCTACCAGATCCCCTTCTTCCATCCACCCCCACTAAATTAGTTTTGTAACAGATGTACTATTACTAGGATTTTTTTTTAAACTTAGGAACAAACAAATGTGTTGCACTTTATTACTTCAGAACACCTTTTAATAGTTTTTGTTCTAGGTAATGCATAAAATAATTACCGGTATAAACATCATTTGAATACAGATTCAATAAAACCCATAACTAAAATTTATCAGACAACTCTATATTTTTGTAAATTTCAAGAGTTATGATTTTTATCTAGAATACATTTTTGTGAAAATGCATTTTTGTTTACCATATTTCAAAACCTCATTTTTTGCCTTTTACATTTTTAAATTATAATTATTTTGTTTCGATTTCATAAATTGCTCCCCTTCCTGATGCCCCTCTCCAAGTTCATCATCCCATCTTCCATAACCACCTCCTTAACCTCTGAGAAGTTCCTCTTCCACTCAACTCACCACCATCAGCATCCCTTTTCCCTAGGGGATCCACTTCCCACAGGATTAAGTCCTTCCTTTCCCATTGAGGACAGACAAGGCAGTCCTCTTCTACCCATGTGCCTTGGGGCAAGGACCCACCCATGTTGCTTCTTGGTCTGTGGCTTAGTCTCTTGGAGCTTTGAGGGGGTCCCCACTAGTTGACACCTTTGTTCCTATAATCCCTCTTCAACTCCTTTAGTCCTTCCCCAAATTCTTCCAAAGTGGTTCCTGGCATCAATCTAATGGTTGGCTGAAAGTGACTACATTTGTCTCAGTCAGCTGCTGATAGAGCCTCTCAGAGGACAGCCATGCCAGGTTTCTGTCTGCAAGTATAATATGGCATCAGTAACAGTGTCCGGGTTTTTTTGTGTGAGCATGGGATGGATCACAAGTTGGGGCAGTCTCTGGAAGTCCTTTCAGTCTATGCTTCATTTTTGGTCCTACATTTCCTTTAGACCAGAGCAATTCTGGGTCAAAATTTTGGAAGATAAGTTGGTGGTCGTCTGCCTCAACTGGGGGAAATGTCTATCTATTGGAGGTGATCTCTTCAGGTTATATCTCCTAACTGTTGGACATTTGGCTAAAGTCATCACCATTGACTCCTGTTAGCCTCTCCCAGCCCAAGTCTCTGAGATTTTCAAGAGTTCTCACCTGCCTTTCACCCCATATATTGTGGTTTGATTTATTCTACTGGCCTTCTGGGCCTCTATCCTGTCTCTCCCATACCTGATTCTGCCTCCCTTTCTCTTTTCCTTCACCTCTCCCACCCAGGTTCTTCCTCTCTTTTTGTCCCATGATAATTTTGTTCCCCTTCTAAGTGCATTTCAGTTATTCACATTTGGACCTTCCTTCTTGTTAAGCTTCTTAGAGTCTGTGAGTTGTATCATGGGTCTTCTGAACTTTTTGGCTACTATCCAGTTATCAGTGAGTACATGCCATGCATGTGCTTTTAGGTCTAGGTTACCTCACTCAGGATATTTTCCAGTTACATCCATTTGCCTGCAAATTTCCTATATTCGTTCTTAATAACTGAGTAGTATTCCATTGTGTAAATGAACCACATTTTCTGTATCCTTTCTTTAGTTGTGGGCAACTGGATTGTTTCCAGCTTCTGGATATTACAAATAATGTTTCGCTGAATATAGTAGAGCACTTGACCTTTTGGTATGGTGGAGCATCTTTTGAGTGTTCACTGTTCTACTGTTGTAAAGCAATACCATGAGCAATGAAACTATTATAATAGAAATCACTTAATTAGGCTTGCTTACAGTTTCAGAGGTTTAGCTTAATATCATCATGGTGGGTTTAATATAAGCATGCAGGCAGATGTTGGAGCAGCAGTTAAGAGTTACATTTTGATTCATAGGCAAGGAGGGACTGTAAGTTTGTCACGGGATTTTGAAGCTGAACCCCAGTGACACATACTTCCTCCAATAACTCTATACCTCCTAATTCTTCTATTCCTTTCAAATAGTGTCATTCCTTAATTAAGCATTCAAATATATGTGCCTATAGGGGCCATTATTATTCAATCTATGATATACTTATGTCATAAATTCAAAGTTATATTAAAAATAAAAGAAAATATAAAGACTCTAAAAGTAAGTAGATTATAATTTGATGGCTTGTGATAGTATTTGCTGGCAACAGTGAGAATCATATGTTTTTTGTTTTGTTTTGTTTTGTTTTTTCATTTTTGATGTTAAGTTGAAGACAGCTTCTTTTGGACTACCTTGTCTTCAGAGGGAAAATGGGAGAGACTATGCATAACTTTTCTGTGCTTTTAAACCTTTCCACTGCATGATGACACACAGCTGGTTCACTTCAAATCTGGTGATCAATGAGATCTTACTTTCAATACCACAAGAAGTATATCCCCTTCATGTGCTGCTTCCAGACATAAGCAATGGGCCCATGAGCCACATAGGCTTATTTTTTCATTGTAAAACAACAACAAATGATAGCAAAATAAAGTGCAATATTAACTATTCTCATTGATTTAGCCCCGGGATTCATGAAAGATAGAAGGTCTTTGTGGTGTTTTTAGAAAATTTTGATATTATAATTATAAAATTTCTCCCTTCTCCTTTCCCTTTAAATACTACTATATATTCCATCCATCAATCCTTAACTCGACATCTTTTTCACTAATAGTTATTTAATACACATATGATTTGTACACATAAATATACTCTCAAATCTGTCCTTTGCAGTTCATAAAGTGTTATTTGTAAGAATGCTTTCAAGGCTGACCATTCAGTACTGAACAATCAATTGGTGTGTTCTTACTTTAGGTATATGAATATTTTTCCTATATATATGTATATGCATCACATGTGTATCTTATGCTCTGGAATTCTAATTAGGATGTTAGATACTGGAGGCTAGAATTAAAGAATTTTGTAAGTTGCCATGTAGATTCTGAGAACTGAATGTCAGTCCTTGGAAGAGCATCAAATGTCCTTAAACATGTACACATCCCTCCAGATCCTTAAGAAGATTTTATTCTAATAATTTTTGTTCTAACTTCTTCAGAATATTATTTCTACCAATAATAACAATCTACACATAAGAATGAAAATTGACCAAAACCATATTAAAAGCAAATAATATTAAAGTGATTTAATTTCTATTTTCTTTTGGAATTAACAGAGCCTATTTGCATTTCAGGACAGGAAAAAAAAATAACCAAAATGACATAGCTCAGAAGTACATAAGTCTGTCATCTAATCATAGTGAAGTATAAAAGCCATGATTTGGTTTTGTTTTATATTTCTGTGTTTCACAGTGTGCATAAAAGCATTCTCCAATTTATGCTGTTATTGTACGCACACCACCACAGAGCTTCAGTTGGAGAAGGCAGCTGCCTGTTTCCATGCAGAATAATCACATCATCCTATCTGCTATCATTTATCTTTTTTGTGTTCTTGGAGACTTGAACACAAAAGTCTTGGAGTGCTGAAACACTTTCAAAAGCACAGTCTCTGTCTGCAATATGTTACTGTCCTTTATATCTCGTTTTGCTTAGAGATAGCAACAGTTTTAGTCATACATTTCTAAAGCATTTGTATAAATCAAAACTTGTGGGAAAATTTCAAGTTGAATATGCAACCTTCATTATCATGCCTTGGTATAAGTATCTAAAATAATTTTTAAAAAACCATTAAAATGATAGTTGTTCATATTTTTAAATTTAAAACATGTCCAGCAGTATATGTAGCACAGGATGGCCTTGTTGGACATAAATGGGAGGAGAGGCCCTTGGTCCTGTGAAGGATTGATGCCCCAGTACAGGCAAATGAAAAGCTGAGGAAGCAGGAGTGGGTGGGTGGGTGAGGGAACACCCTTACAGCAGGGGGGGTGGGTGGATTAGTGGGTTTCAGGAGGGAAACCAGGAAAAGGATAACATTTGAAATGTAATTAAAGAAAATATCTAATTTAAAAATCCAAAAAAAGAGTAAAATGAAGTGCATAGCTAAAAAATAAAATTATGAATATAATATAATAATATTCCTAGAAATGACTCAGTTAATTTTCTATGTATGAATTAAAACTGAAATTTGTGAAATTTGTTGTTGTTGGTGGTGGTGGTGGGTTTTGTTTCTTTTTTTTTTTTTTTTTTTTTTTTTTTCCGAGAGAGGGTTTCTCTTTGTAGCCCTGGCTGTTCTGGATCTCACTCTGTAGACCAGGCTGACCTCGAACTCAGAAATCCACCTGCATTTGCCTCCCAAGTGCTGGAATTAAAGGCATGCAAAACGACTGCCAGGCATGAAATTGATTATTTTATTGCTGCCTACGGACATGTACAGATAATAAAAACAGATGTATTAGGAAAAAAAGTTTTTATTCTCTATAAAGATTGATGGTTCTTGAAAATAGAACATATTAATTGATCTTTATCATGAGCTGGTTTGCATCACATAGAATATTGGCATATCATAATTAACAAATTAACACAGATTTTTTAATAAAATAACATATTTAGATATAAGCAGTCTCAGTTTTACTTAAGGAGATTCTTTCACACACATTAATTAATATTCTATTTTAAGTATAAGAAAGTCAATTTGCAAATGGGTCATTTTTAACAAAGTGTTGGAAACCCCCTTTAAGGCTTTTAAATATCCAAAATATTTTGTTAACAAAAATCTTCTAGATAATAATATTGCTAGAGTCTAGGTTTCTGTAGTAAAAAAAAAAATCAGTAATATGGACAGTATGAAAATATGAGACTTTCTCATTCTTCATGGGGTAAAATAAAATTATGGAAAGAGAATGAAGTATTATTTATCATACTTATATTTGCTTTGTCAAAAACTACTGACCATTGTTTAATGACCCCAAATATTTCAAAGAAGATATTAGTTCTCACTCAGAACAGAGGGCAATGCCACCTTATGCAACTTTAATAAAATCCACTCTCTTGAGGGTTATGTGAAACTTCTCTGCATGAACACAGATCTGGCAGTCCTCTGCTGTATATGTGTTGGGGCCCTCATATCAGCTGGTGTATGCTGACTAGTTGGTGGTCCAGTGTTTGAAAGATATCGGGGGTCCCCAGTTTAATTGAGACTACTGGTCCTCCTACAGGGTTTTCCTCAATTCAATCACAGGGGTCAGCAGTTTCAGTGCTTTGGTTAGGTGTAAATATCTGCATCTGGCTCAGCTGCTTGTTGGGTCTTCTGGAATGTGATCATGCTAAGTCCCTTTTTTTGAGTGCTCCAGAGCCTAATTAATACTGTCAGGCCTTGAAACCTCCCCTTGAGCTGGATCCCACTTTGGGCTTGTTGCTGGACCTTCTTTTCCTCAGCTCCTCTCCATTTCCATCCCAGCATTTCTTTCAGACACGAAAAATATCGGTCAGAGTTTTGACAGTGGAATGGCAACCCTCTCTCTCACTTCATGCCCTGTCTTCCTACTGGAAGTGGGTTCTATAAGTTCCATCTCCCTATTGTCAGGCATTTCATCTAAGGTCCCTTCCTTTAAGGCCTGAGTGAATCTGTCACCTCCCTGGTCTCTGGGGCATTCTGAAGGGTTCCCGCAACATCCTATCTCCCAAGGTTGCCTGTTTCCATTCTTTTTGCTAGCCCTCAGGTCTTCAGTATTTTCCCTCACTCAATACTAGATCAGGTTCTCCTAGTCCCCTCCCCACATTCACTTTCCTTCCTGGTCCCTCCCTCCCTCCCTCCCTCCCTCCCTCCTTCCCTCTCTTTCACCCTCCCTCCCTCCCTTGCTCCCTCCCCACTTGTGATTGCTTTCTTCTCCCTCCCAAAGGGGACTGAGGAGTCCACAATTGGGCCCTTCAGCTTGTTGACCATTAAGTGCATTCTTTCTGCACCGTTGCTTCATCTTTTGCTCCAAACACATATTTAAATACAGATGTGTCTGTGTAAATATGTAATTGCGAGAATGCATGCAAGCTAGACCCAATTGGTTTGAATAGAAATGTATATATGTACATGTGTGGATCTCTATATGAATTTATGTGTTTATGCATATTTGCTTATATAAAAGTTTTTTTTTTCCTTCTGAAAGCATTATTCTCTTCTCCTTGTTCATTAGAAATTTATTATTCCAATCATTCTCCTTGACAGACAAGTAAGAGGCATCTGGAGAGGAGGGGAACTCTCTAGCAATTAATCCTTTACTTTGTCTCCTGCTGTTTTAGGTTGAGGTACTATGTACCAGAGACTGCATTCTCTGGCCTCAGTGGAGCACTGAATGGAGGTCAACTGCAGTAGCAAAGGAATTTAGACTTAGATAAATAAACCTTTTATTATTTTACAGCAACCCTAAATATCTTGCAAGACACAAATCTAACCCCTCATATCTCATGAAACAAAGTCTTCCCTCCACTGATACTCTTTTCCCTCTGCTGGCTCAAGAGGAACCACAAGAGAGATCCTTACAGGGCTGTCCCCTGGAAGTTTACATTAACATTAAATCATATGATCAGGAAAAATAATTGTTTTATCTCTTAAAGTCTGGTTCTGTGCCTTTGAGGATTGTTTTCTGAGTTTTGAGCAATTTTCCATTTTTCAATTTTTAGCTTTCATGATTAATAATTTGTAATAATGCTATATCAGTCTAGTTTTGTCCACTTAGCATTTTATATAGTTTATTTATGCATCCTTTCTATAACTGAGTGGACTAATTTGTCCACAGATCTTTTTAAATTTCACACAAGTACAACCTCATTTTTTTTTTTTTTTTTTTTTTTTTTTTTTTTTAAAAAAAAAAAAAAAAAAAAAAAAAAAAAAAAAAAAAAAAAAAAAAAAAAAAAAAAGGTTTTTCGAGACAGGGTTTCTCTGTGTAGCCCTGGCTGTCCTGGAACTCACTCTGTAGACCAGGCTGGCCTCGAACTCAGAAATCCGCCTGCCTCTGCCTCCCGAGTGCTGGGATTAAAGGCGTGCGCCACCACGCCCGGCCTCATTAATTATTTTAAATAATTTAATAATTTTAGTGAAAACACCAAGCCAATATGATTTGCTTTTGTTTCTGTCTTCTTATTGCAAATGTGTGTGAATGTCTGAGTTTGTATGTTTATATTTTTGTGTATATTTATGTACTTAGGCTTTCATGCAGCAACAGAGAACACAAACTCAATATATTTCTCTGAGAAATATCTTGGCTCCTTGCACCATCATTGCATTTTGTCCCAATATAGCAGGTCTACAGGGAAATGCCTTTGCTCTAGCACTTATTTGGATCTAATTTTAATCAGAAAAATGTCCTAACTTCTCTAGCAAATTACATGGCTTTTTCCTGAGAGCCACATCTTTTATCTTATTTAACAGTTGTGATCTAATTATTGATTTACAAATTCTAATTAGTCACAAATAGATATCCATCATCAAATCCATTGTAAGCATTAGTGATAGTCATAGGTTCTATTCCTAGATATCATGATAAGCTAATTTTTTAAAATTTCCTAATTTGTAAACATCCTCACACTATTAGAATTATTAAATTTGGTCAGGTGAAAGAAGATTTTTAATTTACTGGTGAATATTATATAAGTTACATTATTTTTATCTTTCAATAATACTAGTTAATAATTATGAGTTGTCTTTAAACACTTCAAAGATTTGTGCCACTGCTCTGTGGAATTATATTAAGAATTTCCTTCCATGTTATCTGAAAACATTTCAAGGAACCTGTTTTTCTTTTTTCCTCATCTTCAAAATTTTGGCAGAATACCCCTGTGTATCTATTTGTGTGGGCTCAGTAATTTTACGTTTAAATTTTTCTATTACCAAAAAAAATTTAAAGCTTATATTTAAACCATGTCATAAAATATCTCTGTTAAAAGCATATGTTGAGCTGTATACAGGATATATGAAAAAGTGCAATAAGATGCATGAGAAAAAAATGAAATCACTGTTAATTGATAGAAATACATTATATGTGCATGTGCATGTGTTAACACTTGTATACAAATAGGACATCCAAATAAAATGTGATCTGTGTGGTATACTCAGACGTATGCACAAATGACTAGTGATAATTGTAAGAAGCAGCTATGACCGAAGCCTAGGATAAATTACCATACCAAGGATGTGGACTATATTACACTCATAATCTGCTTGCCTTGGTTGGTCTCAGTGGGAGAGGATGTACCTAATCTTTTAGAAACTTGATGCTCCAGGGAAGGGCAATGCTGATCCAGGGTGAGGTGGGGATGGTTGGGAGGGTGAGTAAGGGAGCACAGTCTCAGAAGCAAAGGGGAGGAAGGATGGAGGAAAGAACTTGAGGAGGAGGGACCAGGAAGGAGAACAGCAATTGGAATGTAAATAAATAAAATAATATAATAATAATAAAAAATAATAAAACACTAAAATAAAATTAAGACAATAGTAAGGTTTTTAAGCAGGTTGACTGGTTTGAAATAACAGAATATTTCAGTAATAAATACAAAGAGCTCAAAATTATTTTTATTGTTTCCAATATCGATGTTTTTAGATGTGTCAGTTTTATACATGTTTTATCTTCCCTTGGGGAAAAATATATGTTAACTAGTTGTTAAGGTATTTGCTATGGGTGCTTCTGAAGTAAGCTGTTTTAAGATTTATATACTTTTTTTTTTTAATTTTAGAACCATTTAAAAACTCATTTCGCTTTTTAGTCGTCATATTTTATATAAGCATCTTTTGTCATCACTCATTTAGTTTCTGCCTCATATACTTATTCTATCCATTTCCCTGAACAGCAGCACATTCATTTATCACCATAAATATTTCTCTGCGCTCTATCATAGCACTACTCTTTAAATTAAAAAACTATATTCCTTACATCATTTAACATAGTAAAATAGTATATATTAAATGTTTTCCTTAGGACTTTAAGGAGAAAATGGAAGGGGTAAACAATATAATTATAATCTCAATTTTTTTTAAATCATTTCAAACATATACTGTTTTTGTATAAGTAAAATTGTTGTTAATAGCTTACTGTGACCTGCTGTATTATAGAGGTCTAAGAGCTCAAGCATTAGATGATCCCGTGAACCTTGCTATTGTAAAGCATATATCATCTTTCAGGTAGAAAGGAGATACATACTGCATTTGTGGATGACCTTATTTGACCTTCCTTAAGCAAATCCTGCCAGTTTATAAGTGGACACAGTGCTACCAGAACACATGGGTTCCAAAGAGACAGAACATGCAGCCAGTTTGGCTGTCACGTGTTAGATATATATACAATGGTACAAGTGTCAGAGAAGAAAAAAGTTCTTCATGTCTAATTGGTGTAATTTAGGAGTTAATCTTTGGAAATCCAACCCTCCCTATAAGTTCTCTGCAAGTCTTGTCTCATCGTCCACCATCCAGTATCAGTTTCTATAACTTCCACTGAGTTTAGTCATCCACCCAGTTCTTATTAAAGCACCATACTTAAATAGATAGCAGAAAGGTAACTTGTGAATGTTTTACTAACATGTAAAATAGAGCTTCTGTTCATTTTAAATGTATAGCTGAGTACTAATTATGTTTTATTGTTTCTATCTTGTTATACCATTTCCACTGTAAAAGGTATGGTTCACTACAGTGCTATAAAACTTCACTTAATATTTTATTGTATTTTGCTTTGTGGTCTACAAATGTTCATTAAGTTAAACAACATGACATGTCAATATGATTAATACAGTTTCCCTTTAATATCTCTATGTTTAACCTTTACTAAACATATATTCAAAGTCTTCAATATCTATGATACTTCTAGGTACCTGGGAAAGAAAAATCATAAAAAACTTTAAAATATTCATTAATATTTGTGTTTTTCACTAATTGTTCCCTCACAGGATTTTGTAGGCACTCTTTCTTGGAGATGATAAGTATAAAATGTATTTTAACTGGAAAATACAATCATTTTTATATTATTAACACAGGAGAGGAGTCACTCACAATTTTTGTGGACAAGCGGAAGCTGAGCAAAAGATCTGAAGGAAGTGAAACCAGCACCAATAGTTCATCTGTTACTCTGGAGACCTTACATCAGTTGGCTGCTTCCTATTTTATTGACAGGGATAGCACCCTTCGTAGACTTCACCATATCCAAATTGCATCCACTGCCATTAAGGTAAGCCTAAACTTAAGCCTGAACTTAGAAAAACATTTTCCCTTTCCTTTATTTCATCCCTTTATTTTTTTCCGATTTTTATTATTTTATTTATTTACATTCTCATCATTGTACCCTCTAAGTCCCCCCTCCCTCAGTTCCTCATCTCATCCCTCCTCCCTGTTACCTCCCATAGGGTGGTTCCACCCCCCACCCCCCCACACACACACACACACCAGTCCTCCTCCTTCTCTGGAGCCTCAAGTCTCTTGAGGACTAAGCCCATCATCTCTCACTAAGGCCTGACCAGACCAGTCAGATTTCTGCTATATTTATGAGGGGGGTGGGGAGTGGGGGGAGCTCAGAATGTCCCTTGTATGCTCTGTCTTGGGGAGCTCCCTGAGATCTATATAAATTGAGAATGCTGGTCTTCCTATGGGGTCACTATCCTCTTAAGCTTCTTCCATCGTTCTCCTATTCAACCATAGGGGTCCGCTACTTCAATTCAATGGTTGGGTATAAGTATCTGCTTCTCTCTCAGTCATATGCTGGTAGAACCTCTCAGGTGGCAGCCATGGGAGGTTCCTGTCTGTTGAGCACATCCTAGCATCAATAATAATGTCAGGACTTTGGTGCCCTCCCATGAGAGGGATTCCAAGTTCGGCCATTCATTGGATCGCCTTTCCTTCAGTCTGTTCTCCATTTGTGTCCCTGCAGTTCTTTTAGACAGAAACAGTTCTTTGTCAGAAATTTTGACTATGGGTTAGTAACCCCTATGCTTTGCTTGAGGTCCTGTCTAGATACTGCAGGTGGACTCTTTGAGTTCCCTCTCCTCAATGTTATGCATTTTGGCTAAGTTTATCCCCATTGAGACCTTAGAGAGTTTTATACAATTTCTATAATATCTTTCTGGATATTTCTCCAACCAGTGATTCAAATGACTATTTTAAAAATGTGTTGTCCTTTTTCAAAGCTTTTATTTATAAGGTATAATTATATGCAGGTTGATACAGCATTTTCAGTTGATAAGTAGGGTTCTGTTTTCATTTTTATGACCAAGTATAATTAAATTTTACTTGAATTTTGAAGTTCACAGAGAATTCTTAGATTTGTGTTTGTAAAATAAACCTTTGAAAGCATAAAGATTATCTTGACAATTGTTTCTTAGGTTATAATTTTTAAATATATATCGAGATGTTTTATTAGAGTGAAAGTGATATATATATATATATATATATATATATATATATATATATATACACAATGTATATAATTTAAAAATAGAGTTAGCATATACAAGTTTCTAAAGGACAAATTATAATATAATGTAGAATTCATGGAACAATATTACCTGCTCACTAATGTCAGTTGACTTTGTACATAGTAAGGTTGATCAAAACATAATAAATGATGTAGGTAAAATTACCAAAAGAAATGTCAAATAAATGGAAAACAGAGGATAGGATTATGACGGATGGTACACTGAAACAATACACTTTGAATGATATTTCTATGGCATATTAGGCTAATTATATTATTGAATTTAGAAAAAAGCAAGGTTATTAATAACTAAACAGAATAATCGCAGTAATTTCTTAGATGACATTCTCAACAACAAAATAAATAAAAAGTGTATTTTTGTCATGTAATAGCTCACATTTCATAGTTAATGCAAAAAAACAATATTAAGTATAACATTCATTGTCTTATGAAATTAAAATAAATGTGTGCATGTCCTCATACCTGTAAGTTGAAAGGGTATTTGATATTTTATTAACTGCAATATGTGGACATGAATGGATGTACACGCACACACACACACACACACACACACACACACATACACACACACACACACACACACACACACACACACACACAAAGATAATCAAAGAAAAATCAAGTAATGTGGAATGTTCTGAAATTTTTATGTTTAGTGTCTCTAGCACAAGGAGTTGATAATTTTTCTGTATATATAAATTATAAAATACAACTATATGTAATTTATAATTTATGAAATGTAACTTATAATGTAGCAGTAAGCAGCTTATACCAATAAACTTAGCATAAATCAATAGTAAGTTTTGTAAATAAATATGGAGCTAATGCAATTCCAGAAATCTCAGTTGATGTAGAAAAGCTGTAAACTATGATATTGTTAGACACTTTGCTTGCAGACGCTGAAAGGCAATAGACTTTCTCAGAAATCAATTTTAATAATGAAAACAGTATGTTAGAGTATAATTTCTAATAGAGAAAGCATGGATGTATGTTTATTATATAGTTATTGACTTTTGTTCATTAAAAGTAGAATTACACAGCAGTTTTTATTACCCATAAGTAAAAAACACTCAGCTACACTTCATGACTAAACTTAATGAATGTTTATCCATAGAGTTTTTATCTCACAAAAGTAATATGCCACAGAAGTATACATTTTAATGTGTTATATAACTCCATATTAGAAATATTTTAAACTTTTCTTTCACAAAAAAATTTATGTTGGAAAGATAAATTTTTCTCATAGTTTAAAGTATAGCTCTATAATACAAATGAGACCCTAAATGAGGCTCTAGTGAGGAACAATGAATTCAGGGAAAGCTCTAAAACAGAGAAACATAACCTTGTATTTGGAAGTTGACAGAGAAACTTAGATTGTTCTTGTACTAACCTTAAGATCAACAAAACATCCAAATATGTGTGTGTCCCGATTGTGAAGATTAGTAGAAGTCAAGTCTTACATAAGAGAGAAGAAAGAAAGTAGGCAGAAGATGGCGAATAAAGAGGTTATGACTAGAACACTTACTTCGTGTTTAAGTTGTTTTGAAAAATGGAAATGATGCATGTGCAAGACCCCCAACAGCATGTCTGTGCACTTAGGCAAATTTGTCAAGAGTACAGGGTGAAGGACATACGAACTGAGAAGGATGCAAATACGTCTATCTGAACTTAATTTTGTCCCCAAAGCTATTGATTTTTAGAGGAAGCTGTAATTTTTAAGTGACTGGTGATATCTAAGACAGGGTAGATACGTTCTGGGTTACGCTGAGGCTTTATGCCACTGAGCTGTGTTCAAAGTGTAATGAAGATCACTGCTGTGTGTCCACGTGAGCCTCAGGTTTACAGACTTCTTAACATACAACTCCACTGAAAATGATCCCTATGTGGATTTAAAAATATGTCTTACATGTTTGTGTATGATCATACATATAGTAAACAATGCATAATTGACAGCATAAACATGGTGAAGGTGGTTAAAGGGAAATGAAATAGATGTTCAATAGCATCCAAACAAAATTAATAATTAATGGCCTCAAACTACTTTAAGGAAACCACTCCAACTCTTTTTTTTTTCAATTTTCATTAGATATTTTCTACATTTACATTTCAAATGTTATCCAGATAGATCCCTATACCCTCCCCTATCCCCGCCCTGCTCCCCTACCCACCCACTCCCGCATCTTGGCCCTGGCGTTCCCCTGTACTGGGGCATATAAAGTCTGCATGACCCAGGGGCCTCTCTTCCCAATGATGGCCAACTAGGCCTACTTCTTCTATACATGCAGCTAGAAACATAAGCTCTGGGGGTACTAGTTATTTCATGTTATTCTTCCACCTATAGGGTTGAAGACCCCTTCAGCTCCTTGGGTACTTTCTCTAGCTCCTTTTTTGGGAATCCTGTGTTCCATCTAATAGCTGACTGTGAGCATCCACTTCTGTGTTTGCCAGGCACTGGTATAGCCTCCCAAGAGACAGCTATATCAGGGCCCTTTCAGCACTATCTTGCTGGCATATGCAATAGTGTCTATGTTTGGTGGCTGATTATGGGATGGATCCCTGGCTGCCGCAATCACTGGTTGTTCCATCCTTTTGATTCAGCTCCATACATGATCTCTGTAACTCCTCCAATGTGTGCTTTGTTCTTAATTCTAGGAAGGGGCAAAATGTCTACATTTTGATCTTCATTCTTCTTGAGTTTCATGTGTTTAGTAAATTGTATCTTGGGTAGTCTAGGTTTCTGGACTAATATCCACTTATCAGTGAGTACATGTTATGTGAGATCTTTTGTGATTGGGTTACCTCACTCAGGATGATACCCTCCAGATCCATCCATTTGCCTAGGAATTTCATATATTCATTGTTTTTAATAGCTGAGTAGTACTCCATTGTGTAAATGTACGAAATTTTTTGTATCCATTCCTCTGTTGAGGGACATCTGGGTTATTTCAAGCTTCTGGCTATTATGAATAAGGCTGCTATGAACATAGTGGAACATGTGTCCTTATTACCAGATGGGACATCTTCTGGATATATGCCCAGTAGAGGTATTGCAGGATCTTCCTGTAATACTCTGTCCAATTTTCTGAGGAGCCGCCAGACTGATTTCCAAGTGGTTGAACAAGCTTGCAGTCCCACCAACAATGGCGGCCACTCCAACTCTTATCCAATCACTAACCACCCTTCTACATATAAACAGCAAATAAACAATTACAGAATAAAAATAATAAAATCAATGATGTGAAGTAAATAATTAAATAAAAACAGTCGTTATACAGTGTTAAAACTAAATTTAATTTCTTCATTAAATCTTTAGGGTTTCCATTAATTACTTTTATATATTACATTATTATATTGATTATATTATACTTATTATATAATAGCTGGCATTAGAATAAGTAAATGCAGTTTCCTGGTTTGAATATAATGTGTGTTCAAAGTACCATGTATTGGGCATTTTATTTCTCGAATAAATGTTGAATGGTTTTGCCTCTCAATTCTCAAAATTTAAAAGGCAAAGTACTGCTAAAAATAAACACAAATGAGACTATCAGATATCAACAAAAATACAATTAGATCTGCACAATCATGCCAACTTTATTCATGTGAATTCTTGAAACACAAAGGAGTTCAGCAATTAGTGCTAACTATGAGATGCATTCCAGAAAATGTAATACAGCAATTTGTTGTGTTTATCTCCTATAATTATGAGACCAAATATGAGCAGGAGCTCATTAATGAAACTGTAAATTTCAAAACAGAGCCTCAAAGTACTGTGGAGCTCAATAATATCCCATAAAATGCGATTAATATATTGATATAAAGTTGTATTTCTCAATAAATCATTCATTATAATGTCAAATAAATGTCTAGAATTGGCTATTACTTTTTTAAATGCTCAAGTCAACTGAGTTAAATGAAACATAATTTCACTAACATGGCTTTATTTTGAAATAGCCTGATAAAGTTCAAAGATTTAACAGGGATATTAATGAGAAGATGAAAATAAAGTTTATCTAGGAGGGTAATAGACCATAAAAACAAACTTGATTATACATATGCATTGTGGTAAATGTTTTTTTTTATTATTATTGCATTAAACTTTAGAGATAATTCAGTGAGTAAAGTTGAATCATTTGATAGAATTTAATTAATGGTTTTAGAATAGTATAATTGTTATTTTCTTGAAATATTTGATGTATTGCTATTTCATGGCTTATGAACTCTGTGATAGAAGAGTAGTTACTCTAATAGAGAATATTATATAAATTTTTAATTTTCAGCATGTAAAGAAATGAAAAATAAATTCACAGTGTATGTTAAAAGTTAACTTAGTTTATGAGTGCTGTTTCATATTTAGAGTTCTACAGGTATAGCTGAGAAGGTTTACACATGCTTTGTCTTCTTGCATTACACTCTGTAATATCTGATGGTCTCTGCCAATTAGATGGGATTTAGGACCATTCTGTAAACATCTCTCTCTCTCTCTCTCTCTCTCTCTCTCTCTCTCTCTCTCTCTCTCTCTCTCTCTCTCTCTCTCTCTCAGTGTGTGTGTGTGTGTGTTTTGCTGGATTATTTACCAAAATGTGATAGTCACCATTCCATGGGCCGGGGTTGGTCACAGTCTGTGTACAAATGGAGACAAAGGCTGAGAGCCAGATTTCATTACTCTCTGCTTCTAGATTGGGGATTATATACAGTCTATATTACCAAGATCCTCCAACCTCCATTCCTATTGACTAGTTTAGAAATATTTGGTTTTACTGTAATTAAATATAGTCACTAAAATAAGAATATGCAGTTATAGATAATAGTACATGAGGACAAAAATATGTTTTAAGATATATAAGTTATCATGAGGATATTAGGGAAATGAAAGTAGAGATAGGACAATAACATTTAAAAATCAAATAGATACAAGTTACTTGTTCTTACAGTGTCAAAAAAACATGTAAAATATAAGTATCCTTAGGTATATTGCTGAAACTCTTGAGGTGACTACCAAAAATAGATTTTCAAAACAAAAGCAATAAAATCTTTTCAATATTTTACTCATCTTGAGATTTAAATATAGATTATCAATTATTCTCAACACATGAGAACAGAGGCATGTGAATTCCTCTGAGCTTGAGGTCAGCCTAATCTCTTGAGAGTGTGTCCTAGCAGAGCTAAGATGCAAGAATGACCAGGGCCATATACAAACAAAACAACAAAAAGTAAAGACATGGGAAAGGATAGAGCATACAGGTAATACATATCTCTAGTTAAGTATTAGAAAAGAAGGTTTTTGAGAAAATAACCAAAATAGATATTTTCAAAAGAATATCAGTTAATTAGCCTAGAAGAAATAGCACTTCTAATATTTATATCAACAAACGAGATTCAGCCCAACTAGGAGTCAAGAAAATAGAGAAATATTTAACTGTGTCTTTTTTTTTTTTTTTGTATTGGATACTTTATTTATTTGTATTTCAAATGTTATCCACTTTCAGTGTCAGATTTTAACAACTTACCTCACTTTCATTTTACAGAAAGAAAACATCTAATCAGTACTAAAATAATGGATAAGCAAATGTCATGCAAGCTATTCATAAATTAATTAGTACCAGAAAGCAATATAGAAAGTCATCATATATTTTTAAAAAATGTCTAAAGTGTGCACAGGTCAAAGAAAAAGTAAAAAGAAATAGCACTGAAGAGAAGCCTGTGAGGTTATGAGTTGAGATCCTAAAAACCCATAAAAACTCACATACTGTAAAACTATGCTCCAGTTCCTAGTGATTCTTAATAATTCCAAGATGTGATTCAGTCTCTAACATGGTGGACATAAAGACCCACTCACAGATAATAAGTAGATGATAGATACATGGAATTATCATTATCATTTCATGAGACACAAACAACTTAGGGAAAACTGAAAAGATTACCAAATCTAATACATAAAACTTTTCAAAATGTTTTTAACCTTACAAGTAGCTTATAAAATATTAACTTAAATTGACAGAAAACTAAATATGTATCATGAAATAATTAACAAAACATGAATACATAGACAAAAATGTATGAAAATCTCCAAGCAAAACAAGAATAAATAAAACTGGAAGTCAATACATTATGAAAAAGAAACATTGAGAAAATGCATTGAAAATATTTCTTATTTTAATAGAAAATAAATAGAATTGATAAATATTTGTCATCAATTACCAGTATGCAAAATAATTACAAGTTCAATTTTCAATATCAGAAATGTATGCCTTTGATCTTTACTGATATATTTTTGACTAATTTACTATTTCATCAAATAATGTCTTTTCTTTTATTCTTTTTCTTTTCACTGAAAATATGGACGTTTAAATATATAACTATAACTATATATAACTATATATAACTATATATAACTATATATAACTATATATAACTATATATAACTATATATAACTATATATATATAATATTTATGCCAATATACACATATATGTACATCATTCTTAAAACCTCAGATGGTTCTTCTCTTTATTTCATTACAGTTTTCAGTTATTTTACTTTGACTTGCTTCATGAATTTTAAAATATAAAAATAGAGTTAATATGTAATTTTATTAAAGTGTAAACATCAGAAATTTGAATGTAACAAGTGATGCTATTAATATTACACAGACAAATAACTAATATTTTGTCCCCCCTTTCAATCTCTAGGTATACAACAGAATTTTTTGTACATTATTTTTAAAAATTCTTTTCCTATTGAAAACTGTAGTTAGTATCAGATTTTTTTCCTCATTTCATTTCTACCTTAACAATATTCTATGCTTCAGTGGGGCTGTGATTGTACTTTGATGTCCTTTTATCACTTATGTAGATTCTTCTTGAACAGAAACTAACATTTTTGTTTTAATAAAGACCTTTAAGTTATTTTTATTAAAACACATTTCTATATAAACCCATGAGATCCATTGTGCCATTTGTGTATGAGATATAATGTACCCAGTCTTACTCTGTCCTTTGTTACACTCCCCTTTCTAATATGAATTGGCTCCACTGATTATCTCCATCTCTCTGTAAGTCCCTTTCTTTCTTTTCTAAGGTTGCTGTAACTTTATTTACCACATGACATGAAAGAAAACGTGGAGCCCTTGCACATTTTATCTGATTATATCCTTTGAAATAATGATGGCTTTTAACTCTGTTATTCCAAGTGAATTTGTAAACACAAATTTAAGATCTGAGAACAATAAGATTTTAAGATTCTTAATATATTTCCCAAAACTTTTTGAGAAAACAAAACAAATTCCTGTAGTAACAGAAAGAAAAGCACAAAAAAAGCTGGTGGGGCTGTTTTTCTGATTACTTTCTCAGTTATGTGTCTATTCAGTCCAGTGTAAAGCCAATAAGATGCCAGATGCCAGAAGTGTCCACATGTTGAAACACCAACCAGTTTTCTAAGCCATAAAAATAAATCACCATTTGTTTTGGCTAGTCCTTTCTTAGGACTCTTGGCAGTTATCTGTTTACCAGACTTTTCATTGCTTTCTCTATGTCTGAGGTCCACCTTTAACTCATTCATTGAACTATCCTTAGCCTTTTAAAAGGAATGTCTCACAGTTAGTAACAGTTTAGGATACATAATAGCCAATTATTTTAGTTTTATATTCTAGTTTTTTTTCCCAGAACTAATGAATTACAAATGTATAATATGAACATTTTCTTAGTTCATCTCTCCAAATTAAAAATTTGCAAACTCAGACTTTGAATTAGAAATCGGTTGTCTGTGCTTTGCTTCTGCTCTTGGCTCACTAGGTCCCACACAGCATCACCATACACTAAAAAATACCTGCTGCTTTTAGTTTACTGGGTAGTTTATATTTGGAGTTTTAATCTACCACATCATCCCTAAAATAGGACCTCATTTTATCTGTGTGTGTTCCTTGCTCTTATTAATAATAGATACTTTTCCTGCCTTTCTTCTTAGCATGAAGGTACCATTCTTCTCTTGTCCTTAAGAGTGTTTCATTATTCTCTGAGTGCTTTGTCTTAGCCTTGTCCTTTGTCTCTTAAAAAAAAGAATCTCCAGTTTTGTTTATCTCACTCCATTTTTTTAGGATGACAGACAGCCTGTGGTATTTGAACATATATTTAGAATGGAAAGTTATAGTTTATGCTACTTGTTTCTCAGATCCCACCCCCACCCCAATTTTGGCAAAACACTATGACAAGAGTAAATTAGAGGAAATAAAATTGACTCTCAAATCTTGGTTACATTCAATTAGTATGGGAAAACCAAAGCATCAGGGATTTTATGGCAGGCAGATAAACTACATCCACAGTCAAGAGCACATTCCAGGGAATTAGTGAATGCTTGCTAGTGTCCAAACTCTCTATGTACACATTTATGTAGACCTGGAACCCAACTCCACCGCATAGTACTGCCTTCAATGATCAGGTCTTTTAACATCAATAAACATTTTAAGATAATAAACCATAGATATTCTAAGAGGATCTTCTAGATGATACTAGATTTTTGACAAGTTGACAATCAAAACTAATCAACACTGTTTGTACTACAAATTTATCCTATTCTCCAAAATACTGACTTATATTAGTTTTCTTTAACTATGGGCTTCAATGTCTTTCAGATATAAAGAATTTGTTTTAAGAGTGCACTATATTTCCAGCATTACTTTGTTGGGATTTAAAGAGTTCAGCATAAACCTTCCCATCCTGTTAATACTTTAGAATCAATTAAAAATACTTGTAGAAATCACAGTGAGTAAACTCAACGTCTAATCACTAATTTAGAGAATCATTTCGTAGTTCAGGAATTCATGGCATCAAGCTTTTCCATCTAAATTAAAGTTAAGTATCTAGTTCTCTGTCAGAGTCATTTCAAAAATAAAGATTACACCTTCTCTGATGGATCCACTCAGTTGATATTCTGTAAGGTCAGAGATGAACATTCAAACCCCTTTTTCAAATGACATTCATCAGATATGATTTTTATTTCTGAAAATGAATTTAGGTATTAGAAGAAGTTGAAAAAAATCTTATCTGAAAAGTTCTCCTAGACACACTAGTTTAAAGAAATGATCATTTCCTCCATAATAACACTCAGGGTAGCTGAAATAGGTTATTTAGTTCCTAATTTTATGGTGACATTTTTCTTATTTTTATAGTACTACAAGAATTAATCTATTAGTATTTTAATAATTCTGATTACATGGAAAGTAATTTAACTTGTTAATGAATGAAATACATATCATAGTCATCTTGTATTGTAAGATCAAATCAGAAAGACCCCCTACTCTAAACATGGGCTGTTCATGCATCCCAAGAACCACGAGAGACATGTCTTGATGCAAACTGCAAGAGGATTTTTAATCGGAGCTCCGGGACGACCCGAGTCTCATGCAAGAGACAGGGGAGTGGACCACGAGGCTGGAAAATTAGAAGCTTTTATAGCAATGGGGTAGGGGGTTGGGGAAATTGGCGAGGTTCACATGATTAGCTAGTTCAAACATCAGCAAGAGGCCCAGATAGCACCTTGAGATAATAGCTAACTCTAAGAGACAAGGGGGCGCGCCAGGATGGCCAGTTTTTCATCCTAGCCAGTTATTCATTATTGGGTGTCGTCCCTCGTCTCCCATAGAACAAACTATGTTCCCCAGAAGGCGGACTGAGGCTGAGAGACTAGATGGGAGATAAATAAAAAGACTGAGTCAGTTCTCTGGTCAAAGCATGTCTGTTTCTTTACTGAAAAATATCCCTAGGTTTCTTGAGGGAAAACCCACCCCCAGTCAGTTTTGTCTGGAATGTGGCACAAAGTGCTCTGGAATGTCCCAGCTGGAAACCACCAGTGAACTGGGCAAGGCACAGGTAGCAGATTCCAGAGAACTGCAGAGGCATTTAGCAGGACAAAGGAAGCCAGCCTAGCTGCAGAGCTAAGCCATAGGTGGTCTGTCTTCAGAGGCATCAGGTCTGAACTCCCAGCCTGGAGCCAGCATGGGGGAAGGGAGACCACAATCTTGTTTTAAAGAAGTCAGGGCTTTAGTTATAGATTGTTAAGATCTTGTTATTTGCTAGGTCAATAAACTCACATTTAACCTTTATTTTTATATTGAGTATATAGCTTAATAGTATTGAGCTGCATACAGGTTTTATCTTTCTACTAAAAATCAGTGTCAGTTTATTATGAAAAATAATCTGGAACAAAAACTCTCATGGATAGCACTTTAAGGCAATAATTATGTGAACAACATTTCCCCACATATGAATTAAATTTACAGTTCCTAATGGAATATTAAAGGAGAAAATATAAAGTAATAAAGCTAGCAGTCTATATTGTTTAGTAAGGGTTAGCCTTTAGTATAGAGCTAGACTAAACTCAAAAGGCTCATCATACCTATGTTGCTCACCCTGTAAGGCCTGAGTAGAAAAATTGAATTCAGTGTACTAAATGCCTGATACTTTGACTGATGATCCCTTCATGTCTGAGTTGGCCTTTTAACTAGTGTGTGTATGTTTGTGTGTGTGTATGCGCTTGTGCATGTGTGTATGTGTGTGTGTGTGCTTACAAACAATATATGCTTTCCAAATTTCTGAAACTTCTATGGGAAGTGTTTTAACTTTTTGAAGAGCAGTATTCAACTCAACAAAAGCACTGAGGTTAAGTTGAATTTTCAAAAAAGAGTATTTAACCAAAATTAAAATGTAGTTTAACAAGTAAGAGAATTATTCAGAAACTCAATGCAAAAGCTCTGCTGATTGAATAAAAGAAAATTGCATTAATATTTACATATTTTAGAAGCAGATATGATCAACACTATAAATATTATCATATGCAGGAAGTATAACCTATAATTTTACATTAAGATTGCTTGCAATTTATTGTACTACAGTGAAGAGACACCATTTACTATGCTTTTGTCTATATCATTATTGCTGACTTTGAAAACAGATTTGGGAGGGGCTATAATTATATATCCCATATAATTCATATAAAATATTCATTTCAATACATTTCAGTGTAGGAAAACTCTTAGCTCAGTGGATTTTAGAACATCTTCATCATTTCATGAGGAATCACATGCACTTTATAACTTTAATCACACTCAAATGCCTGTTACCATAACTGGTCACATATTTTTGTCTCCTTTGATTTCCTTCTTCTAAATTTTTCTGTAAGTGGCAACATGGAATATTTATAGAATTTTAAAATTATCTCTTGCATTTAGAATAGTCTTTTTGAGGACTTCTATAGTTGTAGCATGAACTTGTATGTTTCTGATATTTTAAGACTTAATAATACTCCATGGTATACTCAACAACTTAATTTATTCAACTGATACATATGACTTAGTCTTAAGATTTTTCTAAATTGTACTACAAACATTTACATAAGATGATATGTGGGTAAATCATTCCTGTTCTACTTAATACATTCTGAGGAGCTGAATTAATAGGTCTTGCTATAGATTTGTATGTTATTATCTTGGACCTACCAGATTGTGGCTTTGCATTTTATGCCATTCTATTGTGGATGAAGGTTACAATTTCAGGGCGGTATGTCATAGTATATAGTGCTTTGTTGTAGTTAGGTTTGTGACTACATCTTCTCTTTCAATAGCATCCTCTGGGAAAAGGCAATGTCAAGTAACTTTCCATGTACTTCCTGGTCATTCACAGATCATCCTTGGAAACATGAGCATTTGAATCACTTGTAGATACTTAAAACTTAATTTTCTATACTTAATACTGATTTAATTCAAGATCTATATGTATTTGAGAAATAATTACATTATCAGATATTTTATGTGGACATGTTTCCTTTACTCTGGGAGTTATCTTTTCAATCTCTTTATGATAGTATAAAACATTTTTTTTTATTTTGAAGAAGTCCAATGTACTATTTTTTACTTTTATTATTTTTCATATCTAAAAATTCTGTGCTAAATTAAACATCTTGAAATTTTGTAACTTCACATTATCTTCTGTGTCATATATAATTTTGGGTCTTAAAGTAATTTCTTTGATTCATTGCAATTTAATTTATGGGTGTTATATGATATTAGGATGCAATTTCAATTTTCAATCTGATATGTGGCTGACAGTTCTGTGAAAAGAGTTAGTTTGCTGTTTAAAAATCTGACATATTTGTCATAACTTATGTGGTGTTTGATTAATGAAATCAATTGTTGACTGTCAATTTGATTCTATTAACCTACCTTACTTTGTAAAAGCTTTTGTATTATAACTTCTATGTTTAGACTAGTACATGTCCATGTTTGTTTCAGCTGGTTCTGGGAATTAAAATTGCAACCCTGTACATGTGAGGTTGGTGCTGAATCAACTGATTCATGATATTTACATATAATTTGCTTTCCAGTTCAGTTTATTTTAGTATTTTGTTTGAGAAATTTCCCTCCAAATTTAAGCCAGTTACAAACAATAGTAAACTTACTACTTCTTCTCCACTCTAATTGTTTTTATTTACTCATTATTCCTAATCTTGACTAAAAATTCCAATACAAGAGCTTATAAACAAAGTAAGGGTAAAATCATTGCTTCATTTTTATATTAAGGAGAAGATATATATTATTTTGTGATTGTAGTGTTATTGTGACTTTTTATTGGTACCCGTTAGCATGTGCATGTAATAGTTTGCATGTACAAATCAAACAAAATTTTCAGATGATTTATTAAAATAACCACTGATGCATTAATTTTCCCAGTCAATTTCAGAAATTTGTGATGTTCCAGAAATATTCTCATTTCATAAAATTGTACAAATTTATGACATACATGTATTATAGAAATCACTAATACCCTATGGATTTCTATAAATTTTGAAATATTATATATTGTTTATTCTTGAGTTTTAGTTATTTTACATATCCATTCCTCTAGTATATGAGTCTTTCTTTTTAAATTAATCTAGTATAGCTTTTTTCTTTTAAACATTTTAATATACTGTTAAAGAACTATATTGCATTCTCAGATATTTTTTTCTAAATGTTTTTGTTATTAAGTAATACTGCAATCTTTATTACTTCCCTACATCTCCTTACTTCTTTTTATGTAATATTTCATTTTGAGTATAGGAATTTATAACTACTGATTTTTTGTTGTCGTTGTTGTTATTGTGTATGTATGTGTGAGTTTGTATTTGTTTTACTATAGTACATGTCCTTGTATTTCTGTGTTTATCTTATATATCATTTATTGAACATTTTGAATATGTATGCTTTTGTTTGTAGATGAGTTGTGAAGGTATCTGCCTCTGTCTTATGTCTGTATTACCTCTTTACTGCCTTTTATAATTCTCTATACACATTTTGACACAGTAGAGAGTATTTAGAAGTCTCTAAATCTCAGCTATTCCCTGCTATATTCTTCATGTTCTTTGTATGTACACTATCAACTGACTTACATGAAAATCCACTGTTCTTTATCTCTAACACTTTAATTCTATAAAATATCTAATAAAACTGGTAACATTATGAATATTTAATTCTAATGAACCACATCTGAAAAATTATACTTAAAAGAGTTTCTGCAAACTAAGCCACCCAGGCAGCATATTCCATATTATGTAAATATGGTTACAGATGTGAAGAGTGCTTCAAGTATCCAGTAATCATAATTCTTCTCAAATGCTTGTTTCACATAATAAGAGTAACAATGGACTCCTTCTCTATTGTCCTGTAACTAACTCCAATAAAGCTGATAGATAGATAGACAGAGAGAGAGAGAGAGAGAGAGAGAGAGAGAGAGAGAGAGAGAGAGAGAGAGAAATTATCTCGGCATTTTTAAAAACTCCATCCAGAACAGAAGTTTCACTAATTTTTATCATTATTTATACTACAGATAAAATTGCTATCATCTTCTCCATTATTTTTGTAGTATTGGCATTAGTTTTATTCAAGTATTTTTCTATGTGTATGTGTGTTTTGACTCTATGCATTTCTGTGTACCCTGTTTCTACCTAGTGGCTAAATGGAAGCCAGAGTACAGCAATATATTGCCGGGTACTGGAATTAAATATATTTTTGTGCTATTACATACATAGTGAGAATTGAACCAAGGACCTCTTGAGGAGCAATCAGTATTTTTTGTTGCTGAACCATCTATATAGCTCTTGGCTATTTTCAAATCTTTTCTGTTCAGGTCAGCATCTGGTTCCTTGTTAAAATAATTGACTCTGGTCTTTTTCCAGGGTAAGGGTCACGATTTTCCATCCCTTTCAGTACTCAAATGTTTTTGTTATACAGTGAATGTTTAGGTAATATGTGCTTTAAGTCAGTGAGCACTCACTTCCGTCTTCCATTGCTGACTATTGTTATTTCCTAGCATATTCTTTTAATCATGGCTGGGTAATTTTAGGAACACTTATCCACACTGTGGACTGGGCAAGTCCAATACTAAGTCTTTAAGGGGAGGCAATGTAGTGTTTCCCAGTATTATCTCTGCTAAGAGTGGGTTGAGAGAAAGCTCTGTGGTTAAGAGTACACGCTGCTCTTCCAAATGTCCTGAGTTCAATTCCCAGTATTCACATGATAGCTCAGAGCTGTCTGATGCTATCTTCCAGCGTGCAGATGTGCATGCAGACAAAAAAAAAAAAATCCCACTTATGTAAAATAAATAAATAAACAAATAAGAGTGGGTTGAAAAGACCTTCCCTTACTTTCCACTTTTGGCCATACTCACTTCTTAGATCTTCCTTACTATATGTGTGTTTTTCTGTTGTTTGCAGCTATTTTTCTGACACAAGTTGCCCATATGGTACTCCAAACATACATTGACTCCTTTGAAATGATGTTTCCTAGGGTTTATATTTTATATTAAATGTCATCAATTGAAATTAAATGAAATGCCAGCCCTCATTATCTATTTCCTCGTGAACTACTCAACCTTCAGTCTAGGTTACACACTTATAGGCTCTACAAATTCTTTCTAATAATACTACCTCTAATGTCCTCTAATGTGGTCCTTTATTTTAAGTATCTTACCATAAAAATGCAGTAAATCTCATTGGAAGAGTCTATGTGCTATTTTATTTGATGGAGAAGGTGAAAACTAAACAAAAATTGTGATTTTAGAACAAATATACTCCAAGCAGCAAGCAGCCTAATGTTTAAAGTGAGCTGCAAGACTATTATGTTTACAGTCATCATTACATCTTAGGTAAGCATCTTTCAAACTTCTGCTCGTATAAAGTTGCCAGGATCTAAGGCAAAAAGAATAGAAAGAAATATTGTTGTATTTTTGTGGCTTATGATCTTAATTTTATTTATTTATTTTTGTCACGGGAGTAGTAGAGGAATCTATGCTGTGCTGCGTGTATGATTATCTGAAGACAACTTTTTGGATAAAACTTTATCCTTCCACAACATGAGCTTTGGGGATCAATCTCAGTTCATCCGGCTGAGCTATGTGCTGTCACAATGCAGGACCCAGGAAATATTTGTGAAGTAAGAATGTAAAAAGACTATTAGATTCTCTAATATAAAATATTTTATCCAGCCCTCACTTTGCAAATAAGTATTTATACTCTGGTTTCTCATTCTAGAGTCAGGATTAGAAAGCCAGAGTAATACTAAGGAAATTAAATGACATCACCATGAATGGGAACAAGTTTTATTGTGGTCAGGGAGGGCAGCAATCCCAGAGAATCAAACTGCCCAAATGAAGTAATTGCTTATAACAATGTCATAAATGTAGAAATAATTTTCTGTTTCACAGAAATCACAGATGGGATTTAGACTAATCAAAACCCCGATCCTTCTTTCTTTCAACCAAAATAGTAATAAATTAATGGTCAACTCAACAATATTTATTTTCAAATAACATATTTTAATGTAATAGCAAGGCTTGCACTTGCTTTTAATACAATTCTACATATTATAGCTTTCATTCTCTAAAGATCAAAACCAGTATAGCTGACCATTAAACTAGCCATTGTATTAATATAATTTCTCCTTACTTTTTCTAATGCTTGTGGCAATGAGAATAAAAACATGAATATATGCAGTGAGTCATGGAGTAAATTCAGAAAATACATTTGTTCAATGTACTTAATCAGATTGGGAAGAAAAGTTTTCAGTAATCAAACGGTTCAGAAAAGAAAATGTATGTGATGTGTATGTGCATGTGTGAGTTGAGATTGGAAGGGATGGTGGAAGGGAAACTGTGATCGGGATGTAATATATGAAAGAAATATAAAGAAAGAAATATGATAGGAAGAAAAGTAAACCAAAAGAAAAAAGAAAAGAAAAAAAAACAAAGAACAAAAGAAAGAAAAAGGGAGAGTAAATAAAGCAAAACAAACAAACAAAAGGGGGGAAATGTGCACACCTACGCTATAAACAAATGGCAAATTATTAAATCTTTTCACTGAATTGTGGACAACCCTTTTACATAAAAGACACATGCATTCTATGGTGATTTGAATTAAAAAAATATACAATTATTTAAAAGTCATATTTTTATTTATCATCTTTGTCTGATTGCAAGAACAGCTGATATCATTTCCACAACTCTGGTAATAGAAAAACAAAAGTGTTGCTAATGATTGGAAAATATGTAATTGATTGTTTTACTGCTTTCTGTGTTTTTGCCATCTTTAAATAATAACTAAGAAGTATATTGTTACTGAAATGGACAGAATAAAAATAATTTTAAATTCTATCACTGCCACACCACCCTGATAGTTTTTCTGCATGCAGTTCTCAATTTGTTGCTTTGTATTCTTCCTGGGTGAAGGAATGAGAGCCCAGGAAAAATAAAATTTTTATTTCCCTTTGTTCCACACATTTGTAAAAAGCCTGTGTGTGTCACATGATCTCAGACACAAGCATGTGTGCCAACCTTAGTTTGGATCTCTGATTTAATGGTATAATCAGGCTAGCAATTATAAGATCTTACTGTTAAACGTGTTCTTTTGTATCTTTTTATCCAATCGTAACAGGTAGATAACCACAATCACAGTGCCATCTAGAAAAGCATCTGACATATGAAGTAACATATATTAAGGATGGTCTAAATGTTAATAATATTAATCATGACAGTGATTTTAACAAAAGAAATCCTTAAGCATTTTCAATATAGAAAAACAGGTGAGAGAAGAAATTAAACAAAATCATCTTATTATTTGCAAAATTAGCTGCTTAGTGGAACAGTAAGAAATACAGTTTTTATTTTTGATTTTTCTTCAATATTAAGACTTAAATTTTGCCTCCAATAATGCTGGAAGAGCTAGTATAAGTTATAGAGATATTATCTATTAAATGTAAAAAGTCTTGTTTTGCCTTCTATTTTAAAACACAGGAGATTAATAAAACAAAAACAAAAACAAAAACACCTTGATATCACAACAATCCAAATCCAACAAATTTTTAAATTACTGAGAAATTAAAAAAAAAAAAAAAAACCTTTCCAGATAGGTAATCCTCACATCTTTATAAATTGTCATGGGTGTTTTAAACATGAAATATGAGGATGTAAAATAGCTAAATGCAGTATGTCCTAATATGAGGAGGCTAGCCTCATGGAGAAAAGGTAGTATGATAGCAATCTCATTAATTGAGATGATAATTAACTAAGGATTGCTAATTGTACCATTATTAAATGTAATTCCTGGCACTAGAGAAATGGATCAGAGGTTGAATGCACTTGCTGCTTCCCCAGAACTACATAGTGGGTCACAGCATTTTGTATTCAGTTCCAGTTTATCCAACAGTCTTCTCACTTTGGATGTTACTAGGCAAATACTCATACACATAATAAAATTAATAATAAATAAAAGTCATCCCAGTCTGGCTCTATCAGTACATTTTTAATCAAAGAACTTTGGAAACAGGCCTGAGGACTACATAATAGAAGTTAAGATAGGCTATACAACAAGAATTTGATGCATTACACGAGAAATAATTTTTACATTAGCAGTGCCAAAGACTCCAGTTTGCTTTTTAATCAGGTTAATTAATTTTTGTAGCATACAAATAGATGTTGTCTGCACAGCTATAGAATCATCTTTACTTGGAATATTGAGACTGAAATGGAAAATGAGAAGTTTATAATAGTTCTTAAAATCAAGATTTAGAAGTATAATATGTTATTTTAATTCCCATCTCAGTGATGAAAGGCTCCCCCATTGCAACATCAAGATCTGGAGGTGAGAAACACCACCAGTGCTGGTGAGAATAATCTTGCCAAATAGTTTAGGACACTGGGAAATGAGGGATAATGAGAATTACCAATAATATATGAGTCGCAGAAACCAGGATGGTTTTAAGGTATTAGTTTTATTTCAGAAACAGGACACTAGAAAACAAAATGACTGATTTCCACACTTCCCCAAGGAGAAGCTTTATAATTCAAAAAGAGTTTGATATTCAATTTATGGATTAAAGAAGGGACACATCCTAAAAGATGTTGTCTCCATTAAAGCTTACCACAGTGGCATAGAAGAAAAGCAACTGTGGTAAGAGACAGTGATGTCAATTGTCTCAGCAATGCAGATAATTAAGATCATACTAAGGAACGAAAGGAGAGATATGAATAAAGTGATATGCTTTATTTAGTAGAAAATAAACAACAAAAAGTAGAACTAAAAATTGCAAACTTACCTTTAAAACGTGTATATAGAGACAGTTGGGGCTGGATAAATGACTCAGAACTTAGGAGTGTTCTCTGCTTTTGGAGGAGGTTCTGGTTCAATTCTCAGCATGCAGTGGGTGACTAACATCCATCCGTAACTCCTAATTCTGAACATCTTTTACCCTCTTTGGTTCTGTCCAACACGGGCACGAGACATCCATGTGCCTCAGAGACAGGCATGCATGCAAAACACACTTATACATTTTTTAAAAAGTATTTTTGAAAAGAGTACTTGCAAGCAACTACTGGTTAAAGAATGTGTTATTGTACAAAATTATGTATAAGAGATTTTTAATTAGCTATGTTAATATACCATATTTTTAATTTATGTTTTATGAAAGCACATCTCTATGGAAAGTCTGGAATCTGTTTCGAGATAGCCTCAAACACAAGTACTTTTCAAGTGTTAATATAAGAGAACCAATTCACTGGTCTTACTAGGTTTACATTCAAAGTTTAATGCTTGTAAATAACCTTGCTTTTCAACTTTATATGCCCCAGTATAGGGGAATGACAGGGCCAAGAACTGGAAGTGGGTGGGTAAGGGAGCAGGGCATGGGGCGGGGGAGGATATAGGGGACTTATGGGATAGTACATGAAATGTAAATGAAGAAAATATCTAATAAAAAAATAACTTGCTTTTCGCTATAATTTCTTTTATTCTCTGTATTCACTCTTCAGCTTTCTCTCCTGTGACTTTCACTCCATTCTGAACAATAATCTAGCCTAGGCCCTTTTCATGTTTTCTTCCTCCTTATTTTAACTGGGACTTTTTCAGATTCAGCTTGAATAGTATTACAAGATATATTTTTTCTAACTCTTTCTTAATCCAGGTTCCAAAGACCTCTGACATTCATAGGGTTTCTTGTTTCCAATTATATCTGCTGTCACTGAATGAGTAGTCTCTACTCTTGAAAGATGTAGGTCCCTGAATCCTAATAAACCCTTACCTCACTGACTTGAGTAGGCATATCAAATTCTAGGAAAATGCATCAGACGTTATTAATAAAACAAAGCCATCTAAGAAAGCTTATGTATAATGACTATAAAAATGAACATGCCAAAAGATAAAATAAACATGTTGTTGACATAAATATAAAGTTAGCAATGGGCATTTTCCTTTCTTCTTTAAAAAATCTAAACATTTACAAAACTATACACTCACCATCAAATTTGAACAAGTTCCTTCAAGAATTTAAAATAGTCTTATCTATGTTTAACAAGTAATTAGTAATATAGTCTATAAAACATTTATTTTCTCAATTAGCAATATTTTCATTGTGATGCCTAATGTCATCTCCTAATATATAGTGATACACATAGACTTTACACTGCACATTACTAATTATTCCTCTAAGTGCAATATGAGAAACAGGGCTTAAATTGCTTGTGCATCTTAAAGGGCATTAGCTTCCTGGCATCTTTCCCCTTATGTTCATGGCTATTTGCTATGCCCTCCATCCTATTCTCATTCAGACAGAAATTTGATTGAACCTTAACTTTATTTTCTTCACTTTGAATCTATAGACTTCTGTTACAATTTTGTGAGTCATAAATGGGAAATTTTGTTTTCCTTAAAAAGATCCATTCTTTTAAATTTAGAGGTTTCAGTGAGAACTATAATAATTCTGTCAGGTTTAAAATATATGGCATTAGTCATTTGTGACTTACGTCAGTGGGAAATGTTTGAGCCTGTTTTAGTTAGGTGTATGAAAAATGGACTTTCACCTTCACACAACTAAAAGTGCCCAAAGCAATTTAGCTCTCTCTCAAACAAGTTCACCTCTGGTCCTAAAGTTTGAAAGCTCATCTGAAATGTAATCATACCTAGAAAACAATTGTGATTTATTCAAGTGCCAGAAGGTATACAATCATTCCTTTTGAAAATTAAATACATAAACATATTTTAACTTATACACAGTGAACTTTTATTAGGGATATAACAAAAAATACGTCCCTAGTTTTGAATTCAATAGTACCTTCTATTGTCTTTTTCTTTTCTTTTTCTTGTTTGTTTGTTTGTTTGTTTGTTTGTTTGTTTGTTTGTTTGTTTTTCGAGACAGGGTTTCTCTGTATAGCCCTGGCTGTCCTGGAACTCACTTTGTAGACCAGGCTTTCCTGGAACTCAGAAATCTGAAGACCTCTGCCTCCCGAGTGCTGGGATTAGAGGCATGCGCCACCACACCTGGCTTCTATTGTCTTTTTCTAAAAGATAATACAATATCTGATTATACCTCTTGTGAGTTTTTATTTTTAAAACAAAAATTTACACCTGTGATTTTGTAATTGCTATGAATAATTAACTGTTTAGTCCTCTAGTTCATGATGAATAGCTCTGAAGATTTATTAATTAATCAGTTAGGTGTACCAATAGTGAATGTTAATATACACTGATGATATGCTTAATACTATGGGGTATTTATATACTTTGTAAGTGCAAGTGGCACCATTTTTGTCTGTGTTGTTCTTATTCAGAAGAGACAGATTTCTAAAGAGTCAAAAGCAATGAAACCAAAATAGAATTAATTCAAGGACTCTTATTGATTTTTGCCTGAGGGAGAGGGTAAGGACTCTGATCTCTGTAACTTTAAATCCCATGGTGTTGTTCTCTTTCTCTTTCTTTAATGTTCTTATCAGTCCTGCATGTGAAGTAATATTTTTTGAATCGGAATCAAAATGAATGTTAAAATAATAATTAAGGTGATTTAAATAGGGGGATAATCCCAGAAAACTATTAGAAAATCTAATGTATGCCTCCAAAGAAGTATAGACTATACAAATGGTTTCTGACTTTTTAGCAAATCCTGGAAAATAATAAATGAACCAAAGGAGAATTATTAAAGACAGAATTCAAAACATTATAGAAAGTATATACTTGAAAATAAATCAGTATTGATGGTAAAGTTTTTCTTGTATGGAAAATAATGATTTTTTAAAAAAATTTTGTGCTTCCAGTCAGAATGTATGTCAAAGCTAGAGTACTAAGATAGATCAGAGGAAAGCTTGGATAAGTACTTCATGATCCTGTACCTCTCCACAGAGAGCGGTATGGATAGATGGATGGTGAGACTTTATATGTTGGTGATATGTTTGCCTCCAACTGAAGATAAATGCAGAGATTGATCGAAGATATAAGATTGTGTTCTATTCATAGGTATACCAAGGAAAAGTCACATAAGGTAAAAACTACAAAATAGCAAGACAACAATACAATAAATCATTCCTTACCTTAGATATATGTTAACTCAGGAACAAAGGAAATACACACGTGATAATATTCTCTTTGTAACACACTGGAAAGGTTTCTCGAATTTTTGAAAAGGATCAGAGAGTGGAAAGTAGAATTAGACATTGGGATAATGAAAGCATATTTTCAAAATCTTTCAGATTATGAACTGGGAATACCTCATTGGTTACAGCTCTGCCACTCTTCAATAGGGCCTGGATTCCATTCCAAGCACCTACATGGCAGCTCACATTTATATGTAACTCAAGTCCCAGGAGACCTGATGGGAACCACATATGTACATTGTCCAAGGTTGTACATTTAAACAAATTCTAAAATAAAATGGAGTATAAAATATATTGGTATAAATTTTACTTAGTAGAAAAATATTTAGAATTAGTAAAGAAATGGAATAAAACTTTTGTATGGAGGGAATATTTACAGTAAAATAGAGAAGAATTTCATGTGTTCATAATGGTGATGGGAATTTAAATTTTCTGAGAGGCAGATTGAAACTGAGTATGCTACATCATCTTTCCTTGTCTCTCTTTGTCCTCCTTCCTCCCAACATAACTATTCTCTACCTGTTTTTGTAATTTCCCCTTCTTACCAATTGTTTTTTTATATAATTTTCTTTTATTAAAAATTAATTATTTTCTCCTGCAATATATCCTGGATGCAGCATCCACTTCCTCTACTCTTCCCAGTTATTCATGCCCTCCATCCCAGTTCCACACCCTTTCTTTCTTTCTTTCTTTCTTTCTTTCTTTCTTTCTTTCTTTCTTTCTTTCTTTCTTTCTTTCTTTCTTTCTTTCTGTTTTAGAACAGGCTTCTAAGAGATAATAGCAACCCATGACAAAATAATATATCATAAGACAAAACAAAAAACATTGCATCAGTGATGAGCCAGGAGACCCAACAAAAGAAAAAGGGTCCCACAGATGGCACAGTAAACATAGACACACTCTTTTACACACTCAGACTCCCATAAAAGTACTAAATAGAAAGCTACAAAACATAAACAGAGGACCTTGTCCTGATCTAGTAGGCCTGTGCTTGGTGCTGCCATCTCTGAGAGCTCTTCTAAGCTTTACTCAGTTGAATGAGAGGCTCTTGCTCTCTTAGTGTTCTCCATCCAGTCTGGAAGTTATTTATTTATTTATTTATTTATTTATTTATTTATTTATTTATTTATTTTTTTATCTTTCTGCTTCTATGAGAGGAAGCTCTGAAATTGGGGATGAGATGGAGACATCCTATCAGAGCTCTATGTTCCAAGTATTGTCTCTGCATAATGTCTGGCGGTGAGTCAATCTATTCTCATCTGCTGCAAAGTGAAATTTCTCTATAAGAATAAAAGGATATCACTAGGAGTCATTTTATTGATTATTTTCATCTATTGTGTTTTATTTTACCCTAGGTCTCTGTTCTATTTTGTCTATGGAACTAGGTCTTCTAAGCAATGTCTGGAATGGGTTCTTATGTGTTCTGTATTATGAAGGCTGCCTTAATTCAAATCAAATGTTGTCTACTCCCACAAGTTTTGTTCCAGCATTGCCCTACCATATCTAGTAGGCAAGACAGCTTTTAGATCAAAGGTAGCTGGTTTGTTGTTTACGTTTAACAACTGCTTGTTAATATGAATTGTAAATTTATTGGCTTTCTAGTTGTTTTTGAGCTAAGAATGGCTGTTTCAATTCAGTTGTTGCAGATAAAACATCTCTGCAATCTCACTGACTCTAATTGGTTTTTCTCAGCTTCTGACTCAATTGTTGTTCTTAGCCTCAAACTAACTCTAGTGACCTTTCTAATCTTCTGTCTTCTTCTCACTCTCTGTATCAGTCTATTTTCACCTGTGTTTAACTGTTTCTCTCTGCATGTGTCTCTGTAAAACTAGTAGAAACAGCCTCTGTACTCCAGGAACTGAACAGGCACCACCTGAACTGCCTTGAACTCAAGTCCACTGCATTATATTTTGAATTACTCCCAACTAACTGAAAGTAAAGTCTCTTCCCCTAAGCTGATCTTAAAGGGCTTTTCTTCTGAGAATTGGGCATATCCTATTGCTAGCACATCTTTCTCTGATTTGTTACTTAGTCTGTCCCTCAATTACACATCATTTTTCTGGGATTAAAGGTATAAACAAAAGACATCCATTTAAGTTATCATTCGGTATTCCAGCCAGATCACAATGATCTAAAATGTCTGTAAATGTGGTCAGAGTAGCCATGTTTCTGAATTAAAATTCTTTGACAAATGGTGATAATGATGATAATGATCACAACAATAATATTTTCATCATACATAGTGATTATACATGGCACTATGTTACATAAATATGTTTCCATACAATAATTATATGTTTAGGATATGATGTTTCTCGTGTTTTAGATTGCTTATCTAGCATACCTGAGATACTGACTCCTATCCACTGAATGGCAGTTTTTGAAATCAGGATTGGAAGTTCAAGATCATTCTGAACAGCCTATGACTCTGAGGCCAACCTGAGAAAAGGAAGAAGAGCAAATCAGCTTACGCTTTCACTTGTCTGAAACACAAGCAGTGTGTCTGCCAAGCTGGGAGAAATGCATGTGTGCTCTGAGTGAACAAGTGCAATTAGAAGAAGAAAATACAATCACTGTAGGATCTTTCCCTAATTTCCAAATGAAACTAAGGTGTTCTTTACATCATACACATGCAAATGTTTTAAGTTGGTAAAATCATGTTAATTTCTATCACCATGTGTAGCACACTTTGAATTTTGTGTATATATTTTTTTAAATTTATCACAGCTATATAGAACATTTAATTACCTCTTTATATGTGACACATTTCAGGCCAGTTGGTTTTGGATGATTTCCTCATGGAAATGTAAGCATTAGATATGAGTATAAGCCTCCAGATTTATTTCCTAATATTTTAAACTAGAAAAAATATTAAAGGAGATATAGCATGACAGGAACCATTTTGTAAGGTGTACATATCCAAAAGCTAATGAATTAAATTTTAGTTAATTAATGATACACAAAAATAAAATGCCAGTTGCATTTCATGTTTAATAATACCAGACAGAGGAATAGGGCTTTGTATTATTCTGGTTTGTTTTAATTTTATCTTAGTTTATTATTGTCATGTTTGCCTTTTGTTTCTTTGTTTGTTTGAATTCTAAGGAGATGGTATAGATGTGTGTGTGTAGGGAAGCTGGGAGAATCTGAGATGTGCTGGGAAAAGACAAAGTGTAATCAGAATATTTTGCAAAACGAGAATATGGTATTCAAACAATAATTGATATAAAATAAACTCAGAAATTGAATAAGTGTATATAACTAATTTTTAAAAACTTCTTAAAAAAAAAAAAAAAAAAAAAAAAAAAAAAAAAAAAGCCGGCGTAGTGGCGCATGCCTTTAATCCCAGCACTTGGGAGGCAGAGGCAGGCAGATTTCTGAGTTCGAGGCCAGCCTGGTCTACAAAGTTAGTTCCAGGACAGCCAGGGCTAGACAGAGAAACCCTGTCTCGGAAAAACAAAAACAAAAACAAAAACAAAAACAAAAACAAAACTTCTTTAATGTCACTCTTCAAACAAATAATAAATGTGATATGTTTCAAATTCTTTAGTAATATATGTACATATTTTCTGAGAATATTTTTTCTAAAATTGCATTCTATATTCATAATTATATAAGTATTGCAAATTTCTATTAATTAGATTTGTTTTCCAGAAACTAAATATTTATAGGAAATATTACATACAAAAGGATTCATATAGATCAAATTTGTTTATTATTTATACTTTTAATTTTCACTTAAGATAGCTAGCATCTCTGCAATATTATAACCAGAACTCTTCATTAATGTGAATTTTGAAGACAAAGTATATGGTTCATTTTTTCTAATAAAACAAAGGCATAATAACAGGCTTATATAAAACTTCACAAATGTTTTAATATATATGATTATATATACATGTAAGAGAATATATATATATATATATATATATATATATATATATATATAAAGTGTGCAGAATATATTGCATGAATACACACACATGTGTTTGTGTGTGTGTGTGTGTGTGTGTGTGTGTGTGTGTCTGCGTGTGTGTGTGTGTGTGTGCGTGTGTTTGTGTGTATGGGGAGAGAGCTTTTTCTCCAATAATATAAATATTTTGTATGTTTAACTCCTAGAAAAGACTATCATGAGTGTATTTTATACATATGCAGTTCTTACATAGTTGGTAAATGGGAAACTCTGAAACTGAGATAAACATCATGGCCATTATGTTGTTTCTTTGTTTTTTTCCTAATAACTTCCTTTTCTGGGATTCATAATTTGTTCTAACAGTTAGATTAGCATGCTTTCTAATTGAACTTAAATATATTGCTTTACATATTTAAATGTTAATTTCTACTTTCTATTTGTAGAGATGTTTTAAGAAAACTAAAATGAAGTAGAAAAGATGTTGAATTCATTTCAAGTACTAGTTTAAGACTTTTCTTCCTACAATTTATTTCATTTTATTGGGGGCAGTGAATTAATTCGAAAAGACTAACCATTCGGTCACAAATTACAAAACAGTATATTTTTTGCTTCCTCACTGATAATAGATTAGTATTAGCTTTAGAGAGTGACATAAGTCCTAATAAACTAAATAATTCTATCTTTTAAAACACAGGATACACATGATTATCAATGTAAATAAACCAATAAAATTATTTGTAACACTAGAAACTAGTTCTAGAGTATACTAGGAGAGATAACATTGAGATGGTTGAAAGACGTTTCAAATTATCTCACTGAAATTATAGTTCTGGCCTTTCATCCTCTTCAAAGCATGGAAAATAGTTATATGGTTCATGTTCATCAAAATTTCTCATGGTGTTCTACATTATCACAATTTCTGTGAGATATTAATTTTGTTCTGTAATCTTATATTGAAAAATAAAGATAAAAATTAAAATGAAAGACCATCTAAAATTATTAATCTCCTTCATACATTGATTGCTATTTTGTGGGGAAGATTAAACTTTCCAAGAGGCCATAATTAAGACCAGTGTGGAGATCAAGGTTCATAGGAGTAGATCTTTATTACCACAGGCTGTTCTGTGACATGATGTTTGTTTTTATTGCAACCAAAATGTCCTTATTTCCAGTAAGGCTTCCAAAATATCTGAGAAATATCAAAGGAGTACAGCAGTGTTTTGGGGAATCTGGTCTTTAAACTGCATAGTCCTGGTACAGTGACAAACAGGTAGATCAATGGAAAATAATTGAAGACCCAGAAATGAACCCACAAACCTATGGTCACTTGATCTTTGACAAAGGAGCTAAAACAATCCAGTGGGGGAAAAGGCAGCATTTTCAAAAATGGTGCTGGCTCAACTGGCAGTTAGCATGGAGAAGAATATGAATTTATCTATTCTTACCTCTTTGAACAAAGCTCAAGTCTAAGTGGATCAAGGAACTCCACATAAAACCAGAGAAAAGTAAGCTTAGAGAGGAGAAAGTGGGGAAGAGTCTCAAACATACGGGCACAAGGGAAAAATTCCTGAACAGAACACCAATGGCTTGGACTGTAAGATCAAGAATTAACAAAAGGGATCTCATAAAATTGCAAAGCTTCTGTAAGGCAGTAAGACAAAAAGGCAATGTGAACAGATTGGGAAAAGGTCTTTACCAATCCCAAATCCAACAGAGGGCTAATATCCAATATATACAAAGAACTCAAGAAGTTAGACTCCAGAAAACCAAATAACCCCATTAAAAAATGTGGTACAGAGCTGAACAAAGAATCTCAACTGAGGAATTAAGAATGGCTGAGGAGTACCTAAAAATTAAAATGTTCAACATCCTTAGTCATCAGGGAAATGCAAATCAAAACAACCCTGAGATTTAACCTCACACCAGTCAGAATGGCTAAAATGAAAACCTCAGGTGACAGCAGATTATGGCAAGGATATAAAAGAGGAACACTGCTCCATTGCTGGTAGGACTGTAATCTGATACAACTACTCTGAAGATCTGTTTGGCAGCTCCTCAGAAAATTGTACATAGTAATACCTGAGAACCCATCAATACCAATTCCAGGCATATACCCAGAAGATACCCCAACATGTAATAAGGACACATGCTCCACTATGTTCAGAGCAGCCTTATTTATAATAGCCAGAAGCTGGAATGAATCCAGATGTCCCTCAACAGAGGAATGGATACAGAAAATATGGTACATTTACACAATAGAGTACTACACAACTATTAAAAATAATGAATTTATGAAATTCTTTGACAAATGGATGGATCTTGATGATATCAACCTGAGTGAAGTAATACAATCACAAAAGAACAGGAATGATATGCACTCACTGCTAAGTGGATATTAGCCCAGAAGCTAGGAATACCAAAGATACTATTAGCAAAACACATGAAACTCAAGAAGAAGGAAGACCAGTGTGGATACTTCAGTCCTTCTTAGAAGGGGGAACAAAATACCCATGGAAGGAGTTACAGAGACAAAGTGTTATGCATAGACTGAAGGAATGACCATCCAGAGACTGCCCCACCTGGGGATCCATCCCATAGACAACCACCAAAACTAGACACTATTGTGGATGCCAACAAGAGCTTGCTGAGAGGAGCCTGATAGAGCTGTCTCATGAGAGGCTTTGCCAGTATCTGACAAATACAGAAGTGGATGCTTACAACAATCCACTGGATGGAGCACAGTGTCCCCAGTGAAGGAGCTAGAGATAGTATCCAAGTAGCTGAAAGAGTTTGCAGCCCCTTAGGAGGAACAACAATATGAACTAACCAGTAGATCCATATCTCCCTGGGACTAAACCTCCAACCAAAGAAAACAAATGGTCGGATTCATGGCTCTATCTGCATTTGTAGCAGAGGATGGCCTAGTTGGTCATCCATAGTAGGGGAATATCAGGGCCAGGAAGTGGGAGTGGATGGGTTGGTGAGCAGAGGGAGGAAGGGATAGGGGGCTTTTGGAGGGGAAACTAGGAAAGGGGATAACTTTTGAAATGTAAATAAAAAATGTCTAATAAAAGAAATTAAGTAGTCAGGAAGAAACACACAGATACAGAAGAATGACATCAGTAATAAGAGAAAGATATGTGTGAGTTCACAGTGGATTCATTACACTTTTTATTTCTTCTAACATATTTATAAATGTGTTAAAAATGAGTAATCATTTACACTGTATTTTATCATACTTTCATTAATATTTAAGGCTACAAGTGTTAATTATACATTTCATGCAACATTTTGAATAAAATGAAATTAGAAGAATGAAGCAATAAATAACATGCTAAAAGATTATTAAGAAATTTGATCTGTATATTGATTAGTTATGTCTTTTGGCATTTCAATAACATATACACAATTTATGTGCCTTACATAATTCCTCTAATCCTATGTAGTTTGTGTTTTTCTGAAGAAACCTTGACTTTTGGTGACTTTTGGTGCTGACTTTTGGTGACCATCATTGCCAAAAAAAATTAAGTTTCCACTTACTTTATGTGAACAAATCCAATTTATTCAGATAAAAAAGAAATGACAGAACTGTCTGTAATGGCCGGTGGCAACAAGAAATCTACTTCTGTCTTGTTAATGATGCTCAAGACCAGAGCTTTTCTTTGCTGTTCTCCTCAGTTCTCTTGGGTGCTCTTTTAATTGGGTGATAAATGGATGGATATGACAGTCTCAGTATGAAAGTTCAGCCAGTCTATGTGCTCACATTATTTGTCCTATTACAAAGAGATAACTGAAGTCAGAAGCTGCTGAAAATCTATTCAGATATATGTGATATGCTGGACATCAAAAGACACAAGCAATAAGAGCTTTAATAAATATTTCAGAATGTTGATATTAAATATGCAATTTCAAAGGCATATTGGGAAGTTTTATGTTAAGGTTTTTTTTTTTTAAAAGTCAGATAGAAGACATTTTTAGATATACTCTAATAATATAGTATACTACTTTCTAACCCAAAGAAAACATAAAAAGAATTATGAATTGACTTATTAACATTGATACACACACACAAACACCTATTTCTAATAAGCTATCTACCATTGGTTTCTTAATACACTGCCACTATTTGGGAGACTGTTGCTGACATTCTGACAGTGACAGATTAGCCAGGGTATGCTTTGTATGAGCTCCTAACCATGTTGGTCTGTCAGTGACCTTGATTCCACAGACACTGTCCTCTAACACAGCGATAGAAACTTCATGCAAATGCTTGACATTTACTCTCAATGATTTTCAGTTACTCTGTCAAAGAGAGCAAAAAATAAAACTGAAATTCTAATATATACCTACTGGAACATCAGCTTATTTCTCACTGTCAGACCAAGGTTCCATGCACAGAAACCAGTTCTCCACTGTGAAGGACTGAATCCTAACACAAATTAGTAAACAATTTATTTCTGTTTGGGTGCTAACTCAGATTTTGGTTTTATCTTGTCATGTGCTTGATGGAAGACCAAAGTCTCTGCGAGCCTTGTTTCTTCATTATTCCATCAAACAAGGACATAACATATTCAGGTTCAGGAATATTTGGATTTTTTTTTTTTTTAATCTGAGGGCATTGAAGATTTTTGGAAAAGAAACCAGAAAACCAACGAAAAGCAGCACGAACATATTCTTTCCCAAACATACATCACTATTTTCAGGTCTGAATTTTTTTCTAATCCTTGGTCTTGGAAAATTTAGTCAAAATAATTTAGAATTCAGATAATATAAAATTTGATATTTTCATTCATAAAAGAACACTGATTATACTATTCTTCAAAATGACTTAAAATACTGTCTACCTTATAATAATGTGATATTTGTTCTCTGAACATTGCTTTAGAAATATTATTTACTATTCAGTTTTAAAGTGGTGATCAGTTTTAATAGTATAAAACCCTGACATTTGGGACCACAATGGATACAATTACTTAATGCCCAGAGTATAAGTAAAGTTATATCCTGGGAATCCATATTATGCAGGATAGCTGACTTCATCAAGTTGTATTCTGACTAACACACACACACACACACACACACACACACACACACACACACACACACTCTCACAGACAACCCCCCCCGACACACACACAAATGAAAGAATGAATAAATGCATAAATAGACAATAAAAATATAGTCTATATTCATGGCTCTAACTGCATATGTGGCCTTATCTGACAAAATGAGAAGGGAGGCCCTTGCTCCTGTGAAGGCTTGATGCCCCAGCTAGGGCACCTAGGCAGGAGTAGGTGGGTGGGGGAGCATGCTCACAGAAGCAGGGGGAGGGGTGATGGGACAGGGGGTTTGCAGAGGAAAACCAAAAAAGGGAATAACATTTGAAATGTAATTAAATAAAATAACCAATAAAAAATAAAATAAGCCAGGCATGGTGGAGCAGATCTTTAATCTTAGTACTTGGGAGGCAGAGGCAGGCAGATTTCTGAGTTTGAGGCCAGCCTGGTCTACAGAGTGAGTTCCAGAACAGCCAGAGCTATACAGAGAAACCCTGTCTAGAAAAACCAAAATAAATAAATAAATAAGAAAAGAAAAGAAAAGAAAAGAAAAGAAAAGAAAAGAAAAGAAAAGAAAAGAAAATAGTCCTTAGAACATACAATAAAGAACAAAAATCATACATCATTTTATTTTTCAATTTGGTTATATTTATAAAATAAATACAACAAATTTCTGCCTTATAGTTTCGGTATTGTTTCCCTAGAATTTAATGTATTTGGTACAACAACACTACCGACTTAGGGACTTGCATTTTACTCTTATTACACGAATTTAATAAGAGTATGCATGTTCAGGCCTGCCCTTCACTGGGGCAGACTGGGTTCTCTGCGCATGCCCTTTTGCAGGGAGGTTTACTTCTCTTCAGGGTTTGTATTGAAAACATCACATGACTCCCAGACAGTTGTAGTGTAATAGCAAGATGTCTTTTAGAGTTTGATAATAGAGCGCAAAGTTAAACTTAAATAATACCATGAATTATAGTTATCACAAACATAACCTAAGCCTGCAGAATGTATATCCCAACAGTTAGGCACTCATAAAGTATTTTGATCTCTCCTCTCTAGTTTTTTGTTATTGCTGCTGTTACTGTAATTTAATATCTAAAAGTAAATTTAAAAAAATAATAAGAACATTCAAGGAGTGAGCCACAGGTTTGGCCTCTCCATGGTCCAACAAGTAGTAAACATTTAAGTTCCATGGAAACCATGGTTCAAACACAAAGAAATCCTGTTTTTATTAGGCAACCTGGCTTTTACTAGATTGTGTCCAGTTTACCTATTATGCATCACGTTAATAGACACTTTAAGAGCACCTAAAAACATCTTTTCTATCCTGGTGTGTAATTTTATTTTTTAAATGTTTGCTCAAAGAGTGCACACAGACTCACTCAATAGATTGGCATGTGGTTGTTTGTGGGTGAGAAGTCTCAGTGTTTATTTTGATGGAGGATAATATGCAGGGTACAGAAAAGTAGGACAATCATTGTAGCCTTGCATGGAACCTTTGAGGCAAGAACAAGAAAAACCACTTTGAAATAAATGTGTTCCTACAAAGTAAATTCTGTAGTGTCTGTAAATAAATCCATGTCCTAGGTTTTTGTAGCAGTCTTATAAAAATTACTGTTTTATTCACATAAGTTCATTTTGCTATACATTGTTTTTATTTTAATAAGTTATTTTTATACTCTCTGTTTTGTATATATAATAGATATATGTAGCAGTGTTTGTAAAGTCTTTTTGAGACACTAGGTAGCCTTGGGTACCCTCAAATACGCTATGTAGACCAAAGGGGACTTCAACTCACACAGATCCTCCTACTTCTACCTCCAAAATGCAAGGATGAAAGATAGGTGCCATCACACCTGGTTATAATATATTCTTAATCTCATATTTACACACACACACACACACACACACACACACACACACACACCAAACAAACAAACAACAACACCAACTATACCAACACCCATCTGAAGATCTCTGGACAGATAGATGTCTCAGCCTCTATAGATGACAGGAGTGCCTTTTTTAGCATCTATACAGAGGGCACCCAAGATCACTTTTATTGTCAGCTCCAGGGAATCTGAGTCTGTGTTGTAGACTACAGAGGTATCTGCACTCACACATGTATGTGACCTAACACAGACACACAATATATACACAAGTTTAACAATATATATATATCAAAATAAAACAAATATGAATTTATGCAGTAATGCAATACGAAATATATATTGTAATATATAGTCTAGGATAGCTTGTGTTTGGCTGACACATGCTTTGCATAACAAAATGTTGGTGATATGGGCACTGACTATATACCATAAACTAATTTGAAATGCTAGTAAATAAATGGAGCAAGTTCAAGAAACCATGGACAAAATCCAATATATTTAATTTACTATTTGTATTAATTATGTATCATACACTAACCATAATTCTCACTATATTATGTAAATGTAAAGAATATATTGATTTGCTATACCTAAGCATTTTTATCTAGAAATACTTAACATGAGTTTTCGCATTTAAAACAATAATAAAATACACAATTTTGAATCTTATAAAATATTTTTGATCCTGACTAAAATGTAGCCCAATAAGAACATTTCAAATACTTTTTAAAACACTTTCAAGTAAAAAAGATGATGGATCCATCTCAAGGGGATGCTCCAAGGCCTGACACTATTACTGATGCTATGGGGTGCTTACAGACAGAAGTCCAGCATGGCTATCCTCTAAGAGGCTCCACCAGCAGCTGACTGATACAATACAGATGCAGATATTTACACCCAACCAATTGAAAGAAGCCGGGGACCCCCATGGTTGAATTAGGGAAAGACTGTAAGAAGCTGAGGAGGAGCTTGACCCCATAGGCAGATCAGCAGTCTCAACTAACCTGGACCCCTGAGAGCTCTCACAGACTGAGCCACCAACCAGGCAGCATACACTAGCCTGTCCTAGAGAGGCTCATGATATATAAGTAGCAGAGGACTGCCTGATCTGGCCTCAGTGAGAGAAGATGTGCTTAATCTTTGAAAGACTTGAGGCCTCAGGAACTGTGGAAGCCTGGCAGTGGTGTTGGTTATGGAGGCAGAGGGGTTTGTGGTAAGTAAGAGTAGTTAATGATCTGGACATCCACTTGGAGATAGGGGGTGGGAGGAATGGAATGATCAAGGGCGAGCCTTGTTGGGGGTAGGGACTGATCTGTATCTTTTATTATTAAAATAATAATAAAAATGTCTGAAAATTTGTTTATTGGTTAAAAGCAACTTGGAGAAATAGTTCCAAGAGATAAAGAAGTAGGTCTAACACTGAATCAAATGACAATGTTAAAAAGCTTAATAAATGTTGAAATAAATTAATGACTGTCAGCAGAAAATGAAACAAGTACCTTTAAATTAAATATTCACATCTCATGCAAATCAAAACTCCTAAAGCCACACCATCAATTGAATATATACTAGTTTTTTGCCTCTTTGGTATCATCAGTTTTTATTGTTTTGTAAATCTGATAATTTAAGGAATATGTAATACTAAAATATTTTTATGTGTAGCAGAAAAGATTAGTGATTCCTATAACTATCATATAGCCATCATATTTGTGTTTTCAAGTTGATGGGTTTTTCTCCAATATAACTGTTAAAAGTTTAGCAATTATGTACTTGCTCATTTACTTTATAGGTACTGAATTCTTACCCTATTCCAGATATAATATAGTTGTTAATAAGAAAATAAGAACTAAATACACAAGGGATGTATTGATTGTATTATAATTTTATGATTGTCATACTAAAGCACAGGAACTAGGTAAGAAGTTGGAGTGGGATACAAAAATGCCTTCAACACTTAATCCGTAATTAATAGCATAGTGCTTTCAATAATGTTTGAAATATAAATTCTTAGAAATATTTTAACAAATAGGTTTCTGGAATGTTTTTCATTTAATCTCTCATCTCCTGTTTGATTGATTAGGGGGATTGATTGATTGATTGTTTTGATTCAGAATTTTATGTGTAAAGGTTTTGGCTAGTACCCTAATATGCCAGAAACGGGTCTTAGTTCCCCGTAGCTAGAATCACAGATATTATGTGTGTACTATATACTCATCTCAATGCTGGGAACTGAAGTTAGATCTTCTGGAACAGCATCAAAGCTCTTAAGCCCTTAGGTGACTGTCTAGTCTTTGATGCATGGATTATTGATAGACAAATGCATAAAGAGGAAAATAGAAATCCAAACTCTGGCTTCAGATGGATATGACTTTTACCTTGAAAAATATTAATAAAAAGCTATTAACATATTAAACAGTTTAGTTGTTTGTACATAACATAAACAGAGAACGGAGAGCTCAAAATAGGGCCATTTCAGCAGCTATTGTTTACATCAAAAAAAAAAAAAAGTTCCCAGATGTTAACAAATCTTCTTACCTATTTACTGTTACTTCTACAATCAGAAACTATCATCCTGGTCTCTGACACTAAATTACTTTTGCTTAAGTAATTTAATATGTAACAAAGGAGCATTGTCTTTACTTGTTTGTTTACACTTTTCCAGTCACTTAATTTCCCTTTAATGTAAGCATCAGATTTGACAGGGCATTGCCTCTGTAACGTTCCATTTCTGAGACCAGTCCTCCTCATCCTGTGCCATTGCATTAAATATTCTGCTACAGAAGTCCAACTCTCAGTTTACTTCCACATTATATTAATACCGGATAGCAATTGTGACGTTACTGTAAATTGTACTGCTCACAGGTTCTGCATACCGAGAATGTCCTCACTGGGAATGTCTTTGCATGCTTTTTAGCATATTCATTGTTACTTTATCCTCAACACTTAGGTTATGTCTTTGTCTATTTATGAAGACATTCTTCAGTGGAGTTTTTAGAAAAACAGTTATTTTGAAGTATTATCAACGATGTTCATTTTGCTCTTTTTTTTTTAACCATTTGTAAAGCACATTCTAGTATGCCATTATTCTATTTTTAAGGCCTTTGTTAAGAAAGTTATGTTGCTTAATTTTTTTGAGAATTTAAT
>LR755163.1:0-59169 GCA_902729485.2 Mus minutoides | reverse complement strand
AGAGAGAGAGAGAGAGAGAGAGAGAGAGAGAGAAATTAAGACAGGGAGTTGAGGGAAAGTGGATAGAAGATTTCTGGGAAGAAATAAAAAGAGGAAAGGTTTGATATTATCAAGACACAATTTACACCTTGGAGAAATTCTCAAAGAAAAATAAAACAAAGATAATAAGAAATCCCAAATCTTATAAAAAAAAAAAGACTGTGAATGTGTTAGTGCTATGAGCAAACAATAGTTCTGAACCACAACTTCTCATTTCAAGTATTTTCATGTGTAATAAAACTCTGACAGTAAACAAGCAAATGTTGGGAAAATATTAGCAGTTGTTCCTCTGGGCTAGTCATTTATCTAGTTGCCTGCATTTCCAACACTGACATTTATTACTGTTTTTATTGAAAATGGCAGGTTGAACAAATAATAATATTGCTACTCTCTATGTCTTATAGTCATGTAACCAAAGAATAGTACAAAGATGACAAGACACTGTCAGGGGAAAGAGACACATTGATGTCTTTTTCAGAACAGAAAAGAAACAAGAGATTCTTTCCTTTGAGTATTTTCTAGCATTGCTAGAAACATTAAACATCATAAAATACAGATTTAATAATTATATGATTATAAAAGTGATTTATATGACTATACATTATATTGAATTCATTAGAAGCCATGATTTCTTTTGTCAAAAATGTCCTAATTTTTCAATGTTATATGTAAAAAACCCTAAAATAAAAGCATTGTGAGATAAAAGGTATTTGTTAGTGAGTGGAACAGAACTTGCTAATAATTCACCAGACACAATATCCAATGTTCAACATCACAAATATTAAGGACAAACAGATAAATAGAAATTGTACTCAAGTCATATTATACAAAGAGAGTCATAGTACTAAAATGTGTGGTGATCAAAATTATGATAGTTTAAAGTTAATTTATAATTCCACAAAATGTATGATACTGCATATATGTGATGTTGTCCAAGGCAATGTAATTTATACTCGATATAAATAAATACATTTTTACATAATGTTAATTTTCAAAATTTCTCAATTAGGCACAGAACAACTCCTTTTATTTTACTGGGTTTTATTTTTCCATGCTTTGTGACCGTGTTTGTTTTCTTAATCAGCATTCTGTAATAGTATAGCAATTGTCATTCTTATTATTTGCTTACTTGTATATTTTACAATGAATATAAAATTTTATACAAACACACACACAAGGGAATGCCAGGGCCAAGAAGTGGGAATGAGTGGGTAGAGGTAGATGGTGGGGGGAAGGGTATAGGGGACTTTTGGGATAGCATTTGAAATGTAAATGAAGAAAATATCTAATAAAAAATTTAAAAAAAACACTTTGTTTTCTCTACATCTATGATACCTCTGTCTTAGGAAAATGATTGTTATAACTGATGTATTTGTTGAGACTTCACTGCAGAGATTTTCTTGTTCTCTGATATTTGGTGAACCATTTTATTCTGTAATGATTTTTTATCTGTTGCAAGGAGATTGATTAGTGAGACCTGCATTAACTGTGGGTATAAAGACTAATATTTAGAATGTTGTTAAGAAATGTGATAGTTTGTAAAAGTGTCAAATGTAGGTCCTTGTCCCACATCCTTGATCTCATTATGCAGGCCTAGGTAGTTTATTAGGTTTTCAGTGGGAAGGAGTATTTCCCTCTCACTGAGGTCATTAAGTACAATTAGGCAACTGTTGATTACTCTCAAAATGTATATGTGAGTATTGTGTTCATTGGTATACAATGCCATCATGGACCACTGCTTTAGTTCATGGGTATAGTAAAAAGGAAGAGATTCTGACTGCTTCCATCCATTGAAGTCATATATGGAGCCCTCAGATATCATGAAATCTAGTTTTCAAAGAAGAGGTTTTTAGTTCAGTTCCAGCTCAGGTCTTCAAGATTACATGTTCAAATTCATACTGTGTTTAGCAATAGGGATTCTCTGCAACTTCTATGTGGCAATCGAAGACAAGAGTCAAAACATATTATTTTGGGAGTCTCTTTGGTTTTATTTTAAGCCTTTTTTGGTGACTTTGTCAGATAGCCTATAGCTATGGGGGGGGGGTTGTTAGCCAAGATAAGAAGTTTATACTTTAACTACAAATATATAATAGTACTATGATTATCTGTAACTTTTAAATTAACCATTGGTAGAAGTTTGTTTTTCAGATTAATTAACTGTACACATTCTATGTAATCTAAGTGAACATGAGCCTCTATCATTAGTTCACACAATTTTAGTAATATTTCTTTAATTTAGGGATAGATCTGTGCTCTATAAAATTCTAGAACTTTAAAATGAAGGAAACCATTATAAAGAGAATTGAAAGAAAAATTGAAAACTATATGAAAGCCTCTTTCCAAAGTTTACTGTTTTTGTATCTTCTCTGAAAATGATATGTAGTCTAAAGAAACTTTACATAAACACTCAGGGACATAATCTAAAATATGCTCATCTTATTCACATAGCAAGCTCTCTATAAAGAAAATTTTGGCAAGGTTCAACTTTACTTTTCATGGTTAGTGTGAAATGTCACATGACATACAGAACTCACTCTCCAGGTGCCATCAAGCTCATGGCAGATCCATGTACAGCCATTCCTAGTACTCTGAACCAGGAATCAATTTGTACCATAATATAGATGATATGATTCCTTGCTTTTAGGATATCCTGTCTACCAAATTAATAAAATAAAATAAAATACTTTGACACTATCATTCCCACTTTTAAAAACTCTAACCACAATCATTAATAAATTGCTGTCAGTGTCTTTCATCTTATTTTTATATATAAAAAGCCACCTGGTTTCAAACATAGTCCATGAAAAAATCTATAAGATAGTAACATGTTAACTGATGGCTAAAACTTCAGGTAATCATGGTACATATTCAATCCTTTGCAGGATGTGGGTATATTTGAAAACTTTTGCCTAATAATTTGAGATTTAAATTTATTTCACTTGTATATATTTCATTATTCTATTAAAAGTAAAAAAACAAAACAAAACTGTGGACACTATTCCTAGTTCTAAACCTAGGAAGGCATATAGGATTCCTGTATCAATATAATATAATGTAAAATAATTTCTTTTGTATAACAGTTTTTAACTAAATTAAATTATGTCTTAAGGTAACAAATTTATACTCATAATATTAGATTTTAAAATTACATGTCCATAATATATTTTACAACTCCATACTAAAACTTTTCCTTGAAAACTATAGCCTTCTTAGTTATCTCTCCACATGAGGTTAGTCTTGAGCATACATACAATAGAGTCAATGGAGAGAATGGAGAATACTCCATTCAAACTTGGTTGGAGGAGGGGCATGTAAAGGGTAAAGTCTTTGAGTTAAGATACTAACTGAACAGAAGCACAGATTTTTGCTGAGCAGATAGAAGACAAACAGCTTAAAAGTTACTGCATTCATAATGGTGGATATATTTTCACATCATGCAATAGAATGTATGGTCAATTTTTGACAGTGTCTTGGAATGTGACTTTGATTTACAAGTGAAAACTAAAATAATTATTATATAAGTCAAAAATTTCCAGTAGCACTGAAGAGTTTGGCCTGTTAATTCTTTGGAAAAATATAATGATAATAAGTTACTTACTTTTTTTTTTCAAAGTGATCTTTATATGTATTATATTTATGCCTGTCTCATAAGGAGAAAAGAAAATGCTGGAAATATGTTTCCTAATCTATCGCTGTGCTTTGAAGTGCCTCTTGTTTTTGTGCACTATGTATCAAAACTTTTAGTGATGTTTACCATCAAATAATTTAGTTTCAGAAAAGCATACGCAACAGAAGGAATATTATAACAGCATGATTTATTTAATAATGTTAATGGTTTCTTTTTGTTTAATCAGGTGACAGAAACACGGACGGGTCCTCTTGGCTGCAGTAACTATGACAACCTAGATTCTGTCAGCTCTGTTCTGGTTCAGAGTCCTGAGAATAAAATTCAATTGCAAGGTAAGTTGGTAAATTTTCATGAATTCTTATGAATCTAGGTGATATGATATCCCATTATAATTTATTTTGGATTAATGGAAATAAGACAGTGCGTATTGGGAAGAAGACTTCTATGGATTTGCTCCTTTTCCAGAGGATCTGAGTCTAGTTCCTAGACCCCACATAAGGATGCTCATCACACTCTGGGTATCAGTATCCAAGGGATCTGAAAGTCCTAGTGTTCTGAGAGACCTGCAATGTTGTATACCTATCTATCTATCTATCTATCTATCTATCTATCTATCTATCTATCATAACATATGGTTTAAAATAATAATCAATCTTAAAAAAGAAAAGATCCAGCATATATGTACTAGGTTTTCAAAGTTATTGACAAGATGATCTAGAACATGTGAAGAAATATCAACTTATTTTTCTTCACAAATTAAGTAATAATTATTAATTATTGTATGGATAATATTTTTGTTTTAAACGCCAACCACTCTTCTCTAGTGTGTCATATGTTCACTCTATATGCTTAAATAATCCATGTCTTTTTCTTAGTAATTATTGTACAATTGGTAATTACTTCTATTCATATTATAAAATAGGACAGGCATTTTAATTTATATAGCAGACCATGATGCCTTAGTTCCCTAGTAAATAGATGTATAGCAGATTATATCAAATTGAATTTATTCTCACTATTTACTTCAGGTTGATTTGTGATTCAATAGCATTCTAAGATGATTAAATTTAGGAAGTTTTGCTAAAGACCCTGGCGTGTGTGTGTGTGTGTGTGTGAGTGTGTGTGTGTGTGTGTGATCTATGAAATACACAAATATATGTCCTGAAATAAGTAAGCACATACCTATGGACTAGTTAAACAAATATTTAAAATTTATATATTGATGATGTATACAAATAAATATTTTAAGATAAATAAATTAAATGAATATTTTATAGCAGGAAATATCCCAATTTATACCCTGTCTAGAATCTGTAGACTTGTATTGCCTATAAAGATACAGAACAGATATTTTGAAAAATTATAGAAGCTATACATGCAACTCTAAATTCATAAAAGTTCATTACTTACATATTTGATTTACATATACTGTAGCTAATATTATGGGTGCTTCATATCAAATTATGGACTATAAGTAAATAGATTAAAAAGAGTAAGCAAAAGAACCATATGTTTAGGGAAGAACCATATTTTTTTTATATAAAAATTATTTAAAATAAAAAAACAAATAACGAATGATTTGAAAATAATTTATAAACATTTGAAAACCATTTGAAATAAACTTGATTATGTAAAATTACTTATGAATAGTTCTTATGAGAGTTTATACTGGAAAGTTTTTTGTTTTAAAGATTTTCATTCTAAAAATATTACATTATAATTATTATATAGTATAACATATAATAATGTTGATAATATAGTATAAAAGGCAACTTAAATTCTTTGCTAAAATTTATATTTTTAGGTAGTTTTAATAGATGAGTACTTGTAATTAATAAAAATATAATGATGATATACAATATTTGGGATATTGAAATTTGAAATAGAATCATGATTTCAAGGATGTATGTGGATATATATATATATATATATATATATATATATATATATATATATATATATATATTGTGTGTGTGTGTGTGTGTTTATACTGCACATGCACTGGGTATCTTTTCTATATGCTGGTATGTAGATCTTTTTTGGTGGTGGTGGTGTTTTTTTTTTGTTTTGTTTTGTTTTGTTTTGTTTTGTTTTGTTTTGTTTTGTTTTTTGAAACAGGGTTTCTCTGTATAGCCCTGGCTGTCCTGGAACTCACTCTGTAGACCAGGCTGGCCTCGAACTCAGAAATCCCGCCTGCCTCTGCCTCCCGAGTGCTGGGATTAAAGGCGTGCGCCACCACGCCCTGTGGTATGTAGAACTTAATGATCTTTATCTTCTATTTCCTTCAAATTTTAATATGTATTTTAATATTTCATTATATGTACTATATTCACATAATGTTATGCTATTCTCTTTATTGCTTTATCTCAAATTCACTACCATTTTTAAATTATTTTTTATTATATATTTTTGTAATTGCATATGTATTTAAGTATAAACCACTAAGTTAATGTAATGTTGCTTGTGTGTGTGTGTTAAGTGTGTGTGTGTGTTAAGTGTGTGTGTGTGTTTGTGAGTGTGTGTGTTAAGTGTGTGTGTGTAAGTGTATTAAGTGTGAGTGTGTTAAGTGTGAGTGTGTGTGTGAGTGTGTGTGTGTGTGAGTGTGTGTGTGTGAGTGTGTGTTAAGTGTGTGTGTGTTAAGTGTGTGTGTGTGAGTGTGTGTTAAGTGTGTGTGTGTGTGTTAAGTGTGTGTGTGTGAGTGTGTGTATGTGTGTGTGTTAAGTGTGTGTGTGTGTGTGAGTGTGTGTTAAGTGTGTGTGTGTGTGTGTGTTAAGTGTGTGTGTGTGTGTGTGTGTGTGTGTGTGTGTGTGATTTGGCTGACTCTAAGTCCTGTGTATGTCTGGTTGCTGGATTCTGCTGAATACTGATTCTTTTTCAGTAATCATAAAATTTTAATTCTTCATCTAGGTGCATTTTGGGTTTTCCACTATCTATGTTGACATTCCAGGCAGTGTGAGATTTCTTTTTATTCTTGTTGTTTTAGGTTTTGATTATACAAAATTATTGTTGAGAATTCATGTGTTCAGGTTCTCTGTTATAAACAAGAGATATTATCAGTAGACTTTTTGGACATCTGGATCTTGTAATTTTCCCAGTGTGTTTAATACCACTTGTTTTAATTTTGAATAGTTGTGATTTCTGAAGTGTTTTCTGTCTATGGCCAAAGGAAATTTCTTTGAAGAAAACTGAAAGCTAACAGTTCCCTGTGGTCATAGGATAGGTATTCAGAATGGTGTTATATGTTATACTGATTTAGGAAAGCAATAATCGTATATTGTCCTAGGTTCTATGATGTCACAGGTCATGGGGTAGTTGTGGTTTTCAGTAGTAAGTATGAGGAGACCTTAAGCCCAGCTCTCTGTTGGTTCTAAATGACTCTACTGAATCTTTGTTTATCTCTTGTCATTCTGTCATTACTTTTCATAGTTGATGTAGAGAGGTAAGAATATTGATGGCTTTCCTCTCCTTGAAGCTGATATATAACTTTCAGATAATATTTTAAAAGATATGTTAAGTTTAATTAATGGATGTAAGGAATTTTCTAGGTAAACTTTAAGGTAGTATTTTATTTTTTCTAATATGTAGTAACTGCTGCCCTCTGATATGTTTTATAATGTTAAAACTCACATTTTCTCTATATAGTCTCCTTCCAGGAAATACCATCAAAGTACTTACAGATTATTAATGTCATTTAAATGTAGATGATTTAATTGCATTGACCTCTTTCTCATGTAGAAATATAATTAACATGACTCCCAGTTTATGTTTCTTGCTATGTCTTGTTATTGTCCTTCACCCTGAGACAGCACTATGAGAATACTTTGAGTCTCTCATTGCTTTATTTGTGATTTATCATGGTCACCCTATGAGATGAAAATTAAACCTCAAAAGGTTAAAAACAAGTCATGTGTCACATAAATGGTCAGATGCTGTCTTTAGTGATCTGTTTGTTGTTCTTCTAGGGCTAATGTAATTATTGACCCAATTAGTAATATCTGGTGAATTACATGTATCTTTTATTTCATTACTACAGTAATGTTATTTTTATTAAATATACTGCACATTATAGGAGAGTATCATGTCAGTTATTTTCACATATTTGGTATTCCAAGCAATGATCTTTCAAATAAACTTTGCAATAAATATTTCTATATAATTACAAATTATAAAATATTATTCCAAATAAGTAAATGTGTAGAATTCATTTACTGGCAGATACATGGAATTATGCTTAACTGATACAGAGACATGGATGCAGTTCTCAATGTGTTTGTGAAATTCATTTTCCTCTGAATATTAATGATTAATTTTAACAAAATTGGTTCATAGGTAAAAGTCAAGTTGAAACTAGCCAATAGATTTTGTCATGTAAGAACTGTAAATATTATCAAAAATTCAGTGGTTAAAAAAAAAACCTATGTAATGTTGGTGTAATTTTCCTAATGTCTATATTTACTTTTACCAAATATTTCCTTCTATATTGACTTTTTCTTATTTTTTTATATGAGCATGTTGTATACATGGGTTGTGTAAGCATAATTATNCTTTCTTTCTTTCTTTCTTTCTTTCTTTCTTTCTTTCTTTCTTTTTTTCACCTTTTCTTTCTTTTCATTTTTTATTTCTTTCTAGCTCATAATTAACTCAGGCTATCCTCTATAGTGTTATATAAGTTACGGAGGCCTATCATGCGTTATCTCCCAGCCTCTGCCTTTCAGTTGTTGAGTGTCATGCACATATCATCATGTAAGGCTTAGTTAGAATATTTCATCCATTTATAAAAAAATGTTTTTTGTATCCAAAAATTGTGGAACTGAATCTATATTTTTCTCAAAATATATTAAATGGAAAGTTTCAAATATTATGTTTAATATTTATTTCACATAGCAATTCCCTAAAGAGATAGTAACTACTAAACTGGCATCTAATAAAGCAATTAACTGATTCAGTAGGGATAACTTGCACACAACAAAGAAATGGACTGTGAAGAAACTATGTGAGGGCATGTGTTTCTCTTTACTCAGTTTCTGTCTTTGCTCCTAAACAATAAAATGATATAAGATAGGCTTCTTTGTGCCCTGTGTTAAGGTCCGCCATCCTATCTTTGATGCAACTCTTAGAACACAACTAATGATTTTATATTTTTATAGTTTTGACAGAATTATAGGCTCCAAGTAAAATAAAGGTATTGAGATTAAGAAGCAGTTTTTGTAAAACATTGTCAAATGTCCTAATCAATTACATCAAAGATCCAGAGGATTGGTTTTTTAAATAGAATAATAATCTTTTGTGTAAATTTTGAGACTCTAAATTCCTGTAGCCTTTGAGTACTGAAATTGTCTAGGTAGATAACTTTCCTAATGATAGTTTTTAAACAGAGGTATATTCATAGGTTAAAATGATAGCATTTGCCTTCTCTAATCAGGGTGTTGTAAACAAGTGCTTTTTGATTATGTTTGAGGCCACAAACTTGATCATTTCATTTGTCTTTCAAGGGCTTCAAGTTCTCCTTCCCGACTACCTTCAGGAACGTTTTGTACAGGCAGCGTTGAGCTACATTGCTTGTAATTCTGAGGGAGAGTTTATCTGCAAGGATAATGACTGCTGGTGCCACTGTGGTCCCAAATTCCCAGAGTGTAATTGCCCTTCCATGGATATTCAAGCCATGGAAGAGAATCTTCTTCGAATAACAGAAACATGGAAAGCCTACAACAGTGACTTTGAAGATTCAGGTAAGACAGCGATTTTAATACCATCAAGTTTATCTTGGCCCAAAAATACGAAGAAAGGACTGATTGCTCCTGTTGAAACTATGTTTCAGTTCATGGTTGGAAAGTTTTTCATTTTTATCAATCTGTTTGTGGATATTAAGATTGCATTTGTCACTGCAAGGTAAGTGTTTTACTGAGTGCATTGGTATTTTATGTATTGCTTATATGCTATTGGTACCAGAGTACAACCTGTTCCTGATTTGAAGTTTTCCACATATTAAGAAAATTCACTGTTATTTTAATATATGGAGTTGTCATCTAATGCTTTTCATGTTTTTCTGCATTTCTCTGGGAGGTCTTTAGTTTCACTTGTGAGGAAATAGTTGTCAGCCTCTGCTGTGTGCCTTCACAGTCTCATGATTCTCATGACAACTCAACATAAATTGACCACATTTTTAATTAAATTTAGAGCCATTTTATGTTAATGGTCTGTAGATTTTTCCATTATTTTTTATTATATAAGAAGGCATTACATATTCTCTTCAAACTGCTTCTAGTTAACTACATAACTTATAATCATTTGTGTCTGCTTTGAGAGTATATTTTTTCAAATGCTGACCTTAAAACAAAAGAAGGTAAAAATATTCCTCAAATTAATATAACACCATTTAAAAGACAATAGATGATAATGTATAATGAAGCAAGAAATAATAAACCTAATGTATTATGAATGACATAAAATGTGCTAGGAAGCATGGTCCGCAGGCAAGCAAAGTAAAGCATAATGTTATACACAAAACAACAAGGAGCATTGTAGAGAATCCATACCCTTAGGTTTATTTTTGTCAAAATAAAGAATAACGACTTAAAATCAGAGAATGGACATTGTGTTTTAAGGGAATAGTTGTTTACTAACACAACATTTCAGTTAGGCAAAAAGAATAAAGTTTAAGACTTATTGCACAGTTTGTGACTATAGAAATGGAAATATGTTTTATATTTGAATAAATTTCTGGATGAAACTTGTAATATTATCAACAAATGTCTTACTTGCAATGGGGAATAATGGATAGTTTATTTAGTTTTATTTAGTTATTCCATACTAGTTCTGTATATCTTAAGAATGATTTATGAATCATAATTATAATTTGTCAAGTTTGTAGTCAAATATAATTGAACAAAATAACAAAGTTTTGTTAGAAGGATAGACTTGACAAGAATGAAGGTAAGGATGGAAAATGATGGAGAAAAAATGATGAATGAACACTCTGACTTTCTGCAAGTTCTTTTCCTTGGGGCACATTTATCAACTCATGGCAGATTTCAAACCTGAAAACCTTCCTAGCCCTTGGAAAATGTTTCTGCCTCAGGACAAGTAACCTGAACAACTGTCTACACACAATTTGGTTGTAATGATTATATTGAGAGTGTACACTAGGTAGTAAGATTTATATTCTTTGCCTTAATTTCAATGTAGATGTGAAAGCTGATGGTTAGATAGTTAAACTAATATAGCCTGAATTAGGTTAATGGAATCTTATACAGAGAAATGCCACAATCGCTAATACAAGATTTGGAATTAAATGTGATATAGGGCTGTTTCAGGACAGCTATAAAGCAAAGCTTGATTACAACTTTGAGTTTGGCTTTAGAGATTTTAACATGATCAGCTCTTATAGTGATTATTGAAAATAGAACATACTAAATAATGAAATGATGGCCTACTGAAGATGAAAATAGTTTCTAAAACATTTTTGAAGACATAAAATTTCACAGTACTTTCTTGATTGAACAAAGAATTATGCACACGATTAAGCAATGTAAGTTCATAGATGCCAATCAGATTCACACAGATACAGACAGACACAAACACACACAGACACACACACACACAAAGACACACACTACACATGTACCATAATATGCTTTTACTTCTCAGTTCTCTTTACTATTCTACTGGTCTATTTTACTGTCTTTCTATTCTAATCCCATGACTCATCGCTTATTTCAAATTCTAATACATTTTTAAGTTACATAAGCAGCATGCTTCCTTCTCTTTGATCAAATTAACTTATTTGTTTGTTCATGTTATTTGGCATGAATCTCTCTCTCTCTCTCTCTCTCTCTCTCTCTCTCTGTGTGTGTGTGTGTGTGTGTGTGTGTGTGTGTGTGTGTTCATAAAACCTTAAGAATATGACTGTCTAAACCAGACCTACACAACAAGAACATCACTTGACCAAATGACATGGATGAGAAAAATCTCAGAAAGTTACATCCTTTGACTATAAACAATAGGCAAACAATGGGTGCTGAGAGAATTAGAATTCTCCAGGTATAAACCCCTCAAAGGTTATCCAATCCCAAATATTTATACAGAGGTCATAATAATATTAATTAAAGATGAATTTGTCGTTAATTAGAGGAAGATTGGTGCCAGAAGAAGGAATTGGAAGTGGAGGGTAGAGTTGAGATTGTTTTAAATAGCATACTCATTAATGAAAGTATCAAAAACAAGCAAAAGAAAATGGGTCATGTCAAATATGTGAAAATCTAAGTTATTTTTTCCAGTTCTTGTGTGTCCTCTTGATTTATTGTCTGGCTTCTTTCAGTGGGTATTGTGGTGCCATGTTTAATGGGAAGAGTAAAATAATAGAAGTAAATCTTTTGTCTTAATCCAGACCTGAGTCTGAAAACCATGGGCATTTCCTCATATTTTGAATGTTCAAAGTAATATAAAGCTACAAAAGACTAGAAAACATAATATAGATAAGGTTTATCACATAAAAGAAAAATATATTTTTAAAATACTCTAAAGCACAGAAAATAGAAACAAAAATGTATAAATAGTATAAAAATGAACAAGTGCTATACTGCAAATAAAAGACTGAATAATAAAGATCACCCTGAAAAATAGAAGAAAATTTTAGAAAATGATCAGGAAAGGTATAATATTTAGAGTATGAGGAACTTTAAAATCCTAAAGCAGAAATTGAAAGAAATTAACCTAAATCATTTTTTTCATAAAAATGAGATATAAATGGACACAATTATTTTTTTAAAAAGTGCTTAAATTTTCTAATCATGAAGGCAATGAAAACGAAAGCAGCAATAGAGTACTTTACTCGATAACAATAGCTGCAGTGGTCCAGCTAAAAAGAGGAACTTCCAACCCTGTGCAGTGAACTTTTGCATACAATGAGGATATGAAATAGAAACCTCATAACAGAAGGTAAGATGGCAGTTCATTCAAAGCTTAAAAGTGAAAACTCCAGGTAGTTAAGAAAACAACCCTGAGATTCCACCTCACACCACTAAGAATGGCTAAGAGCAAAAAATCAGGTGACAGCAGATGCTGGCATGGATGTGGAGAAAGGGGAACACTCCTTCACTGTTGGTGGGACTGTAAGCTTGTTCAACCACTCTTGAAATCAGTCTGGCGGTTCCTCAGAAAATTGGACATAGTACTACCGGAAGATCCAGCAATACCTCTACTTGGCATATATCCAGAAGAGTTTCCATCTGGTTATAAGGACACATGTTCCACTATGTTCATAGCAGCCTTATTCATAATAGCCAGAAGCTGGAAAGAACCCAGATGTCCCTCAACAGAGGAATGGATANACAATGAATATATGAAATTCCTAGGCAAATGGATGGATCTGGAGGGTGTCATCCTGAGTGAGGTAACCCAATCACAAAAGAACTCACATAACATGTACTCACTGATATGTGGATACTAGCCCAGAAGCCTAGACTACCCAAGATACAACTTACAAAACACATGAATCTCAAGAAGAATGAAGTTCAAAATGTGGTCTCTTTGCCCCTTCCTAGAATTAAGAACAAAGCACACACTGAAGGAGTTACAGAGATCATGTGTGAAGCTGAATCAAAAGGATGGACCAACCAGTGACGGCGGCTGCCAGGGATCCCTCCCATAAGCAGCCACCAAAATAAGCACTATAGCATATGCCAGCAAGATAATGCTGAAAGGGACCTGATATAGCTTGTGGGAGGCTATACCAGTGCCTGGTAAACACAGAAGTGGATGTTCACAGTCAGCTATTAGTTGGAACACAGGACTCCCAAGGAAGGAGCTAGAGAAAGTACCCAAGGAGTGGAAGGGGTCTACAACCCTCTAGGTGGAAGAATAACATGATCTAACTAGTTCCCCCTGCGCTCATGTCTCTAGCTGCATATATGGAAGAAGATGGCCTAGTTGGCCATCATTGGGAGGAGAGGCCCCTTGGTCATACAGACTCTATATGCCCCAGTACCGGGGAACGCCAGGGCCATTACGTGGGAGGGGGTGGGTAGGGGAGCAGGGCGGGGATGTGGGAGGGTTAGGGAAAATTTCTGGATAACATGTGAAATGTAAATGAAGAAAATATCTAATAAAGAGAAAAAAAAAAGAAACCAACAGAGTTCTCCCACACTATCTCAAAGAATGAAATTCTATAATTTTCAACACATCTGGAAATCAAGATCATTTTGTTTAGAGAAATAAGAAGCACAGAAAGACAAATTCCATATGATTCTATTCACAAATATATTTAAACAAGAATTCTAATAAGTGAAAAGAATAGAGGAGCAGAAGGGACCAGAAAGCTTTCTCAGTTTATGGTGGAAGTTCTGGTTTGCTACTATTTAATACTGTCATGATGGATAGTGGATGAAATGGTTTTGAAATTTTAATCATAAAGCGCTCTACAATAGAGGCAACAATGATCTTGATATAATGTAACACATGTGTGTCCTGAAATGATAAAATCACATTTAATGTCCCAGTTAAAATATACTTAATATTTTAAGTAAATCAGACTTTGAAAATTGATAAATACTGAAATGAGCAGCAAATACTTTCTGCTTGCCATAATGACATTGTCTGAATTAAATAAAGGGAGGAAGCATAAGATAAATCCTGTAAAATGTTCACCAGATATTTAGAATCAAAAGTGGTGATAGGAAAACATATAAAACATCATAATCTATCATTAAAAAGTAAAAAGCAAACTATTGTTTTTAAAGCAGTTTTATCCTAAATAAAGGCATAATTAGTGAACCAAATTACAACTTAGCTAAACATATAGATATGAAATCACTGATGAGTGAAATACAGAATAGGAGGCAGACACTTGACAAGCATATGTGGGTGTGTTGGTGTACAGCAATGTCTGTGTGACATAATGTTCAGGGTTGCCTTGAGCCTAGTAGTGTCTAAAGATATTTGAACTGTTATTTTTACAAATAGTGCTCACGTAATGTAGGAATTAGAAGATAGCGATTGTGAGAGACTTCCTACAGGTTATGACAGACCCATAGTAGTCCTGATCTCACAACAGCTTGACTTTCCCACATGGGGGAGAATCTCACAAGACCATATCTGAACTCTCCTGAACCATGTCTTCTGTCTTAATTTGTATGGTCAATGATTATTACATTGGGCTTTAATAATAGTTCAAAACCTACAGCCATGTAGACCTTCTCAGTTAAGCTCATTAGTCAAGAAGAAACACAAAAGCAGGAGTATGAGGATTAGACAAAGTGATCAGTAGGATTAGAGGTTATGTAAGAGGTCAGTAAAGATAAACAATAAACAGCATGCATCATGTTGATATACAAAGTTGCAGGAGAAAAAAATTGACAAAACCTAACTTTAAAGTAATCTCTTACACAACCATTAAAAACTTCTATTACTTCTGTTTCTCCAACTACCAGAGAAAATAGGCATGTAAAGCCATGACAGTTAGAATTATTTTTATTTTTTATGGCTTCGAAAACTTATAGATACAGGACATAAGAATTTGACATGCTTACCATTATTGCAGAAGTTCAAATCCTTTTATTCTTTGTATAAAGAGACAAAAACCAAACCAAAAGAAAAAAGGGAAACACTGTAGTATTCTTTTAAATGGTTGATTCAATTTAACTTGAAAAATAAAACAAATACTAGTAATTAACAGGCTAAAACATTTTTCTTTCATTGAAACTGAGATATATCAGCGTGTAATTCTTTAATTAGGAGGATAATTATCTGAATTTAGAAGTGTTTTTCTCAGGTACCAATAGCAGCATGAATTATGTCAGGGTGCATAGCTCAGTAATTTAACCTGCTAATTGCAGTCACCACATAAAAAAAAAAAGAAAAGTAAGTTGCAAATTTCATCAGGTCAAGGTAACTTGTTTGCAAATGTTTTTCTGTTGGCTATGCTTACAATTTTCACATGTAAAATCCAATTTGTAGATTAAAGAAGCATGCTTGTGTAGAGGTCATTTTTTCTATTATATGCAAGTCTTAGATAATATACTTATTACAGCCTGTAAACAAAAGTGTCAGGCAGTTTTAATAACAAATGTACTAATTTTCAAAACTTGCAATCTGAGAATGTCTCCAATATACTTAATTATAGAAAAATGTTCATTTGATTTTTGAAGAATCTTTCTGAAGGAAAAATACCAACATTGTGTGGTATGTCAGAATGTGAAACACAGAAATTTATAAGGCTAATTATAAAAATGATATAGAATGCATTTATTTTTTACATTTTCAGAAAATGAGGCAATTATAATAAATGTTATTGGTACACAGGTACACCAAATATAAGCTGTAATTACAATGAAGAGAATAGTAACATAAGTATTCATATACTCTTAAATTTTCAGTGACTAATTATTATTTATTTGCTATGCTTAATTATATGAAAACAAAAGTTAAATTTTCAATAATGAACAGCTAATGTTTTTTCCCATATTTGGGTCAAAATTACCAACCTTTATGGAGAAAATTAGAACATTTAATTTACATACATCTCTTGTTTTGTTAAAAATTAAATTATAAAAAATTCACCAAATCTCCCCCAAAGCAATGATATTTTATTTTCTATTTATTTTCTGTCGACTATTTTTTTTTATTAGTGAGAAACTTATTTATTTAAGGAAAGGTTATAGAATAATGGGTTTTTCACAGGTAATTGTCTTAAAGAAAAAAAAGTTTGTTGATATAAAGCACAAAAATTTTAGAAACATTTTGACATGACAACTTCAAATACTTCTGTTAACACTTGGCTTATTCAGAATCTGAAGTGTGATATGCAGTCAGCAGTATCTTCAACAAGAACATGACCTATTATATTAAAAGACGTTTATTTAGTGTTCTAAGAATGTCAGTTAGAGAGCATTTTCTAATGGAAAATGTCGTCTAGGTGTTACTTTTGGAGAGTGTTGTGCATTTAAATATTTGATATGAAACTTGATAAACTCTCTAAGGATAGGACTGTATGGAATGTTACAGTTTAGAAAAGCTCATGTATGTTCATCTTCAAACTTAGTACATATTCTTGCCTCTTAGTTTCATGTACAGTATTTCTAAAATTTACCTTCTTAAAAAAATATCACATCAGATGACAGTTGACTATCAGCTTATATGTAAAACAAAAACAGAAAACAAACAAAAACTGTTTTCTGGACCCCTGCGTAGTGGTGCACGCCTTTAATCCCAGCACTCAGGAGGCAGAGGCAGGAGGATTTCTGCGTTTGAGGCCAGCCTGGTCTATAGAGTGAGATCCAGGACAGGCAGTACTACACAGAGAAACCCTGTCTTGAAAAATGAAAAAACAAAACAAAACAACAACAACAACAAAAAACAACAAAAAACTGTTTTCTGGGGAATAGCACTGTGCACAAAGGACTTGAAAGTCAAAAGGCACTTTAGAAGCTAGGACATTTAGAACAAACTTACTATATCCTATTCGATTTTAATCTTTATCCCTGATAATGAGTCTTATTTTCTTTACAAATACACATTTCAGCCATAGCATTGCATAATTTATGGTATAAACCGGTACACAGCATGGCTCCCAAGGATGCCTGCTAAGTATAAGGTCCCCTTCACTTGTATAGAATAGTATTAAACACAGATGAAAATCTGAGTGACTTCTAACTCCAGTCATGTTCTCTAAAATTTCCAAGAGAAGAATGGTTTTTATTTTTCCCAAAGAGACATGAGTATTATTGTTTATTATTATTATTATTATTATTATTATTATTATTATTATTAATTTTAGTAGGTATTGAAGGGCAGAGTGTTGATTAGAGTTGCTTATGTTTGAGAATAAGACTTGTTCAATAGAGTGCTTTCATATAATGAAGGAGACCTTGGATTTGATTCATATCACCACAAAAAGTAGGTTTAGTACAATACAATAATCTTCCTAGTTAGAAAATGGAAAAGACCAGGAGTCTAAGGTCATTCAGAACTCATAGTAAGTTTATGCCAGCCTGAGATTCATGAGTCACCATGACCCCTATCATTCTCACACACACATACACACACACACACACACACACACACACACACACACACACACACATCCCAGCACTCGGGAGGCAGAGGTAGGTGGATTTCTGAGTTCTAGGCCAGCTATGTCTACAGAGTTAGTTCCAGGTCAGCGAGGGCTACACAGGGAAACCCTGTCTCGAAAAACCTAAATAAATAAATAAATAAATAAATAAATAAATAAATAACCAAACCAAATCAAGCAGAAACAAAGACAATAAAACCAAATTTATTTCTCTTTCCCTCGTTTCCTTCCTTCCTTCCTTCCTTCCTTCCTTCCTTCCTTCCTTCCTTCCTTCCTTCCTTTTTTCCTCCCTCCTCCCTCATTCCCTCCTTGCTCCTTCCCTCCTTCCCTCCTTCTCTCCTTCCCTCGTTTCCTTCCTTCCTTCCTTCCTTCCTTCCTTCCTTCCTTCCTTCCTTCCTTCCTTCCTTCCTTCCTTCCTTCCTCCCTTCCCTTACCTCTTTCTTTCTTGCTTGCTTTGCTTTGCTTTGCTTTGCTTTGCTTTGCTTTGCTTTGCTTTGCTTTGCTTTGCTTTGCTTTGCTTTGCTTTGAGACAGGGTTTCTCTGGGTATGGCATGGCTTTCCTGGCGCTTGGCCTATAGACCAGGCCAACCTTAAACTCAGAGCACCGCCTACCTTTGTCTCCCAAGTGCTAGAACTAAAGACATTCTGTACCATCTCCTAGTGAAATCCAATTTCTCAAGATAAGCAATAGTGAATAAAGGCTTCTTAGGCTACATCAGTGAAAGCCTCAGTTACTTCTTATTCATTGTGTATTGAATGTTGATAACATGAACAGATATCTTTCTTTAGGTTTTATTAAGTTTGAGATTATCTGCTTTGAGGATAGCCGTTAAAATTGGGAATTGATAAAGGCTTTAGCAGTAGAAAAGACTGGAGAAAAGAAAGAACATAAACTTAAAGACAAGGTTTTTAGGTGGCATACGCATATATCTGTAATCCTATCACCACTGAATTCAAGACAAAAGGATTACAAGTGAAGAAACATCTGTAATAAATAGAGAGACTGTATAGAGAAAGAGAATATTTCAGCATGTTTGGTATAGGACACTAAAGTTTATTTCCTTCACATTTACATATTTGACTTTGAATATTGATTTTTTTCTTCTCATTTATTATAAATTTCTGCAAGTTTCATTTTTCCTTCCAAGATAATAACCAGGATATAATCTTTGTGGAAAAAAATCATCATGCAAGATGGGAAGTAAAAACAAAGTATTTCCACTCATTATTGTAGCATTTCTTAGAAAATTACACATGAAACAATTGCTAAAATCTGTTGGGTAAAACAAATTTAGCCTCTCTACTGTTTTTCCTGAAAGACAATCTGTCTGTACATTTAAAGTTTTAATGTTTTCAACAGTGTGTAATTTTTATTATGATATGATTGATGTACTAGACTCCTAGTTGTAAACCACATTAAATTACTAGCCTAAGATAATGAAAACCAAATTTACATCTATGTGAAATACAAACAAATTAAGAAATGAAATCCTTCCAGGCAGTGGTGGCACATGCCTTTAATCTCAGCATTTGGGAGGCAGAAGCAGGCAGATTTCTGAATTTGAGGCCAGCATATTCTACAGAGTGAGTTCCAGGACAGCCAGGGCTGTACAGAGAAACCCTGTCTCAAAAAATAAAAAATAAAATAATAAAATAAAATAAAATAAAATAAAATAAAATGACATCCTGTAACCAAACCTAGCATACCAAGACAAGACAGTCTCCTATCCAGAAACACTGGATACTAACTGAGAATCCCTAGTAAAGACTTCCACTCCGAAGAGATTAACAGAACTGGCAGCACACACTCAGTCAGGACCATTCCTGAAATAACACTGGCAGCATTTGCTGAGAGCTTCTGTTTGAAAATAAGGATCTCCTTTAAGTCTGTCCTCTTCTGAGATGCCCAGCTTTGTCAGATGTTTTCTATGAAACTCTAACATCAGGATAACTTTCTTGTTCCAGTAACCTCATTTGCCAAATCGAAGGCGAGAATTCAATAATGTTCCTAGGTGTAGCTTATCTATTTCTTCCCAGATAAAACAAACAAACAAACAAACAATCAATCAAAAACAAACAAACAAAAACATTTCACTGACCTTGTAAACTTCATAGGCATTGTACTGAGATTACAGCTTCTCTATAAATTAAATGTTCTTTATACGATTTTTATTTATTTTTTTAAGCTATGGAGACACACAGTTCTTTGTAATTTCTGTTCATGGTTAATATATTTGCTGTATTTCTCTTTACCATATTTCTCCCCTTTATCTCTTTTGGGTGAATTTCATAACTACTACACAATCATAGATTTCTTGAGAAAATTACGCACTTACATATATCTGACCTGTTATATGTAGGTATGACCAAGTCACATCCTGGGCATAGTCATCTCAACTCTGGCTGTCAGTCTATGAGAACTATATTTATTAATCATTTTATTCTTTTACATTTCAAATTGTATCCCCTTTCCAGTTAACCTTTCACCCCTTTCCTCTATAAGTGTGCTCCTCCACCCACTCACCTATCCACTCCCATCTCACAGTTCTATAATCATCCTACATTGGGGCATCAAACCTCCATGGGACCAGGAGCTGACCCTCCCATTGATGTTAGAAAATATCATCCTCTCCAACATATGTATCTGGAGGCATAGATCGCTCCATGTGTACTCTTTGTTTGGTGGTTTATTCTTGTGAACTCTGGGTGGTCTAGTTAGTTAATATTGTTCTTCCTATGAGGTAGCTATTCCTCCCAGCTCCTTCAGTCCTTGCTATCCCCTGCTACATATGTGACTGGTCTTCCTTCTTTTTATATAGTTTCTGGATTGTATCATAGGTATTCTTTTTTTTTTTTCTTTATTTGATATTTTATATATTTACATTTCGAAATTACCCCCCTGTTCTAGTTTCCCTCCTGAATAACCCCATCCCATCCTCTCTCCCACTGCTTCTATTAGGGTGCTCACCCAACCATGCACTCCAGTTCCCCGCCTTAGCATTCCCTTATACTGCGGCATCAAGCATTCCCAGGACAAAGGGCCTCTACACCCTTTGATGCCCAACAAGGCCATCCCCTGCTACATATGAGACTGGAGACATGGGTCCTGTCATGTGTACTCTTTGGTTGGTGGTTTAGTTCTTGGGAGCTCAGGGGAAGGGATGTCTGGTTGGTTAATATTGTTGTTCTTCATATGGGTTGCAAACCCCTTCATCTCTTTTAGTCCTTTCCCTAATTTCTCCTTTGGAACCCCTTGCTCAGTCCAATGATTGCCTGCCAGCATGTGCCTCTGAATTTGTCAGAGACTCTTATGAGACAGGTATATCAGACTCCAGCGAGCAGGTACTTCTTGGCATACAAAATAGTGTCTGGGTGTGGTTACTGTATATGGCATGGATCTCGAGGTGGGGCAGTCTCTGGATGGCCTTTCTTTTAGTCTCTGTTCCACACTTCATCAAAGCATTTCTTCCTGTGAATATTGTGTTCCCCCTTCTAAGAAGTACTGTAGCACCCACATTTTGGTCTTCCTTCTTCTTGAGCTTCATGATGTCTGTGAATTGTATATTGGGTATGACAAGCTTTAGGGCTACTATTCACTTACCAGTGAGTGCATATCATGTGTGCTCTTTTGTGACTTGGTTACCACACTGAGGATGATATTTTAAAATTCCATCCATTTGCCTAAGAATTTTATGAATTCATTGTTTTTAATAGCTGAGTAGTATTCCACTGTGTAAAAGTACCACATTTTCTGTATCTATTCCCCTGTTGCAGGACATCTAGTTTCTTTCAAGCTTCTGGCTATTATAAATAAGGCTGCTATGAACATAGTGGAACATGTGTCCTTGTTATATGTTAGAGCATCTTTTGGGTATATTCCAGGTAGCGGTATATTTGAGTCCGCAGGTAGTACTATGTCCAATTTTCTGAGGAAACACCAGAATTATTTCTAGAGTGGTTGTACCAGCTTGCAATCCCACCAATAATTGGAGGAATGTTCCTCTTTCTCCACATCCTTGCCTGCTAGCATCTGCTTTTAACTGAGCTGGAAACTCAGGGTTGTTTTGATTTACATTTCCCCTATAACTAAGGATGTTGAACATTTTTAAGTGCTTCTCAGCCATTCAGTATTCCTTAGTTGAGAAATCAAAACTTGTGTTATTATTCCAATTGCAAATACTCTTAAGTGTCATTGATATCTCCATAAACCATTAGGTCAATGCTACAAGATTAAGCTTTTCACTAGTATTTATCAGTACACTTCTGGTTCAAATTTCTATAGAAATCAAGACCAGTATGACAATCCTGCAATGGGAAATGATCCTAAAATCCTAGATAAAAAGAAATGCAGTTCACAATTTGCATTCTATATCTACCAGTTAAGCTAAGGTCTGCTCTTCATTTTACTTATTGCTGAATTCAGGTTCGGTCCTAGGTAAACTACTGTCAATTTCCATAGGTTACCTAGTGAACCTCTCTTCACTGTATTTGTAATCATATTTTATGTTGTAGCCTGATTTGACAGGAAACAGGGAAATAACATTTTACCATGAGCACTGAAGAGTAAGAGACACAGTGTTCTTGCAAAATCAAAATGCCAGGTGGAATTTCAAGTACAAGATATGGAACTAATCATCCCTGCAATTCATCAAGTCATACAATTTTATAACACAGGGGTAATATACAGAACTTTCCCTTTCTAATTAGCTTTCCTTAATTTTGTGTACTAGCAGGAAAATGAAATGTATCCAGGCTTAAATTAACTTCAATGTAGTTTTCTATGTTATCTTTAATTTTGCTATAATCTAAATAGCTAAAGCAAGACACACAAACTTTATTAGTAACAAGCCTCACAGACTTTTCTCAGTCTCTTGCTCTTTGAAAATTTCAGCAGCTTTATTTATCATGTGGCAACTTTATTTAGACTGATGACCTAAAAAGAAAATTATTCTATCCATTAAACTAACACACACAATGTTGACTTCATGTGGGTTATATTTATTGTGTTTATCACATAATTCCTTAAGGGAACTTAGTATGTTAAAGTTAAGGCAAGAAAATCAGCCACCAAATGCAGACACTACTGCACACACCATCAGGATATTGCTGAAGAGACCCTGATATAGCTGTATCTTGGCAGGCTTTGACAGTCCCTGACAAATACAGAAGTGGATGCTCACAACCATCTATAGGGCAGAACACAGGGTCCCCAATGTAGGAGCTAGAGAGTACCCAAGAGCTGTAGGGGTCTGCGACCCTATAGATGGAACAATAATATGAACTAATCAGAACCCCCAGAGCTCATGTCTCTAGCTGCATATGTATTAGAAGATGGCCTAGTTGGCCATTATTCGGGAGGAAAGACCCCTGGTCTAGCAATGTTTATATGCCCCAGTACAGGGGAATGCCAGGGCCAAATAGTGGGAGGGGGAGGGTAGGGGAGCAGGGCGGGGGGTGCGTATCAGGGACTTTTGGGATAACACTTGAAATGTAATTGAAGAATTTCTCTAATTAAAAAAAACTCTTATTTTTTTAATATCAAGTGGCAATCTAAATTTCTCTAAAAGACAATATATTTTTTTTAACTGACAGTAATTTCTCTTTGGCTCTACCATAATTTTTAAATAATTTCCAAATAAAATATAGTTTTTACATCCAAGATAGGAATTAGAAAACCAAATTTCTTTTTGTGCTATTGTGTTTGATTAGCTATGGTCTTCCCTCTGATGGTATTTGTGCAGTATTTACTATATTGTGAAGAACACCTTTGACATTAACAAATTTTATTTTGCAGTTCAATTAATTTTTGGTCTCATTTGAAGTATGATGTCTATGCAGTGCCAAGCAGGTGTTTTGTGCAATGATGCTTGATTTAGAATCAGTGTTTTACTGCCAAATACTTCATACCTGCTCCATTTGGCCTTCATGTCTTTTGTTCCTATCAAAATCAGTTCTAGGAATTCAAGAGTCTGAAAGGGGTTTGACATTTCTGTGGGGCTAAGAAGAATATATTTCTTTGTTTCATTACACAAAACCTAGTACTGTATGCTATACAAAGTAAACACAATATAAATCATAATACATTTACTTTTAAATAGATAATAAAATACAAATGTAATGTGTGCATCACCAAATATTGATTGTAGAAGCTACAGGTAGCTAACTCTTTAAGGACTATTATTTCTCTGGGTCTGCCATTCTTTTCATGTTCCAAAATGCCATATGAAAACACTTTGCTCCAATGCATGTTTATCGCATTACACGTGGGACTAGAGGGAAGAGAAGATAAGGGCATGGGCCAATTTCTCTGAAACCAGAAGCATCACAAATCCTCTTTCACTCGAGTTGTCTCTTCCCCTACTTTGTTAAGAAAACTAAAACTTACTACAGCAGCAAGTAAGAGGCTTTGGCTAGGACGCCAATGCATAAATTATACCAAAACATAGAAGCCATCATGGCACTGCAAATAATGCAAGAAATTACATGAAGACAGTAAAATGAAAGATTCACAATAAGTAGTTACAAAAAGCAAGATAATTTAGTTCTCATAAGAATAGTACCATTGATTACGAATTTGTGATTTTTGTGTATTTTTTTAAATACTGGCAGTGCAGTTGTATGACTTCCTTAGCTTATTTATTTAAAAGTAATGAAAATCACCAGAGATAAAAACAGATTCTATATTTACTTTGTGACCTAAAATCTTTCATGAAACCTTCAGTAATTGTTACTATTTTCTGTTTTTAAAATAGTCATCATTCTAATTTACTTATAAAAGTTGATTTTTAAAAAAAGGTTTAATATAACACTTCTTTTTTTCATTTCTTCCATAAACCATGTCATATACCCCTCACACTCTCCTTCAAATTCCAGACCTCTTGAACCTAATTGTTATTGCATGTATATATATATCACAATATGCCTAAATACAATCTGGTATATTTATTATGTTACTTGAATAGCAATATTTTCTACACAACGATGTTCATAATACTTTCGATCGTAAAGTTTTAGCATGTCTTCTGCTGCCACATTCAACGTTTTATATGCATCAATAATTGTAAAATTGTGGAACATCATACAATGATTTACAGTGTTTACTTTCTCTTAAGAAACATCTTTTCTTTGCATTGAACAACACTGATACATTCTCTTTTAGTGACACTTATATAGCACACACATAACATCTGCCACACAGCTAAATGATCTGTCACTGGGCATCCCATTTACTTTCTGTTATCTTGCTAGCAAGATCTTAACAGCTACCTTTAAAGAAGAAATAACAGTTGTGCTGGCAAAGTTAGTGCTGTGCTGAAAGAGTTGACAAAGTGTTAGTGGAAAGATCTTGAAGTTAATTGGCAGCAAAACAAATGTATGGTGTTCTGTCCAGGTTTCAGGAAGCTGTGTTATGTGAACTTGGATCAAGTATTGTCCTACAAAGGTTGAATAGATTTGTCACCTTGGCTATGCAAGACATCACAGAATAACAAGATAAATGTTCACAAACACCACTGAAGCATGAAGCCATGTCTCAACTCTTAAAACTGACAAGACTGCAGGTCAGAAGATTGTCGAGCCTATCTGATGAAGAATCTTCTATTTCTTTAGGCTTAGTATTGATTGTCCCAGTGATAGAGAACTCAGTGTATCACAAAGCTAAAAAGATTTTGACTTTGAACATGTCTGATTAAGTAAGACAGTATCTACTTAATTTGAAATTAAATTATTTTTATATCCCCCAACACCCATTTTTCTCTCCCCAAATAACAAGTTACCATTCTTGCAGAAATGACTGTTCTTTTAACTTTTGTCCATTAGTCTGAATCTTTAGGAACTGCCACACAATGGTCCCATTTATAGGGCTGCTTTTACCACTTGTATACAATTCTTTCATTCTTGCACATTCATCTTATGAGTTTAATCTTCCCAACTTCTTAGCCTACTACATTTTAAAGAATTTTTAAATTAACAATGATTCTGTATAATAATAAGGAAATGGCACTATGTAATAGAATTCAGTTGTCAGAGGATACTGAGATTTACAATATTGAATGTCTATTTACACTGTACACTACATGTATATGTAATACCATCTCTGCTTTGCCCTGTACATTTTGAAGACATAGGTAAAAAGAACAATCTCTCAACTGAATCTGTGAGCATCTGCAATTGTGGCATTGGAGTGGGGGAGGTACAAAAATACAGGATCTTCATTCTAACTCCCCAGAGCCCCCAAGGACTAAACCACCAATCAAAGAGTACACACAGAGCGACCCATGGCTCCACCTGGATATGTAGCAGAGGATGGCCTTTTGGACATCAAAGGGAGGAGAGGTTCTTGGTCTTGTGAAGGCTTGCTACCCCAGTACTGGGGAATGCCAGGCTGGGGAAGCAAGAGTGCATAGGTGGATCAAGGAACATTCTCATTGAAGCAGGGGAAGCGGGTAGAGGGCTGGGGGTAGGGGTAGGGCGTAGGGAGTTTTTGAAGAGGAAACCTGGAAAAGGGATAACATTCGAAATGTAAATAAAGAAAATAGCTAAAAATATCATATATATTTGTGAGAATTATTTCAGATTGAAATTTCCTTGTGGTTTCACATTTCAATGTTAGGAAAGTGAATTAGAAATTAGAAATCCTGTTTTTCTCCAATATTTGAGTGTTTCCTAAAACTCATAAAACTGACAAGACTGAAGATCACCAGATTGTCAAGCTTATCTGATGAAGAATCTTCTATTTCTTTAGGCTTAGTATTGATTGTCCCAGTGATGGAGAAATCAGTGCATCACAAAGCTAAAAAGATTTTGACCTACAAACAAACCTAGAACATTAACTAATGTTTAGTGTTCAAAACCTAGAACATTAACTAATAAGCCTATTCTGATTATTGTTATTCTTGCTTTCTCAAAGCATCTTTATTGTTTAGAAGCTATTTCAATTATCTTCCATTAATTTTTCTCTGCCTTCTGTTCTACATTTCTGTATATTGAAGTCACTTCTGTGTACTTTTGAAATAGGCAATGGAACCCAACTTATCTTGTTTACAGGTTTTAACATATTTGTGTTATAGAATTTGTATTTTCAAACAAACTATTCCTTTCTATATGAACTTTCTGTCCATTATTCAATTCAAATGTCTACATTATTTCTACAATTTTCTTCTTAGAGTTTTCTAATAATCCAATTACAAATAATGTTACCTGGAAGGGAGAAGAATCTTCAAAGTCTATGCTATATTTGAATAAGGTTAGCCAGAGAAAATAAAATCTAGTAAGTTATCGTTTTTCTCAATGTGAAATATATTCAGCATCTGTTTAGTAAAAATATACTTGTAAATAATGTACATTTTATTTTAGACCTGCAAAAATGGTAAGACTCCACTAAAGCAAGTCATTTAAAATAAATCATAGTCTTCCTCATGAATGGTAGTTTGTAATTAGCAATGAAAATGATCTCAAGACTTTAGACATGTAAATCTCCATCATGCTGCATATATCTGATGGGATGTTCTTTTATTTATGAAAAGTATTCACAACTGTTTCTCTTTGAAATATAATTCTGCAATAAGAATAACAACAACTAAAATTCTCTATTCTTTGAACCTGAACTTTGTTTGCTTTTTCTCCTAGTATCTTCTTTCTACTAAAATGCATGTTTATACTTTTGAAGATCTCAGATGAAATATAACATATTTACTACCACGCAAATCTCCTTAGGGAAAGTACATCTGTTCAACAATCTTTAAAACAATGCTTGAACTTCTCAACATTTTACAATTCAGAGCCAGCTTTGATGATAACATTCTCAGATGTGAAAATATTTCCCAAGAGGCAAGAGGGCTGCAGAAGCATCTACTTAGTTGGAGTTACAATAAATACATTTATTCTTGAAAAGCAAAATCCATTTGTATTGAATTTCCTTTAAAATGTTATTTATTCTCTTCCAAGATCTACCTGATGTTCTTATAGAGAATTAATCACAGATTTAAAACCAATCAACTTATACTTGAACTAATTCATGTTATGATGTCAAAATATGCAATATTTTAAAGATCTCTATCTCCATGTAATTAGACAGCTATAACATTCCTCATATCAGAGTCCAGACATGGCTAAGAATAATTGGTGGAATGGTGTGATGTGTAACATTGTAAAGACATCTTTGTGGTACAGAATAGGAGAAAGGGGGCTGTCAGTAAGTGTGAAACTTATACTTCCCAGAAAATTTCCCCATAACAAAACTGTGTTAAACATGTAGCTTCCCATGTAATGTTTATCATCATAAAAATCCAACTGGACTAGGAGTCCTGGAATCTCTCCATATATTTTGTAAGCTTTATTTTTTCTAGGAAACTGAGCCATGTGGTCAAATTTCATTTGTTTGTTTGTTTTCTGCTCCTTTTTTCTATTGTCAGAATTTTATAGGTATTTAGTATCTAAACTATGATTTTAGCTGTGCATCTTATTTTTTTTTTAAGACTAACAAGGGAAAGCAAATCCTTCATGAATTTCTTTATACTTCAGAAACAATTCAACCCTACTATGACTTTGCCCCTTTGTGAACTCTGCTCACTATGGATAGAAAATGAGATTTACACAGTATAGTCAGTGCCTAATCATATTTTGTGACTTTTTCCCCAATTTAAAATTTCAATTCCTTTCATGATTTAATTAATCTTAACATAGCATTAGCAGTGTTTATACTCAAATACCAGAAATGTTTGCAGGCACTGGCTACTTAGGTAGGGATAGTTTCATAATCAGGAGTAGGTAAAAATGGCTTAATCAGGACTATGACCTGGAAAACAGAAAGTTTAGGTGGGAACTTAGTCTCCTGAATTTTGTTCCAGTATAAATGATGGAGGTAGGCACGGGACTGTGATGGAAGATATGTAAAGCACTGTATGTCAGTGAAGGTCAGTGAAGAAGATCTCTTTAGGAAATGTACAAGTCTGCTGTGTCCAGGGAACACCTGGGCATTTATCTGGCTCTGATCATGACTCTAATTATAAGATGAAGTGACTGTTAATACAACCAGCAACTGCAGTTTGTCACATGGCAGTGTGGGAAAGTTGGAGATTTCTTTCCCTTTGAAATAATATACATGTATTTTAAGGGAAAAGTATTGGTTTTTTTTTGTTGTTGTTGTTGTTTTGTTTTGTTTTGTTTTTTCCTCTATGTCACATTGTTCTTCAAGAAGGACACATTATCACAGGCTTTGTTTCCTTTCTTTGACTTACTTTTGTCCAATGCTCCGCTGTGTTTTGCCAAAGTAAATACCATCATCATCAGAATTGTATCTATCCTACTTAGCTTATGAGAAAAATGATATTTAGGAATTCATAATAGATATGTACTCCAGTAATTTTACTTTTTTTTTCAGATTCTTTCTTCAGTATTGGTAGTATTGTAGCTAAGCTAGCATTTTACAGCTATTCTTTTATGCACTGAATCCTCTTGACATAAAACTAAATACAATGAGGCTTTTGTAAGTGCAAAAATTCTTTAATTCTGTTATTGTGACAATATGCCTATTTTAAAATCTCCTTTACCTGGAGTCTTGTGCATGAGTAACTTTATAGTATATGAGATTATGGTTTTCCCAGTTTTTACTGGTATTCTTCTAGTGAATAGTTTTCATTAAAATAGTCCAACTATGAATACTTCCTTCTACAAAAAAATCTTAACTTCATTGTTAGAGAATAAAAGTATGCACCAAAGATGTGTTTGTATTTCAGGCAGATCCAGTGTGTGTGTCATAGACCAAGAAGGTCTTTGGATGTGATCTCTTGCCAGAGAAGCCATGTTGCTTCATTTAAATTTCTCTATAATGCTTTATCAAGGGACCATTAAACTGTTTACTTTGAAATACAAGTGCATGTTTAATAATTTAATGAATAATGAACACTATCATTCTACAGCCCTAGAAAATGTCATATGAAATGTCTAGGAAATTGCTAAATTTCACAGTGATTATGAAGCTATCTTTGATCAGACAAGAAATCTACTTACTTGATGTATCTAACCTGCAATACCTAGACCTATCTTGTACTGCTGATGGTTTATCTTTGATGGCATGCTGATAAAATAGGAGTTGCCCTAGATGGAACTGGGAAACTGTAATGGTACTTAAAGAAACATATTCCAGCAAGCATAACAGAATCTTTGAAGTCAGTTCTGGTTAACCTGATGTATATTTATGGTGATACCTTTTATATTGAATGTTCTTAGTTTCAAAGGACATATTGAAGCACCAAAGGATAATTCCTTCTCTATAGTCATATAGATGGCCCTAGTTAAGCTTAGTTGTTCAGAAAACTAAACAACAATAGCACAATAATGAAGCAAATATATTTGGTGAAAGGATTACAAGGTATGAAGAAATGCTGACAAAGCAAGTTTGGGACAGTAATCACAATACACTATAAATGTCATGAAATAGTGAAAGAATAAATTTAATTAATGAAATTTTATAAATCACAGTGGTCAAAGAGATATGAAAGCTTCTGTCAGTCTTTCAGAGAGTTGATACTTAAAACATCTTAGCAGCTGCTGAGACTCACTTGATTTGATACTTGTAGACAGAAGATTTTTGACATAAGTTATCGATAAGCGTGGCTGCAAATTAGTTTACAAAGAATTAAATAGAAAGAAATAGAAAAGAAGTTTTTTAAAACACAGGAGTAGTAAAATGAAATGAGATGTCTTGAGGAAAATACAGTGATGATGATATTCCTCCGAAATCACTAAATGTGTTTTTACAATAATGGGGCCCAAAGTATTTGCATGTGAAAATCAGTAAGTTGTGTGAAAATCAGTAGCTATGGGAAAGGATACTTGTATAATAAGAATGTGTAGTCAGGGAATGCAGACATGTGTATATATGTAAACTAATGCTTATCCTCCTATCTTTCTATATAGGGATAATAGTTTGCCCTACATTTCCAGAATTCACTCCAAGGCAAGTTCTCTCAGTAAGTTACAGTATCAGTCCCCAAAGGAATTTGTACATATAGAGGAAAACTCAAAACCAAACCAGAAAAAAAAAAAAAAACATTAGTTTAAAAATATTTTTCATGAAAAATGCGGTGTCATATTGCCTAAGAGAAAATAATATAAAAACTTTGTTATAAAATTTAAGGACTCAGTAGAATTATCAAATATATTGTGTTAGTATTATATATTATTTTTTTCACTAAGGGACTAATTTCAGAGTCATCTTCTTCCTGCATCAACTGAGTTAAGCTGTTTAGAGACATAGTAGGAAACAATAAATGTAAGGAGAAATGAGCTCCAATTATTGAGTATGTGTTTCCATAACTTTTTCAGTAATAAATGAAAACCCATTTATCCTCAGCCACAGTTTGGTCTTTGCCCTGGATATAGCTTCTTGCAATTTTGCCTATGAATTACAGACACAATTCTTACATTATATGTGTGGTATTGTGTAGACACCAGGACTTAAAGGATTATAGGTTTTGTGTCTAAACTTCTAGTTGAAGGAAATAGAAATGTTTGCTTCCCAAAAGTTGCCAGTAACCTTGTAAACATAGTTCGACATGCTGTTTTTCCCTCAAGTGCCTGGAAAGCTCTTTTGAATTATTTATGCTAGCCATCTGTTCCTTGCTTTTCATTTCTACCAGAATAGACAAATCTCATGGCCTTTAGACTTTAGCTACTACTACTTGCATATGAGCATCTGGTTTCTTATCAGAAATCCATACTGAAGCTGTTTATCCTAAATCAGGGAATTCCTTTATTATCTCCAGAGCTCTGGCAGAATTAATCTGTTTAAACAGTATCTTTCTTCAAAACAGGTGCTTAAGTGGCTTATCTAATGATATCATTTTAACAACAGTACTCGGAATAAAGAACTTCACATTTATTTTGTCAAAACAAAATAAAATGACTTTGGGGTTTAAGAATTCTTGTGTTCTAGAAACAGTGCCTGGGTGTCAACATATGGCAATCTGGTGAGACCATCTTAATCAATGAAAAAAAAAAATCTCAATCTATAGTGTACCAACAGGAATTAATGAATTTCAACAGTTTGTTAAAACATTTTCTCATCAATCGGTGTGCAATAAATTATTGCAAGTTTTGTGATTTGAAGGAATAGAAATTTATCACCTCATAATTCTTTGAGCAAAAGATTCACAGTCAAAATGCCAAAAAAGAAACAAGAAAGAAAAAGAAACAAACAAATAAACACCCAAAACAACAAAGCATTAGTCTGTATTGTCTGCAGAACATTGCTCCTCCCTTCTTTCTATTTGTGGTAGCTGTCTACATTCTGTTGGTTGGTTGGTTGGTTGGTTGGTTGGTTGGTTGGTTGGTTGGTTGGTTTTTTGGTTGGTTGGTTGGTTGGTTTATTTGTTTGTTTATTTATTTGGCTGGTATGTTTTTGTTTGTATGTGTTTTGTTTTCTCTGTTTATTTGTTTTGTTTGTTGTAATTGTTTTGTTTTGTTTTGTTTTGTTGTACATCAAACCATTCTTGGTCTCTGCTCCCTCTGATTCCACCTATTCTCTGTACTACTATTATTTTGTCTAACCATAGATGATCTTTTGGGTGGCAAAGACACTTTTGTAATGCTTACCTTAAAAGTACTGTGACAACTATAACAGACAGAACAAGAAGAGAAGAATTTTCAGTGACTTAAACTCACTAAAACAAAAGTTGCTAGACTGTCAAAGCACTGTTTGAACTACTAGGAAAAAACAAAGGAATTGTAAGACTGAGCTAGGTCAATATTTTTAGGCAATATGTCATTTGGTGTACTCTAATAATGACTCGGAAATAGAAACCAATTCTTGATGATGAAATTAAAGAGATAACTCTTTAATTCCTTTGAGAAATACTTCCTTGAATTATAAAACAGTACAGAGGCTGATACATTTATATTTTAAATTGTCAGAGAAAGAATTAAGTTTTCTAAAAATATCTTAGGGAAAAATTCTAAATAAAGTATTTAGAACAACTGTGTAAGATTAATGAAGCTGAGAAACAAATGCTGTTTAAGATCATGTCATGTTTTGTATGAAAACTATGTCTGTAAAAATGAGGATTCTCTAAGTACAGAAACAATTTCAGGTTGAGTGTTTAATAAGTGTGTATTTTAATGGCATTTTTTGTTCAGTTTTCTATAAATTTCAAAATAATAAGATTGATGGGTAACTAACGGGACTTTTTGTTAGTATTGATAACCAATATACTTCAGAGAAAAAGGAATCTTGTAAATTTGTACAAAATTCCCTGTTATGGCTTCTATATAATCATAAGACTGAATAGGAAAATTGACATTCTTAATTTTCTCTTGTGTCTCCTAAAGTAGTAACACATTTTAACACGGCAAATTCTTCCATTTGTCTCTCCCATGCTGACGATTTTCTCAAAAAAAAAACAACAAAAAAAACATTCATATTATCATAACCAGCATACTAAAGCTTTCCATGAACAATAAAAATCATTACACAACTAAAATAATTCAATCTAATGCACACTAACCTGACAGCATTTTACCTAACCTGAATCTTTATTTTAACTCCCTATGTTAATGTTATACACAGAAAGAAAAAAAAAAATCTTTTGATTGGCAGAATTTGACTGAACAAATCATAGGTAAAAACAAACAAACAAACAAACAAACCAAACAAACAAACAAACAAAAAACATACCTAGGTGTTACAGGACAAACCAACAGAAGGAAATGCTTCCTTGCTCTTGCTATCTGAGTGGAGGGAATTGATGGAGACATCCCATCCCATCTAAGGCTCTGTCTGCAGAATATCTAGTTGCAGGTCTCTATTTGTTTCATCTGCAGGAAAAAGCTGCTATGGTGATGGCTAAACAAAGCACTTATCTCTAATAATAGCAGACTTTCATTAGTAGTCTTGTTATTAGTACATGTCTTGTTTGTTTGTTTGTTTGTTTGTTTAGACTACTAACATTTGATTTTTATCCTTGGTCCATATGCTATCCAGACTTAAGTTCTTGGTTGCCAAAACAGCAGTGTTAATTATGGGTTCCATATAGTTGATTGGGCCTAAGTTTACTTGGTTATTTGTTGGTTACCCCCAAAGCTTTGTGCCACCATTCCCCAAGCATATCTTGTAGAGAGTACCATGTGATAATTTTTGTTGTATCTCATTATATATTATTTTACTACATTAAAATGAATAAATGAATGAAAAGCTAGCTGCTAGGGATAAGGTTAACACCTGCTATTATTTATATCTTCTGACAGATAAAAATTAGTTTTTCAAATAGAGCAATACTTGCTATATCAACCACACCAAAGATGACCTTTTACACCAGAATAATTGGCCTCTTGATTTGTTTTAGGCAAGGTGTTGTTTTGGTTTCGGTGATTTTATTTTATTTTATTTTATTTATTTTGTTTTATTGGTTTGGTTTGGTTTGGTTTGGTTTGGTTTCTGTGGCTTCTTGGTTTGGTGTGGCTTCTGTGGTTTTATTGTGTTTTTGTGTGCATTTTTTATTAAATTTTATTTATTCTTTAATCTTTTTTTTTTTTACAGTCCAGATTTTACCTTCTTCTTAGTCCACCCGCCAACTCTTATAATCTCACACCTCCTCCACGACCACCAGTCTCCAAGAGGAAGTCCCTACCCCATACCCCACCAGAACGCCCCACTACCGGTGTGAGGGGGGGCTCAAAATCTCTCTAGGGTTAGGTGCATCTTCTCTGTCTGTGGCCACACCTGGCAGTCCTCTGCTGTATATGTGCTGAAGACCTTATATCAGTTTGTATATACTACCTAATTTGTGGCTCAGTATCTGAGAGATCTCAGAGGTCCAGGTTAGTCGAGACTGCTGGTCTTCCTCTATGGTCACCTTCCTCAGCTTCTTCCATCTTTTCCCTAATTCAACCACAGGGGTCACCAGCTTCTATCAATTGGTTGCATATACATATCTGTATCTGACTATTGCAGTTGATTGTTGGGCATTTCAGAAGGCAGTCATGATAGGCCCCTGTTTGCAAGCACACCATAGGGACACTATTAGTGCCAGGCTTTGGGATCTCTATTTAAGCTGGATCCCAATTTGTGCCTGTTACAGGACCTCCTTTTCCTCAGTCTCTTTTCCATTTTTGTCCCTGCAGTTCTTTTAGACAGGAACAATTCTGGATCAGAGTTTTTGACTGTGGGATAGTGACTCCCTCTCTCTACTTTATGTCCCGTCTTCCTTCCTTCCTTCCTTCCTTCCTTCCTTCCTTCCTTCCTTCCTTCCTTCCTTCCTTTCTTTCTTTCTTTCTTTCTTTCTTTCTTTCTTCCAATTTTTATTAGATATTTTCTTCATTTACATTTCAAGTGTTATCCAGTAAGTTCTCTATACCCTCCCACATCCACGCCTCGCTCCCCTACCCATCCACTCCCACATTTTGGCCCTGGCTTCCCCCTGTACTGGAGGTTGAGTCTACAAGTTCCCTCTTTCCACTGTAGGGCATTTCATCTAGGGTCCCTCTTTTTGAGTCCCTAGAGTCTCTCATCTCCCAGGTCTCTGGTATATTCTAGAGTGTCTCTCTACCTCCTACATCCTGTGATTGCTAGTTTCTATTCTTTCTGCTGACTCTCAGGACTTGAGTCCTGATCCTCCACCCAATACCACATCATGTTCCCCTCTTTCTTCTCTATCCCCTTTTAAGTCCTCCCTTGCCCACTCCTGTGATTGTTTCGTTCTCCCTCACAAGTGGGATAGAGGCATTCTCACTTGGGCCCTTCAGCTTGATAGCCTTCTTGAGTACATACTATGCATGTCGTTTTGGGTCTAAATTACCTCATCAGGATTATATTTTCTAGTTTCACCCATTTGCTTGCAAAACTCAGGATGTCCTCATTCTTAATAGCTGAGTAGTATTCCATTCTGTAAACTAACCATATTTTCTGTATCCATTTTTCTGTTGTGAGACATCTGGGTTGTTTCCATCTTCTAACTATCACAAATAAGACTGCTATGAGCATAGGGAAACATGTGTCCCTGTGGCGTGGTAGGGCATCTTTTTAATTTTCCTTATAAAAACGCACTTTGGGTGGGTGAGTGGGGGAGCACCCCTATAGAAACAGGGGGAGGGGCGATGGATCTGCAATTTGAGGAGGAGAAACTGGGAAAGGTGATAATATTTGAAATGTAAATAAAAAAATATCTAGTAAAAGAAAAAAAAAACATGCACTACTGATTTTTTAATCTTTATTTTTCTTAGGCTATTTTTTTCTTAAAAATCCCATACCTCTAACATAGTTAAAATATACCCTTAAGAAAAATCTTTAAATTAAAAGACTTCTGACTGCTAATGTACATCATAAAATTTCAAGAACAGGCTCTCAATCCTATTATCTGTGAAAAATACCTTCCTACTACCTGGCATCAAATAGAATACATTAGTACACATAAGTGTACAGAACACAAAACAGAACTGTCTACTTTTAAAATGTAATTTGTTTTCAAAGCAGGAGCTAATGTTACTACTTTCAGCAGTAATATTTCAAATATTCCTTAATAATCCAATGGAATATGCAACTTTATCTATTTTGTATAAGGAGGATAATAAAATATTTATCTATTTTAAGGGTATTGTTTTTAACTAAACACAGTGTTTGGATGGTTAACATTTGTTTTTTCTTTAAACTAGACACCAGGGGCAAAGAGATGGCTCAGGTGTTAAAACCATTTGCCATTCTCAGAGAAGAGTTGAGTTTCTTACTCAGCATGCATACAGTGTAGGTAATAACCATGTCAAACTTAATGGTATTTGATTCTTCTGATCACCATGTTTTTCCTAACATGCATGTAACCATACCAAAATTCACACAGATATGTACAATTAAGTGTAAAACATGTAAATATAATTTGAAAAATAATACTTCTTATTTAAAATGAATAAAATGACTCTTTACTTAAAATTATACTTATACATTCTATTAATTTTCAAAAAGCAGGTCAGATATTATGAATATTGAAGCTCATAATTTTCATGTTTCAAATTTTTTATTAACCCCCTCTAATATTTCAAATTCTTATATCATTTAATTTAATCATATTATTTGTAAATATATAAATACTATCTGTTTCATCCTTATTTTATGCAATAGTAGTATTTAATAATGGAATTTAATTAATATAAAATATTTCTCTGCTTAGTTAATATTCATTTATGATATACTTATTTTTTAATTGCATATCATCCTCCTTAAATAATTCATTGGCATTAATATGAAAATTGATTTGTAAAATTGAAAGTATCATTTAAATGATATTTTCTCCTAAATAAAGTCTCCAGTGAGTATATTCATTATCTTAATGTCAATAATATTCTTAATGCCTTTTCTTAAAATTAGTTATTTAAAATTCATGGAGTTCTTTAATAATACTGATATTCATTTTCTACTTCTAAGTAGCTTGATAAGATTTGTATATAGTGCATTTTTGACCTTGGGAATTTAGGAGCCTTCAGATGGTGCTGAAACGAAATAAATTCATGATGAGAAGCACAGGGGCAGAGAATCATTGCTCCTTATCGGACTTCAGTGCTTTATTTCCGAGTTTGAAGGGAGGAGGTCCTTACATGATTAATATCAATGGAGCTTAATATTATCACTTGAAAAGCCTTCCAAAATCTTTTTTATATACAAATCTAGTTTATGGTTCACATATTTGACATTTTTTTCATTAAAATATTTATTACTACAATAAAGTTTTAAAAAACTCACTACAAATATTTATAGGCTCTCTACTTCTCTGTTAATGGAAACTTTTTATAAAGTAAAATATATTTATTATGATTATGCATCTATATTTTATTATTACTATGATTATTTATGATTATTATTACTATTTTTCAGGATCCCTTAATTATTTAATAACTTTGATAACTTTTTCAGTTTATTTCTTTGTTTGTTTGTTTGTTTATTTTTATTCACTTTAAATCAATCATCCCCTCCTTTTCTCCCATTCCCACCCTCACAAACCTGGAGAAAAGAGAAGGCCGCCTTGGATACCATCCTGCCTGACACATCAATTCACAGCAGGAGTAAGGGCAACTTCTCTCACTGAGGTTACACAAGGCAGTCCAGCTAAGGGAAGGGGACACAAAAGTAGGCAAGAGAGTCAGAGGTGGCTCCCATTCCAACTGTTAGAGAACCCTCATGAATACTAAGCTGAACATCTGCTACAAATGTGTAAGGAGGTCTATGTTCAGCCTGTGTATGATCTTTGTTTGGTGATTTAGTGCCTGTTAGCCCCCATGGGCTCAGGATATTTGACTTTGTAGGTCTTATGGTGTCCCCAAACACTCCATTTTCCTTAATCCTTCACCAAACACTTTTACAAGACTCTGTGAGCTCTGCTTAATCTTTGGCAGTCAGTCTCTACATGTTTCAATCAGCTGCTGAATGAAGCCTTTCAAAAGATCTGTATTCAAACATAGTGAAGTATTAGTAATAGTGTCAGGGCTAGCTCTATCCCATGGGACAGATCTCATGTTGGAAAGTCATTGGCTGGCCATTCCATTAATCTCTTTTCCATCATTATTCCTCATACCTTGTAGGCATGACAAATTTTGGGTCATAGATTTTGTGGGTGGTTTTGTGTCTGACTCCCACCACTGGAAGTCCTGTTTGACCACGGGAGGTGGACACTTGAGGCTCCATATCCTCCTATGTTAGGAATATCAGCTGGGGTCACCCCTTATCCTCTCCCATAAGCCTCCCAAGTCCTAGGTTTCCAGCTTACTCCTGAGATAGCTCCCCACCCCCACTGATTTCCCTTTTTTCTCAGTGTCTTCCCCTGTTCTCGCCCCCCACAACTGGTTCGTACCCCTACCACCTTACTCCCTCTTCCATCTAGTTGGTCCTTCCTTCCACTCACTTCCAATGTCTATTTTATTTGTCCTTCTGAGTTAGAGTCAAGCATCCTCTCTTAGGCCCTCGTAGTTACTTTGCTTCTTTGGGTCTGTGGATTGGCTTGTATTTAATGGTCAATATCTACTTATCAATGAGAATATACCATGCATGTACTTTTGAGTCTAGGTTACTTCATGCAGACTATTTTCTAGTTCCATCCTTTTGCCTTCATATTACATCATCTTTGTTTTTTAGTAGCTTAGTAGTATTCCAGTGTGTAGTTGTACCACATATTCTTTATCCATTCTTTGGTTGAGGATATCTAGGTAGTTCCAGTTTCCGGCTATTTCAGATAAAGTTGTTAAGTAAGAGTCCTTGTGGTTTTATGGAGCATCTTTTGGGCCTAGGAGTAGTATAACTGGGTCTTGAGGTAGAACTATTTCCAGTTTTCCAAAAACAAACAAACAAAAAAACCACCATTTTGATTTCCAAATGCAGACACTATTACATATGCCAGCAAGATTTTGCTGACATGAACCTTATAGTCTCTTGTGAGGCTATGCCAGTCCCTGGCAAATACAGAAGTGGATACTCACAGTCATCTATTGGATGGAACACAGGGCCCCCAATGGAGAAGCTAGAGAAAGTACTCAAGGAGCTGAAGAGGTCTGCAACCCTATATGGGGAACAACAATATGAACTAACCAGTAACCACAGAGTTCATGTCTCTAGCTGCATATGTAGCAGACGATGGCCTCATCGGCCATCATTGGAAAGAGAGGCCCCTTGGTCTTGCAAACTTTACATGCCCCAGTACAGGGGAATGCTAGGGCCAAGAAGCAGTAGTGGGTGGGTTGGGGAGGAGGGTAGAGAGGTATAGGTGACTTTAAGGATAGCATTTGAAATGTAAATGAAGAAAATGTCTAATAAAAATAGTTAAAAATAAAATAAATAAGATTTTGCCCATACCACCAGAAATAGAGGAGTTTTATTCTGGCTCCAAAAACTTGCTAGCATATGAATCCTCTTGGGTTTTGATCATAGCCATTCTGACAGGTGGAAGATAGATTATAAGAGGCATTTTGATTTGCATTTCCCTGTTGACTAAAGATGTTCAATATTTCATTAAGTGCTTCTCATCCATTAGTGATTCCTTTGTTGAGAATTCTATTTAGCTCTGTACCCCATTTTTAATTGTGTTATTTGGTTTGCTGATACGTAATTTCTTGACTTCTGTACATATTTTAGATATTAGACCTTTTTTGAATGGAGAGCTGATGAAAATCGTTTCCCATTCTATTGTCTGCTCTTTTGTCCTTATTCATGGTGTCTTGAGAGGCTCAACATAATTATTTTACTTGAAGAAAAATGTTCCCGAATTTCCTTTTTAATAAAGTCCCTAATCATTTATTTTAATAACTAAAATGACAGTCTGAATTACGAAAGACAAAATTGTTATTTATCTCACTAGTGAATGAGAATAAAAAAAAAGAATTTAAATGTCCTGAGGCAATCTAAGAAAATTGCCAAACTATATGAATTTTAAGAAGTGTGTAATAAGTAAGATATAGCATTAAATGCTACATATCAGTATGCATTTAGTAAGATGTGTGTGTGTGTGTGTGTGTGTGTGTGTGTGTGTGTGAATACATGCATACATATGTCTATCTATCTATCTATCTATCTATCTATCTATCATCTATCTATCTATCTGTATTATGTAGCCATATATTTATATGTACATACATATATACACATTTTCATATATATTTCAAATATATATATATATATATATATATATATATATATATATATATCAGCCATGCATTTCAAAGAGAGAAATTTGAGTGCAAGGACCAATTTTGAAGAGAAATAGAGGGCAGCACGCCATGATTATGTAATTAAAAAGCTATTATTTTTTTAGAAAGAATGGGTAGAGAACGAAGAGGAAGTTTAAGAAGATAATGGAGAAAACATGTAATTCAATTAAAAATAAGTTTTTAAAGAAAATTCAAGCTTAAGTGGCATTATTTCTGACTGCTTCCAAAAATTCAAAGTAAAAATAATATCAACAATAGTGGGTGGTGAAGAAAGCCTTTAAAACAAGAACTCAGATCTCTGTATAAGAGACCAGTGTAGTATACTGAGAAAATTCCAGAGCAGTGGAGGCTACATAGAGAATGACTGAAAAAGAAAGAAAGAAAGAAAGAAAGAAAGAAAGAAAGAAAGAAAGAAAGAAGTATAATGAAATAGATGAATACATAATCAATTCTTAAACATTAAAAAATAGTTAAGAAGATAGTATAATTTCACCTTATATCTTCAGTTTTATCCTTGTACTAAATATCAATAAAGACAACATAAAGAAAGAGAAAATATTATTGGCCAACACCTAATGTAAACAGATGGGATAAAACATACAGTAGCCTGTACTTACAGCTTAACTTTAAAAACATAATAGAAATGACCTTCATTATGTGAAATTCATGCAACATAGGTGCAACATATTGAAGTAGATGAACATATCATATCAATAGCTCAGCATATTAAAATAGTAGTTTAATAGGTATCTCAGAATATTTGACAAAATTTAACATCCCTTTATTACAGAACTTTAAGAAATAAAGTATACATCACAGTATAACTGAATAAAACACCAAAATTACAAGCTCACAGCAGATGTTCTACTGAATGGTAAAAACTTGGAAGCCTTTTTTGGGTCTGGATCAAGGCCAGTCAGGGAAGTCTTGATTCTTCTCTGCAGCATGGGACTGGAAATCCCAGCCAAAGAAACTAAACAGAGGAGACAAATACATCATCCAAATTGGAACAGAAAATGAAATTAAGTTGACCTTGATTGCAGATAACAAAATCTCATACATTGAAAATCCTGAAGGCTTCATTACAGGATCTCAGAAACCAATGTATTTAATAAAATTGCAAGGTTAAATATCAACATATAAAATACAGTAAAGATCCCCAACACTGAACAAAACTCTTGGCAAATCATCATCATCATCATCATCATCATCATCATCATCATCATCAATGGTATGTTTTTTTGATCCTACTAAAATAAAATAAAAAGGAATCTTTTTCCTGTAAGAAAGAGAGTTGTTTGGTTCTTTTTCAAAGATCGGTTGAATAAAACAGTTACTTTCACATGTGTGTTTCCATATGCGCAAACAATGTAGCTTGGCTATGCTTGCCCTTCCTGTATCATCTCCTCTTCTCACCTCTCTCTGTTCTCATACAAAGGCTTTCCTAGCTCCTCACAGTACCTTTTCCTTGCACAGTCATGTATTTTATACTTTAACTTTTTGCATAGGATATAAAAACATGCGATGTATGCCCTTATATGTCAAGTTTATCTGACTTAATCTGGACTTACAATTTCAGCAATTATCTCAAAAAATGACAAAATTCCATTCAGCTTTATAGATTAATAGTATTCATATATATATATGAATATATATATATATAGTAAAAAAATACAAAGGATGTGTACAAGAGTTTAGATCCCATGAGGAGGCAGTTGGGTTAGTGAATTAACCTTCCTGGAAAAATTTGAATTCCTTGCCTAAGGAAATTAGGCTACAAGTTCTAAGAGATCAACTTCAGGCTTATGAAGGAGCCCTGGGGGAAGCTGCAAGGGTAGTTAATACTGCATACAGAAATAAGTTCTAAAGCATTTTACAAATAGATATTTGGATGGGGTTGATAAAGGGATTTTTCAATTTTAAGAGAAGTTAAAAATATTACTCTGACTTGTTGAACACCACTCAGTTTTCATGTTAAGGCTATAACTGCAAATTTATGCCTAGATGACCTGTGATTTGGAGGTTTTTCTGAGAGTTAAAAGTTAATGTATAACTTGCTTTAGCAAACACTAAACTGTAACTTTGTGTGTGTAGTGTGTGTTCTGGTGACATTGTTACATGGTACTTTTTGGGAAAAATGATTGGCTTGAGGTAAAAAATGGAAAGGCTTTTGATTATATATTATTGTTGTTTAATAAGGAATATCCCCCAAAGCCCCCTTTACCTTCCCCCTGCCATGCTTCCCAATCCACCCACTCCAACTCCCTGGCATTCCCCTGTAGTGGGTCATATGATCATTGCAATACCAAGGGCATCTCCTCCCATTGATGGCTGATTAGGCCATCCTCTGTTACATATGCAACTAGAGACAGAGCTCTGGGATGTACTGGTTAGTTCATATTGTTGTTCCTCCTATAGGGTTGCAGACCCCTTTAGCTCCTTGGGTACTTTCTCTAGCTCCTCAATTAGGGGCCCTTTATTTACATTTGTAAAAATTGTAAATGACACTTGACAAACTCTTCATCAAATGTGGTGTATGTATATCATGAATTTCTACTCATCCATAACAGGAAATTTACCATGGATCCACAGGAGCGCTGATAAAACTCTAGGGCATCATGTTAAGAACAGAATCAACCAGCCTTTAAAATCATAGATTTTTCTATTCCTTATGTAATATATTCAAATTGTACAGAAAAAATGGATAATCTCTTTTTCAGACATTTCTGAATTAGGGATTGTTATTTATGTCAGATGAATGTCTAAGATGATGAAATAGCCTTCTACCTTTACAGTAATAATGTTTTTATATATTCCTAAAACATGCTAGACATAGATATGCATATAGACTATATATGTGTATATATACATATATGACTATATACATATATGTATATATCTGCATTGATTTCATCATTTGTTCATTATATTTTATTAAAATTTAGGATGAGAATTAGCATAATATACTTGAATTGTACATGCACAAGATTTTCTACCATTTTATTTTTTTCATTTATTTATTTTTCTCATTTTTATTTTATTTTTATTTTTATTAGTCATTTGAGAATTGTATGCAGTGTATTTTTATCATATTATTAACCTCCCTTCCAGTTGGGAGTCCAGACTGCAGGTCCTCTTGTAAAGAAAAATCAAGTAAAATTTGTTCTACCCATATAGTTTGAGATAGTTTTACAAATTGTTAGAAATATGGCAGTCCATAAAACATAGCTTTTTCTGGATTTAATTCTCTTTAAAATATCATGTGAAACAAAGCAGCTTAGTATTGGATAATTATGAGTTAAAGAGGTGTATTCAGTAACTGTCTCCCTCTGTTATGAGAATATCTAGTGCCAATATCAAAGCATATTAAAACTTAAACCCTCACAAAGTTTACATGTCTATGGCTGACATCAATTTTCTTGTTCAACTTCAAAGTATAAGAAGATTCTCTGTATATATGTAAATTGAAGGACATGGTGAGATAAAGTAGTAACTGCTTTCAGGGGATGTTATAGACCAAGGAGATGTATTTAGGATTTAGACTGCAAAGTATCTCAGATGAACCCCTCAGTCAGAAAGGGTTTTCCCTTTTATATGCTGAGTAATTGTTTAATGTGGATAGACAGTTGGGTACATGTCATTATTGAGACAAAATAAGGCATAATTTCTCTTTATATCACTTCCTGGGTGAGGACAAGGAAAAGGAGAGAAGACACATTATTTGTTGGAGGCACATTTCTTGACTAGAATTACCACCGTGTTCATGATGGATGGAACTATGAGGAATGGCACGCACAACAGTAGTCAGTCTCACAAAACATGACTATATCTCTCTGATAGTGTTAATAAACTTCCTATAGGACAAATGACTTCTTGGTGACACTGTAGAAGTTGCTGTTTAAGTGGTCTGGCTCTAGAGCTCACTCACTATGATACAATTCTGTTATAGAGAAGTGGATAAATTTATCAAGGTCACAGGCCAATATTAAAGTGCTCGGACTCAATAATATTAAATATATTTTCCTCAAAGTGTATTTTTAAATACAAATCAAATTTTATCTATTTTTATTGAACGTTTTCTTGGGAGAGTTTTAAAACAGATTAATAAAAATTGAGGATCATTTTTAATAATTTGGCATAAGGATATAATACATTAATAATTACTGCTTTTGTTATAGATAGGGACTACGTTGATGAGAAAGAGACTTGGGTTTCTATAGATATTGAAAGAGACCTGGGAATATCGCATTTAAGATTACAAACAGTCTCTGGAGTTTCCCAATATAATTATGTTTTCTTCATTATTTTGTAAGGGTGTTAATTGCCTGCTAGCAGTTAACCTCCCATGCGACTCTCAAGAAATGTAATCAATAGTAAGAGCAGAGGGACCAAGCTGCTATGGTTTCTGTGACCAATAACCTATTCTCCTCCCTGGCAAGGTGTTTCTGTTTTAATAAAATGAACAGGTGCATATGTAGGAGGTTTCTTTAGAAAGCCACCAGCTAAATCAGTACATCTGATGGGTTTCAAATTAAAATGTGGCCAATCACAACCTTGAAATATAATTGCCTCATTTTCAAACTTAAATACATTATAGGCCTCCTGCTAGTACTGCACCTGGCAAATCTACTTATTAAAGTTGTGAAGGGAAGAGTTTGCTGAGACATTTTGAATATTATGCTGACATTGTAATAAAAGAAAGGAGGGAGGAAGCATGATCTAATTCCACTGACGTCTGCTCAGATTAATATAGACCATTACTCCTGCAGAGCACATAATCGAATCTCATTCATGGAAATATTTCAGATAATTTTTCACAAAGTAAAACCCATTGCATTCGAATATATCACCTCACTGAATACTCTTCAGTTTTTCTGCATGCTTTTATTACTCAGATATTGTTTCAGATGTTGCTTGACATAACAAGTGTGTTTAATATTTGTTGTTTATCATGCATGTGCTTTTATATCTCTCTGGTGCTTTTGTCTACACTTTTGTATACTTATGTAAGTCATGGGGAGAATCCAAAGGAAAGTAAAATTCAGCTTCTACCACAGTGATGCCAAAAAATAATATTCCATCTGAGATGTGACCTATTTTTATACACAAAGAAAGAAGATAGAAAACCAGGATTAAGATTTTTGTCATTATTATTTTAAGCAAAAATGTTACTTTTGTTACCTTTTATTTTGAATAATAAAAATAGCATTGGCATACTGATATGAGGTCTATGCCTGTGAAATCAGTTACTCAGGACAAATATATTTAAACTGTAAATGCTTATAATGCTGACAAAACCAACAGCAACATTTAGTAACATTCACAAAAATATGACTAATTATTGAAAGACAGAAAAGTCTCAAACCTAAATACAGTAAAAAGGCAGAGTCATATTGGTTTCCAAAGTTATTACACATGCGTGTGATAACACAGTGATCCAGGCAGGGTGCTGAGTGACACGTGCAAAACAACTTTTGAATGCATGGTATGGGGTATATAATACTTGAACTTTTAGAAATATACCTGAATATTAATATCATATAGCATTAAAAATTATGTAAACTTTCTTCATGATTTATCTGGATATTATGTTTCCAAAATAAATTGAGTACAATAAGGCATATTGGTTAAATTAATTACAAATGATTGTTCAGTTTTTATAGCATTTGTAGCCACAGTATTTTAAATATTGAATTATAGCATTTTCCTAATATATCATTTCAGTTTTACAACTATGTTTGCTTACAATTTCATTACAATTATAAGAGAAATTAATTTTTATTGATAAAAAGGAAATTTAGACATTACATAGTCTCAAATAACCAAGTTTCATAGATTGAGTTGTCCCTGTGAGTAGTGTTATTATATAACCTTCTCTTCTTGCTAGTAGAGAAATTGAATACTTAGGGTGGTCTACTTACATGACAAATGATACTGATTTTGACCTAGTCATCAGTCCATGCAACAGAAAAAATAGCTGTCAACTCATATTACCTTTTCTTATTGCTTTCATCTAAAATTATTTTCAGATAGAAACATTGTCACTTGTAATTTCAACATTGCGGGCAGATTAAAAGGAAACGTGTTTATGCTTTGTGTTGTTGGCTAATGTCTGTGTTTGGCCATTTATTTAAATAGCATATACACTTCATTTAATAAATTAAAGTACCATTAAAGTCTTACACTCATGACTGACATTAGTTTAATCTCTTGACATTGTAGGGTAGCATTTCTGTCCTTTCTATAAACATGGAAACTGTGGCAGTGGAAGTCACTTGTGACAAGTTTAGAGCTATCTTAGAGGAAATCTACAGTGTACAGGTTCTACACACACTACCCAAATTATTTCTGTGCATTTTCTTATCTCTTACTTAGAGTGAAGTTATAGAGCCATTTGTTCTTTTGAAATAGTTGTAAGTTGATTTTGTAAATAATACATAAGTAGTTTGAAGATGTCTTTCTAGCTAAATAGAGTCTACTTAATCTAGTAGATATAGTAGTATGCCTTTATTTTAGAATAAACTAAGAGCTTAGATAGTATATTTCATGCATATACAAACACAGTATATGGCCAGATATACACCTAAGTCATTCAGGGATCAATAAAGATTTGTTGACTTAAGGAGAATAGATATTAGGAGGCACAAAGCTAGACTATGGAGGTTTATTACTTTAGGCTTTTAAAAATCAAATTAACATGTTAAATATTTTTATTAGACTGTATTATATCTGTTCACAATGGTTTCTTGGAACAAACTTTATTTTTCTATGTTGTCTGTTAAGTGATGATGTATGTGGTTCTAACAAAACAGCTTTAAGGAATTATTGAAAGGTGCACACCAGTGCATTGAGTTCTAGGTTGGGAATAAAGACTGACGGCAGAAAAAAAAAAAAAAAAAAAAGAAATTAAAGGACCTATGTACAAAAAATTTCCAGCTTCCTGTTTCAGAATCCAAGCATTGGAAAGTTAAGAATAAGGAATCCAAAGGCCAAAGGATATAAATTGGCACACATGCAAACACACACACACACACACACACACACACACACACACACACACACACACACAAACACACCAGAAGTTTGACATACATTTGCTTTTAAATCTTGGTAGCTTTGAAATATTCCATGACTTTTCAGTATAACAGAGAAAGCCAAGAAAGAAAACAACATAGAGGGTCTTAGAACTGTGAGTGCTTTTCCCAGTGTTGGCCGTTAAGTAAATGGAGAACCTCAACCTTTAATCCCAGCACTCGGGAGGCAGAGGCAGGTGTATTTCTGAGTTCGAGGCCAGCCTGGTCTACAAATTGGGTTCCAGGACAGCCAGGGCTATACAGAGACACCCTTTCTCAGGAAAAAAAAAAAAAAAAAAAAAAAAAAAGAATATTGAAATGTGCTTAGCCTAAGGACTTTCTTTAATTTGAGGATAAATAGCCACTACTGTGTGTGCCAGAAGGAATTGAGGATGACAGTGACTTTTCTCTGTCTTCCACACATGACCTTCATAGACAGTATTGTTTATGTTGGCTACTAATCTGTTACTCCATTGACATTACATATGGGACAAACCTAATTCATTCTTTTAGTTTTTCTGATTGCATGCAATACAGAAACCATAGCTAACTTAAATTTGTAGACTATAACTATCAGTGAGCTTGTACTTTTTCACCTGGGACACCTCTCCAAGGATATGTCTGATTATGATGTGTATGTGAGAAAAAAGAGAGGAATTGGTAATTTAAGGGCCAGCAGTCTGAGTGCAAAATAGGGATGTTTGCAACCCACTCCATCTGCTTCTTTATTTTTCCTACTCTTGATGGAATATAATCATATGTAACTAGTACTGCTTTACTTAATGTTAATGTGTAGGGGTCAAAGAAGAAAAGCCAAACATGAAGAATTATTCTTCACTAATATTGATAACAACAAGGCCTTAGTCTCTAGGTACTTAGTCTGATGATCTTTGGTATTTTATCTGAGGACCCTCAGAAATTACCAATGATCTACAGTCCTGAAAATGAACAAAAACCACATTGTTGTCTGAGCCATTAAGATTTAGAGAATAGCTTATTAAGGAAGTCAAATAGAGACTTTCCTGAAAATGAGGCATGTAATAGGTATGGATCTATGATGAGCAACTGTCAGACAATCTGATACAGTGGTGAACAGAAATGGAACCCGAATAGATTATCAGTGAGACTTGCTTCATAATTTCTTCTTGTTATATGAAAAAAAAAGAATTGTATAGTGGTCTTTCAATATTTTTTCCTTAGTTTTCAAATGCTAAGTTATCAGCCCTGAGATCATATGCATTCAAGTAACAATAATCAGACTGAGCAAGTCCTATTTATGCATTTAGTCATGTATCTCATCAAAAGAAAATGTTATCATTGCTTCAAGAGTGATCAAAGCTGTTAGTACATGAGGGGACTTGGAAGTAATAAAAGAAAAAGAGAAAACTAATGTAATTTTAATGTAAAAAGTTTAAGAATGGTAACGAAATATTCAAAACTTTTAACTCTTTTTAGGTGAAATCACTGTGTCAGTTTGTGCAGTAAAACCACATTTCTAATAAGAATTAATTTTTCCAGAAATTCAATACGAAAAAAAAGGGTTTTCTTTACAGCCAAGAGTCTAGGCTTTTTAGAATGAGAAACAAAATATATCGTGAAGTAAAAAATCCCATGAAACATAAAAATGAATGGATTTTCATTTTATTTCTCGCTTTTGCCCTAACATATGAAAGATGGCTAGAGGTTTTTAAGTACTCTATCTTGGTTAAATCATTATCACAAAGCTTGCACAATAGTGAAGCATCATTTTATTGAACATTTGTTTGGGAGCTTGAGATATTAGTACCACCGTAGATCAATCCCTCTGATAACAATTTTCCTAGAATTGCAATTTGCCATTTCAATTTAATACTGCCAGTAGTGTTAGACCTGCTATTACATTTATGGCCTGGATTACTATTGAAAATATTGTTGGGAGAAAGAAGTAATATCACCGTGATTTTATCACTAGATCACTTCTCTTACACACAATCCCAGAACTCCACAAAAGCGCCAGTTCTTAGGCCATACAGTATCATTTATATCTTTATGACCAGCTCTCAGAGTGCTCCACTAAGAGGAATAGTGATTTTTAGAGATGTGTTCAGAGTTGTTCACTGCTACAGCATAAATATGATACTGTACTTTGAAATTCCAGAGTTTTTTTCCCAGGGGAAACAAAATAGCAAATAATTGTTGAAGTTTTGTTTCACAGTCTTATAAAATTCCAGGATAATTTGCAATATAGAATGGCAATGCTATGAAGAGAATGCAAGAATAGTTAAATACAAATTGATATACTATCTTTACTTTTATTATTACATCATAATTTTTCAAAATTAATTTTAACTAACTAGAGAATTAATATAACATATTTTCGTCAAACAATATACTATGAAAATGGGTCAATTTGTTTTCATTCACTTATTTTTGTTCATAAATGTATTTTATATGTCAAATACTGTCTATCATTTGCTATCTAGTATAAAACTTAGATTTTTGTACAGAAATTTAAGTGATATATAATATAAATATTACATATATATATGATTATATAAATGGTCATATTTACTGAGAAGTAGTACTATTTTTTTGTTCCAAAGCCTTTTACCACATCCACTCAAAATTGTCTTCCACACAGAACTCTTTTAGGAGAGTGAACTTTAGCAGCATCAACCATTTTGTTGGCAAAAATAATCCCTATCTGATCGATACTCTTACTTCTTTTAACTATAATGAAAACAAGACCAAACTTCATTTGTACAGAATGGCAAAGGAAATACATAAATTAAAATACAGTTTACAAATATGTTAGCATGAGGCAGTTCTTCACAGCAGTTCTTTTTTTTTTTTAAGACATTTTTTATTAGATATTTTCTTCATTTACATTTCAAATGCTATCCCCAAAGCCCTGCTCCCAAACCCACCCACTCCCACTTCCTGGCCCTGGTATTCCCCTGTACTAGGGCATTATGATCTTCGCAATAGGGCCTCTCCTCCCATTGATGGCCCACTAGGCCATCCTCTGCTACATATGCAACTAGAGACACAGCTCTCGGGGTGGGGGAGTACTAGATAGTTCATATTGTTGTTCCTCCTATAGGGTTGCAGACCCCTTTAGCTCCTTTGGTACTTTCTCTAGCTCCTGTGTTCCATCCAATAGATGACTGTGAGCATCCACTTCTGTATTCAGAGCAGTTTTTTTTTCTTTTTTTTCTCTTTATTAGATATTTTCTTCATTTACATTTCAAATGTTATCCAGAAATTTCCCCTTACCCTTCCGCATCCCCACTCTGCTCCCCTACCCACCCCCTCCCACGTAATGGCCCTGGCGTTCCCCTGTACTGGGGCATATAGAGTCAGAGCAGTTCTTAAGTCGCATTGATTTTGCTGCTGTGAACAGACAACATGACCATGACAACTCTTATAAGAATAACCTTTAATCGGGGCTTCTGTCCATTATCACCAAGGTTGAAGCATGGCAGAGTCCAAGCATGTATGGTGCAGGAGGAGTTGAGAGTTCTACATCTTCATCTAGAGGCTGCTAGGAAAGGACTGCCTCCCAGGCAGTTAGGATGAGGGCATTAAAGATCATGCCCAAAGTCACACACTTACTCAAATAAGGCCACACCTCCAAATAGCGCTACTCCCTGGGCCAAGCATATATAAACCATCTCACACATCATTAGAAACCTGATGACACCTGAATACTTGTATAAAGCTTCTTAGTTGAAGCCTCAGCAATCTGAAGGACTTAGACACCTTGATTTTTATATCCATTTCAAGAATGCCGTAGAAATCTATAGAAGCTACATTGTTTGGTATTTCACAATATAGTTAATACAGCAGAAAACATGGTCAGTATTTATTTGCCTTAAATAATACAATAAAATGGTTTGTCAGAGTATAAAATAATGTTGATTTCTTAAGACAATTTGGGGTTAATAAAATTTTATTTCCTAAAAGGATTTATATGTGAATTGTCTAAGAATCTTGTTTTGCATTCAATATTAAACAGACATTGAATTTGATATAGCAATTTTCTATAAAAAAATACTCAAATAGAAGTTCTGTGGCATCCTCAATTGTTTCTAAAAAAAACATATTGGAAACTTGAGATGGGACTTTTGGGGAGGGTTGCTCTAAATCCTTACATTCTGTTTTCATTCTTTCATGGTGCAACCATGTGTATGCTAGTAACTGGGAGACTTCATTTAAAGTTTCTATTCAAGGGCCATGAGATGGAGACTAGGGTGCATCCTTTTCTGCTGATCTTTCCACACGGTTGCAACATGTTGTAGCAGTGTGAATTCAGTACTTCTCTAGAGTCAAAGCAAAAGGTCCAGGAGAAAGAACATCTCTGAGCATGAAAACAAATATGAGCACACTGGCATTTCTCCCATATACCAAATCCTTGCTGTTTTTCTGACATTAAACACGATTTTACTATGTACCAACCAAAAGTGACAGTGGTTCTCTAACTAGACCAATTATTGTACAAAAATAATCCAAATGCTTTGGTTATTATAAGAGACTAATGAAAATGATAAATAACCTAGGCACAAGTACCTTACTGCCCATTATTTTGTTAATAAATTTGAATTCATTTTTAAGTGATACATAGAGTAAAAAGAGCCCACATTTTTCATTAATCTGCTGTGACATGTCTTCTAAACAAACATCTTGCTATGTCAGCCTTCATCCATTTTATATGTTCTGAAAAGTATTCTAAATTCTAGAGAAAGACATCTATGAGATTATTTCCTTTTAACTCCTGATGGAGGCTGACTGACTTCAAAAAATGAGAGAAATCTTATGCCCTACTAATTCATGATAGAAAAACCTGAGAGATTTAGAACATAGAACTTTGCAAGACACTGATTCCAAAGGGTATTTTCCAATTCTTTTTTTCTGGAAAAAAAAAACATGAAAATTTTTGTTTTTATTTAATATATTTGTCACTAAGCTGGACACCAATTTTGGCCAACTTGTTTGTATGCATCTTGTTGCTATGGCTTGATAATTTCCATAGAACTATCAAAGAGTATAGCTTCCAGGTTGCCATAGTATTGGGTTGACAACATCATATATTAAATATATTTTCTTTTTCTTTCACATCCAGAGCTGTGTATGTGTATGTGACAGTGTTCTGCTACTGTGTCCCATCACCAAACCCAGATTTTCTTTTTAATTGAAGAACCACAATGTTGTTGTTTCATACATAGGTACAACTCTATACTCTCACCAGCATGCACAAGGTTTCTCATGTTTCAATGTTCTTGTTAACAATTTGTGGCTTTTATCTACTAGACATTACTTTTGATAAATTTACTGAAGTAAAATAATATCTAATTTTGGTCATATCCTTTATTACACTAATATTTTGTGTTGTGAATAATGAATGTTTCATATCTGATTAATCACTTGTGTGTTTTACTTCAGAGATATATTTAAATCTATTACTTATTATAGGTTGGTTGTTTATTCATAAGTAATGATATTTTAACTTCTTCCTATATGTTAAAAATAAATTTCTTACACGAGCAAGATTCAGAATATATTCATGAATCTACTTGGCAATCTCTTTACTCTGTTAAGTCTTTAATTTTCTTGGCTATGTAGAAGATTTTTGGCAATTTCATAGGGTGTCATTTATTTGGTTTCAGTTTTATTTCTGGTGTTGGTAAACTTTTGTAGAAAAAAAGATTAAAAAAAAAATAAGCTCCTGCTCTTTCCATTATCTTGCTTTCCTCCATCTGTTTCACATTTCAGGTCATACACTTATGTCTTTAATCCATTTTGAGTTGATTTTATCTCTGGTCAAAGATAAGGCTCTACTTTCATTCAACTAAGTGTGGAAAGCCAAATTTTCTAACCCTGTGTACTGCTCTTTTCCTTATGTATATTCTTAGCACTTGAAAAAACACTGAAGTGGCCATAGATGGACAGTTTAGTTCTCAGGTCCATGTGCTGTTTTGTTATTTTTTTTGTGCCTGATTTTAAATAGCACCATGTGTTGAGTGTTACTTCTCTGTGGGATACTTTGAGATCGTGCCATGCAATGACTATTCCTTCAGCTCATGACAACTTTACCTCTTCCTCGATTTAGACAGTGTGAGATGGAAAATGTCATGAAAAGATAGGAGCTAGGAAAGTTAAAGAAAGGTAAGGGAAAAAAAGTAAAGTGGTAGGATATCTACATGTGCTCATTTGTAAGACTCTACTTAGTGTGGGTCTCTACACTCCTCAGACTACAAGCGCGGGTCTGAGGAGTGGAGCCAGTAGGTGGAGAAGAGTATGTACTTTATTGCATACTGTTGCTTCATTGCAAGCTGCTGTGAAATCTACTGTTCAGTTTAGGAAGGATGGGGCCTTAGTATCACATGTTTAGTGACATAGGTTTCTGAAAACGATTGCTTCCAATACAAACTAAGATTCCCCATCTATTGTGAATTTTACTTCAAAGCCTCAATACAAAGTTTAACAGATAGAATTTCCAGATTTAATTAGGTGATAGTGTCAAATAATTTTCTAAGAAACAACTTTAAAATAATCTACCAAACAGTATATAAAAATACTCAAGGGGCTGGTGAGATGGCTCAGCGGGTAAGAGCACCCGACTGCTCTTCCGAAGGTGATAAGTTCAAATCCCAGCAACCACGTGGTGGCTCACAACCATCCGTAACGAGATCTGGCTCCCTCTTCTGGAGTGTCTGAGGACAGCTACAGTGTACTTACATATAATAAAATAATTAAAAAAAATACTCAATATAGTCAATATGTTGTTTTATTATGAAATAAGTAGACTACATATAATAATAATTAAAAAAATCCCAAGTTCCTGGCAAAATTTAACTAATGTGAAGAATGCCCTGTAGGAACATGACACAGTATAATATATTTTTTAAGAATACAAATATAGGATGCTTTAAACAATTGGAGGAATGAGTAAAATCACCTGTGATCATAGAAAAATAAAAATAGGGCATATTTCCTAATAAAGGAATGATGTAAAATATTTGAGTACTTGATGGGAAAGCCAACTTATATTCAGGAGTTTGGGTATGTATTTGTCACTGTAAGCACTCATTCTGTTCTGTTAGAAATTTTACCACCTTGTCTTTCTCCTCTAGTAGGTATTTCTTTTGATACAAACAGATACCCATGAGAAAGGTGGAAAACTGCTAAAGTTACAGCACATAGCATCTCCAGTTTTCTGTTCTGTTTTTCTTAATTGTGTGTAAAACCTTGAATGTGGATGCTATGACAACATTCTCACCTAACTATGGATTTGTCTATATAAGGTTTTGTTCTGTTTCTTTTCTCTGAGGTTTTACTGTTTATTCAAATGGATCTTCAATTGAACCAACAGTAGCAATAATATTAACAATTTGTAATTAATAATAATGCTAAATTAAATATAATAATATAATCAGTTGACTTACAAGAATGAAGAGAAGTTAAAAACTTTTCTAATAACTAAATTAACTAATTAATTTCCCACTTTAATTAGTCATAGGATCTTTTCTCATACAATATAATAGGAATAGAGTTCCCCTGCTCTCCTTCTTTTTCTCCCATTTCCTACTCTTTCAGCTATGTTCATCTCCTCTCCCATCTGGATGCTTCCAAGAAACAGTTTATGCTTAGGAAGTAGATCTGAGAGAAGGGGGGGATGTGGGAGTGGGAATACAATTGACTCAAACTCAAATAAATGGCTTGTTACTAGCTGACAGCCTAAGTTCTGTTTAAGATGGCTTCCTAGATAGCTCTCTGTAGATAGTTCTTGGCTCTGTAGTCTGCTCAGTACAGCTCTTTCTGTTTGAGACAGCTCTCTTGCTAGAAAAAAAAATGTCAACAAGCTCTCTGGATAGTTCATAGATTTTCTTACGAAAGTCAGAAAAGCTGTTTTAAAAATTTGGAAATTTTTCAAAGTCACAAATCCCAATAGAAAAATTTTAAGGTAATTCTTGAGATTTCCAGTCAAACTCAGAGATCCAGAAAATATTCTAAAAGAGCTGTGTTCAGTCTTCAGACAGCTCCTAGAAGATAGGTAGCTCCTAGAAAATATTTAAAGCAGCTGTTAACTCTTTAAGTAATTCATGGGGCTTCTGACTAGAGTCAGGAAATCATGTCTTACTGTCTCTAACATCACCAAGCCAGACTAGGCAAGATTCACTGTCTGTCTATCATTAGAATTCTAAAATATAAAAACAAAATATAACAAAAACAAAAATAATATGATAAAACAAAAACCACCATACTGAAGTTGCACAAGGCAAACCAACAAGAATACAAGAATCCCAAGAGAAGCCACAAGTTTCAGAGAACCATTTTTTATACATTCAGGATATGCAAAATTTTCCTAAGTATATATGCAATAGAGTATATGCATACGACCTGTTGAAGACCCGGGATAGGTACTGTGACTGCTGCTACTATCTCTATAAATTCATATGAACTTTGATTTAGAGGCTTTTCCTCTCCCTCACTCATTTTACCTCCTTTTTTGAGGTTTCCTGAGCTGCAAGAAGACAGATCTGATGGAGATACCAGTTTATAGATATGCATACCAATGTCTTTCTCTGTTTAATATCTGGCTGTAGGTCTTTGTACTTGTTCCCATCTGCTGCAGGAAGTAACTTATTGGATGATGGCTGAATGATAATAGCAGAATATCATTAGGTTCATTTCATTGATAATTTTTCTCTTCTTCTTTCTGATTTTTCCCCAGCAGTATTTAATTTTATCCTAGATTTCTGGCATATGTAATATCTGATTCTTTGTTAACCAAGTAGTGTCATGTGTAAGCCTCCCAAGGCGTCCTACGCTAACTGGGCACCTGAGGGGGAGGCCAGAGCTGTATGGGAGAGAATGGTCAAGAGAAATATAAGGCCAAGACAAACGTACTCTGATCAAGACCCCTTAAAGTTTACTAAGAGTTGATGCTTATAAAGAGGGTAGGGCGGGGATGGGGGAGGGGATGGGGAAATTTCTGGATAACACGTGAAATGTAAATAAAGAAAATATCTAATAAAGAGAAAAAAAAAAAAAAAAAAAGAGGGTAGGCCCACCCCACTCCAGTCCACTCTTGGCGCCTGGAACTAAGTCGGAAGGTTACAACTCAGGTTATCTCATTTCACTGGCAGCAAAGTCTGAATCAGCCTGCTTCAGGGCTGTGGGAGGTTACAGTCATGTATGGGTCCAATTTCATTGCCTGGGCCTTAACTCAAATTAGATATTGGTTGGATGCCCCTACAAGTAAGTATTGCTTGCTATAATACCTAAAGATTAGGGAGGAGGTCACTCTTATTTTTCTCTCTCTAACAAACCTATAGTCTTGGCTTCGTGTTTTTTTCCACCCACCTGTTTTACAAATGTTTGGATCTCAGGGTAGATTTCGCTGCTCACTTGTTCAGGCTGTTGTTCTTAGACATAGATGAGGAGATAAAATAGTTGTAAAAATTGATACACCATCACTAAATCCAGGTAACCACTTCTATTTTGTGGCTATGATAGCAAGCTCAATATAGAATTGGGAGACTTGATTGCTCAGAAGAAAGCTTGAAATAGTTCCTTAATTGGTCTTTGATTCATAATTGTTTCCTACTTTATATAGCCCCTAATCAAATGTGGATTAATGCTTTATCACTATGAAATCTATACACAGTATTTCATCAATTTAAAAGTTTTTACTTATTTGCATCTGTAATTTAAGATATTTCTTTAAGGGTATGTTTGTTTTAGTTGGAACCTCTATTCCCTTTGTTTTTCAGACTGCACTACAATTTGGAACTCGTATACAACTGTGCTTCGACTTTATTTATTCTGTAGGTCACTGGCATCATGCTTTATGTCATAGACCTAAACATCTTCTGACAAACTCATCTGGCATGTTTTTATACTTGCTTTCCACCATTTACTTAATTGTTTATATTGTCAGTTGGTTATGTCATATAAAATAAATAATTCATAGATTAATAATAATGAATGGCATTACTATCTGGGTAAGTGAAATAAAGAAAAATAAAACATTGCCTTGACCATTGCTGTAATACATTTTTTCTATTTCCTTGGGCTGATTATTTTCTTTTCTGAATTGTCTATGTACTATAATGAAACTATAATTGAAATTAATTTTGCATTACTTCGGAACAAAATTAGCCTGTCCTAAAGCATGGTTATTATAAGATTCTTAAAGATAAACTGTTGAAAATCCTCTGAACAAAAGCACTCTATAAATATAAAGAATTTAATTTAATATCTTTGTCAACTCCTAGAGTATTTCTGCTTGCTAAGCAAGAACTTTTTTTTTTTTTTTCAGAGAAGGTTTATTCTAAGCTTTATCTATTATTACTAGTATCAGTTTGTATCATGTTTGAAACTTGATAGCAGGGCGTGGTGGCGCATGCCTTTAATCCCAGCACTTGGGAGGCAGAGGCAGGTGGATTTCTGAGTTCGAGGCCAGCCTGGTCTACAAAGTGAGTTCCAGGACAGCCAGGGCTACACAGAGAAACCCTGTCTCGAAAAACCAGAAAAAAAATAAATAAAGAAAAGAAACAAACATGATAAAACACACTTCATGAAGAAAATGTAGATTATAATAGCTTCCATCTCTCTACATTGCCAGGAATTAAGCAAGATAACCTACATACATTTCTCAAAACAGCATAAGAAAGCATAATTGTAAATAAATTAATAAAAAATACACACAGCATTTTTTTGCTAATTATGTAAAGGAATTTCATTTTTTTTCATAGCAATCTATTTTAGTAGAGCTATGATCAACATTACTATCTATGAGCACGGTGATTGGCACACAGTACACACTAATTAAGAAGAAGGTAAAAAAAATCTACCAACTCTGTCATTTCAAGGACATTGTGCAGGTGAAGATGTAACAGTTCTTCTTAGGTATTTCTTTAGGCTTTTAAGAGACATAAACAGGATAGGTATTATTATTCAGAAAAATGTATTGAAATATTACATTCTAATATAAGTATATATGACTCCTTTCAGAGAAGTATAAAACAATCAGACAAAATATAATTTATTCTAGATAGCTACTAAATACTTAAGATCTGCTTTGGGTTTACACTTTTGATTTACTCACAATATTGTAGACTCATAAAATGGGTCATCCCCAGATACCATTTATCTAACCAGCATTATAGTATCTTGTTGATTTGATATAAGCTCTATTAACAAGTCTGTTAGTATATTTTTAATAGACTTAAAGATAGATAGATAGTTAGATTGTTAGATAGATAGATAGATAGATAGATAGATAGATAGATAGATAGATAGATAGATAGAGTCACCCCTGGTTATACCAGAAGCACACCATAGAACCTGGAAAAAAATGTTTGAATATCCATCATTCAAATACTCCTCTGGGAATGTTTGGGAATGAAAATTTATAAAATTAAAACCAAACAAATGAAAAAAAGCTAACATGTAGTCGGAATTCCGTGGATTTCCCAGCCGATGGGAACATGACACCAAGGATGGAGAAGTAGTTGCATTGCAGGGTATCTGCTTTGCACCTACATTGAGGGACAGTAAAGAAATACTTTGAAATCAAAATGTCAGCTTCAAAGCTAAGCCTTATCAAAAGTCTGCTTTTTTTGTTTGTTTTTTCATTGTTGCTTTTTGTTTCTTTCTTTCTATCTATCTATCTATCTATCTATCTATCTATCTATCTATCT